>OY288110.1:20237677-20837677 GCA_958431115.1 Syrphus vitripennis
ACTTGAATTTTCATGTGTTCGCATTGTACAAAATTCTGGTCTCATCGAAATTATAATCTTCTGTCGTCCTGTCTATCTATTTGTGAGTCTTCATTAAATCGGAAATTAGCCATGCTGGGTTTACATCTGAATTATCTTGCAAGGTTTTACGTCCACTGATTGGCCATCATTTCAACCTCTCTCCCTCCCCCAAAAAAAAGAAACTATTTCAGGATAAATGGTTACATCTGGTATTCTGCTTGATATCTTCTGCCAGGGGGATGAATGCAATTAAAATATTCCATTTGAACCCTAAGGTTCCAATGAAATTGCCTCATCTCGTTTCTATGCGACGAGAATGCCAAAGACGCAATTACCAAATATCCTTTTCTGGTAACCACATTTACGCCACAAACAAAACCAAAGTTTTCCATCTGAAATTCAACATAATCTATGAGATATGAACTTGTACATATTTTTTGACTTGGCAAACTTGAACCTCAATATTTTCTTTAATTTTGCTGGTCCAACAAATATCAGAATCTCTCTAAACACTATTCTTGGCTAAAGTTCACACGTGCAAAACTTGCCACACAACACAGAACACAATAAAGGATAAAATATTTTCTTACTTTTCTCTCGTTGTAACATTGAGGATCCTTTTGCTGCTACTATACATAGATATAAGGATAATCCTGGACAATCCACTATACTACATATGTAGTACAGTTTCGAGAAAAAGTTTCCTTCTTGGGATTTAAGTGACTCGTGTGGTTTATTGGTTTAACTGTGATGGTAAGGTGGATTCTCTTTTGACAATGATATAAGAAAATCCTTATATTTCTGTTTCTGTTTCTGTTTTTTTTTTTTTTTTTGTAGGTACTAAAGTTATCATATTGAATGAAAAGCTTTATTTGATATCCTTGAGGCAAATTTGAAGGATAAAAAAACCTATATCAAAAACACCTGAAATATATACATATGTTGGTACATAGGGTGCCTTCAAAATGTGATGCTCATGGTAGACCATCAGCTTTATTCAGTGTTTCAAATAAATGTCACATAATGTGCAAAAATGCTTTAAGAAGGATAAGTCCAATGTTATAAATAAATAAAACAGTATATCCTTGATAAGGAGCCTTATTTCTTAATGCATACATATATATGTATATATATATTTTTTTAGCTTTTAAATAATTTATTTGATTACTTATCGCAAAGTAATGTTAAGAAAAAATAAATGTATCTACATTAATTTTAGGTTTTCCGCAACAAAAAAAAAAAAAAAGTTCCACATACGCCACAGTAACCTTTGGGTGTTTTTTTTTTCTGTTACCCTCAAACTTAGCATGGAAATATATTTTTGTATTTTTATATTTATTTAACAATGCCAAAAAAAAAAAAAAACAAGGAAAATGTATTTCAATCTTAGATTACCTACTAAAACAAAAAAAAAAGTCCTTGAAATGTATAATGTTTAAATTCTCTGCGGTTACACCTTGGCCCTGTTTGGAATGTCTTGCATCGCGTCACGGAGGTAACATTAAAAATTGTAAATAAATTGCTTTTAGCTCTTAAGTGTTAACCAGTGAACGATTAGATTATGGGTTGATATATTGAATAACATAAAACAAAACAAAAAAATACAGAATAATTTACAGAGAAGGATAAGAATTGAAATTATTGCTAGAAGCTAGTCAATTTACATATTTTTTCAAGGCCGAATATTTCAGTTGGAACCATTAAAACTTTTTGGAAACAAATATTTTTTTCACAATAAAGGTAATTATAATAATTATTTTTTATGTTTGATGCTTTCAGTATTGGTTCATCAAAAAAGCATTTTAAAAAATATGAAATAATTTTTGACCAAGAAAATTGATTTTTGAACAACAAATTTAGTTTTTGAAAAAAAAATAATTTTTGATAAAAAAAAAACAATTTTTGAAAAAAAAATGAATTGATTAGGTTAGGTTAATAGCTATTTGCCAAAAAAAATAAAATACATTTTTGAAATAAATTAATTTCAAATATGATCAATTTTTATTAAGAAAACAATTTTTGAAAATAATTTTTTTTTCATCTTTGATTTTTAAAAAACGATCGATCTGATTTTGATCAAATTTTGTATGAAAAATAATTTTATATACTGCAACAATTTGGCCATTTAAATTTGCACCCAGTTACTGTGGGATATTTATTCCGATGCTTATGCAAAGGGAATACTTCAAGATTTGTTCACGATAGAAATATTAAAAAAAAAATATTATGGTTTTTTTTTTTTTTGGAAATTTGTATAGTTTTCAATTTTTAACCATTAACTTTAGTAGATGAAAAAAATTTGTTGTATCGTGGATATGTATTAATTTGCAATTTTTAAGACTAAAATTTAAAAAAATATCAAAAGACCTGTTCTGGTGAAAATGAATATTCTAATACGAATTAGAAAAATGAAAACAATACAAAATATGTATTTTAAAAACATTCATTATTTGAAAAAATTAAATTTAAAAATAAATTTTTCGCTATTGCTTGTTTTTTAAAACTTTAAAATACCTATTCATTTTTATCATCTATTCAAATTGCATTCAAATAAAAATGTATTTTTAAGAATGATCGCTCAAGGTGGCGCCAAATAATTCATTAATTTTAGCAATTTCGTAATTTTTGAAAAAAAAAAAATAAGAGATGACTGATTTTCATTATTTAGTTGTCATTTTATTTTTCTAACTTTTCTCATAGACAAACAAACATTACTCTTTTGCAATTTTTGTCGCACATAATAAATTGCAACAGTCTGAATTAAAAATTCAAAAAAAAAGAAAAATTCATATTTCAAAATTTTTCCAAACAGCATTATTTTTTGTTTGTCTTTCAAAATTAATTAAATTAAATCAAATTCGAGACGTTCGCTTAGTCATGTGAGAATGTCAAAACAATACTTCATTGAAATAAAAAAAAAATGCAAAACCACAAAAAAAAAAGAACCACTAGACAAGTCACTTCAATCTTAAATGCGAATGACTTCAAGGATAAATGTATCTGACAGATTTTACAAATTTGAGAAAATATATATAAAAAAAAATATGTATCTATTTAAGATTCTATTGGAGACACACACATTAAGTATTATGTTAAGTATGTATTTAGGCGCATATTGAAATTAAAAAAAAAAAAAAACAATAACAAAAATGTGATGACAAGTTGTTGTTGTTATTTTTTTCTTTTCTTGTTCAAGGTTTTAAAAATGAAAAATATTCCTACCCAAGAAAAAAAAATTAAATCCACGTGATAGGCATTAATATTTACGATCGAAAAGTTTTCACACTTTATTTTGACTTAATTAAAAAAATATAAATATAATTTTTAAAAAATAAAAATATAACAATTGATTTATTTTCATGTTTTTCTATTTTGAATATTTATTTTTATTTGTTCGTGATGAAATTCCATTCAATTTGAAGGCCTATATGACATTAAAAGTTCAAGGAGGTCTGTATTACATTTTAGAAAAAAAAAAGTTTTCGAGGAAGATCTCTCAATGAACTTTTTTTGAAAATTCGAATGTTCTTGAAAAGGATGTCACAGGTTTAATTTTTTATTTAATTTTTTTTTTTACAGATGAGAAAAGGTCGAACTAGGAACTAGGGAACTCGGACAATGGACATTTAAAACAAATTAATTTAAATTTTGAAATATACTCGTACTTCATATAACAAGAGGGCTGTCCAACCTCAAAACAAAAAAAAACCCTTAAATCTCACCTTTTCGTGATGCAGCAGACGATCTTTTAAATCCGATTGGCAAAAATGCTGGCGGTGGCGTTATAGGCGGAGCGGGAATGGACTCCCATGCCATATCTTTTTGTTGTTCACGGCATAATTCTAAATGATGTTTTTCACATCGCCGCCGCCGATGTATATTGGGTGCAATTGTTTTCATTTTGGTTGTGGATGTTGACGCAGCATGACCGCAGTCAAATTTTAACATCGAAACTCGATTTAAGCCCGCAATTTTGAAAAAGATATTTTGATTTTAGTTGAGTTTGTTTTTTTTTTTTAAACTAAATTTTTTATGAATATTGATTTTATTTTTATGGTCAATTTGACGAGGTATATTTTTTTCACTTTTTTAAAAATTTATTCAAGTCAATTTTTTAAAAATATTAATTTTTGTTTGTTTTGGAAGAATTCGTTATTTTTTTTTTAATTTTGGTAGACATATATTTTTTATATTGCACTGATAAAATATTTTTTTTTTTGTATATTATTTTTTATTTGTTTATTAATAAGTTTAATAATAACATACACATAAAAATCTTATTTAAATTTATATAATATATAGTTTAAAAAAGCTTGCACACAGATTTTCGTTTTGAAGTTTTTCACTACCAGAAGCACTTGATTTTTGTTTTTTAATAAATTTTGTTTTATTTTTTGTACATAATTGTTACATTATAGAAACTTTAACAATTTTTTTGTTTAATTTTTAACTATAATTATTTAACAACATGGAATCTACAGAGGATTTAATATTTATGTTTATTGAGAAAAACTTATTATATTTTTTTTAAATTTATTATTTTAAGTTATTTTTTAGTGTTTATTTTAACAATTTTTCGAAATATATATATAAAGTTTTGTTTACCTGAAAATATTATTTTTTTTTTATGATAAAGAATTATTAAATATGCGGATCTTGTTTCTTACAAAAAAAAAATAAAGTAATTAAACTGAAGTCAATTCAATTCTATTGAAGTCAATTCAATTCGACTGAAGACAATTCAATTCAGTTCAAGTCAATTCAACATTTTAATAAAGTATTTGAAAGCGATTTCTACAAAAAATAGTATCAACTTATTTTACTTCAATTCAATGAAATGCAATTCAATTTTATTGAAGTCAATTTGACTGAAATGAATTTAAGTCGATTGAAATCAATTGAAGTTTTTTGACGTCAACTCAATTTGATTGAAGCCAATTTAATTCAATTTTAGTCTTTTCAATTCGATTAAGTTTCATTTAATTCATTTCAATTCAATTAAACTCAACACTTAAATATAATTCAATGCAATAAAATTAAATTTTATTGATGTCAATTCAATTCAATTCAACAGTTGAATGAATGAATGCTAATCTACAAATAATAGTAACAAACAATTTACGGCGAGAGGTATGATGTGTAAGCTATAAGATTACTCAAGCTTAGACTTCTATAAAATATTTGTACTTCCATAAATTCAGTCTTTAAACTTTGAAAAGGAATAATTTAAAGTATATGCTTAAACGCATTTTAAAGATTAAGTGCTCAAAAAAAAAAATAATCCTGAGATTGTAACCGACTTCATTTGGCAGAAATTTAAAGATAAAACCATAGAAATAAAAGTAAAATATTTGTTCTCCCCCCTCGCTCCCCAAACATAAATTGATTGTTCTTAAAAAAAAAATGAATAAAAAAAATCCAGGAGATTTTTTAGAATCAACAAAGGAAATTTTTTTTTTTGGTAGATTTATTTCCCTGTGATTAACCAAAAGCTAATGCAAAGGTAAAAAACTGTTCGTCATCGTCGTTGTCGGGTCGGTCGTCCAGTGACTGCTACAATGATGAAACTCAATTCAAGGCAGAATTTCAGGAAGTCCCGATAAAAGGTCAAAGAAAAAAAAATCCACAAATCGTAATGTTATTTTTTTTTTCCATCTTACATTTTGTTATATTTTTTGAAGGTATTTCTTTAAAAGTAAATACGATTCAGTTGTTAAATTATGATATTTTTTTTCGTTTTCAAGGAAATAATAAATTCATGGTCACTGATTGAAGGACTTTAATTTTTTTTTTGGGGAGCAATCTTACTTCGACATTGGGGAAAAAATAGCAACAACTGTATGCTCCCTGTGCAAATACAAGTTTCAATTTTTTTTTTTATTTTATATTTGCACTTAAACAGGCAGAAAATTGGAAATCATATAAAAAGTGCCCAAAAACAGTGATGTCGTTTTTGTTCAATGGGAGTTAGTACGTTCATGGTATGAAAAAAGTATTTTCTAATTCCAAGTTTTCTAAAGACAAAATTGGGAAATTCAGATAGGATTGACACATGATTGCAAATTACAGTTCAAAAAACTCGATCCCCAATGTTGCATTTTTCTCAATTTTATAAAAAGTAGTAAAACATTTAAAACTATGAAAAACTTTAGTTTTGAAAAATTTTTTAAACTTATTTTTCCTGAAAGAAAAAAGCAAAAACACGAGAGTAAATTAGTATCATATTTGCAAGAGTATGAATACCACTTCAAAGCACCCTACGACAGCCCTGGTCATAAGGCCCAAAAACCATATAATATGAGTGTGTAGGGAAATGGAAAGAATAAACAATTTGCGGAAATATCCTTTTATGACATTCGATTATATACCAATATTTTTTTTTATTTTCTGTAACCAAAGAAATGCTTTTAATGTTCCATTTTCCATGTTTTTTTTTATTACACGAACTCAATAGATTTAGCGAAGTCAACAGCAGCAAATTGAAAGAAAAATGTAACTGCAAATTGAATTTGAAAAGGAATTTTCAAAATTCATTTTTATTTTGCTTTAAAAAGAAATCGTAAATTGTCATTAATCATTTTTTTTTTGACAAGAAACATTAAATTTTTTAAGTGGATCATATAAGTATAATATGAGTTGCATTTTTTTAGCGGTTTGCTGTTCAAAATTTAAAAAAGATGGCGGTTCAGTTTTTAGATTAAAAAAATATAATAGGGTTCAAAATATTTAACTTTAAATCGACATTGGATAAACCCCCAATTCCAAAGTGACTTACAACTCTCAACCATTTCTGTGTGCGCATTACAGCAATGGAGGGGACCTATGTATATTTTATATTTTGTGGGAAGCACTTTTGGAGAATTTGTCAATTTCTTGCAGCAGACGGTGAATATTAAATTTCTTTTTTTTTTAGATAGACGAGTCTGGGAATCGAACCCGGATCTCCGGAATGACAGACCTACGCACTATACAAAAAACGCGTGTTTGATTCGGTCATTAATCTGGTATCATCATCTTCTGAATCAAAATTTTGTGACTTTTTTATTACACAGCATTTTGGATTTACTTCAATGTTTTCAAAACCGGTGGATATTTTTTTTTCATAGGTCAAAAATTTTGGAAAATCAATCATGATCAATATTTAAGAAAGAGTTTGCTAAAAGAGGCATTTTTTACCCAATTTTTAGAATCAAATGTCGTTTTTAATTCATTAATTTTTTTTAAAAAGAAATTTTCACCTGTGAATACAATAACATAAAAAATTTGGATAAAATGCAGCTCTTCAATTTTTTTGAAAATTTCTTGGCTCAATCTGTTTTTGGTCGCCTGAATTATTTTTTGACTAGAAGATTATTTAGAAAAAACGGAAAAAAAGCTTTTTTATCAATTTTTCTTATTAAAAAAAAAAATACTAGAAAAAAAATTCTAAAAACCTATAAAAGAACAACCACCAGCTCCTTGTGTCACAAAACAAAAACTAAAACCCACATCACTATCTAATCCGACAGCCATCGGTATAAAGAAGTTCCTTTCCTCATTTCCCCACAGGAAACTGCCATTATTTTCTATAAACCAACTTGATGTACAAAAGCAAGTATTGAAGACAGAAGAAAAAAAAAACGAATATCTTTAGGTAAAAATTATTATTAAAGAATGTTTTACTATCATGCGTGCGGCTTTTGATGTTCATCAAGGAATGGGATGAGATAAACCTAAAAAAGGAAAGAAAATTTCACAAGGATTTGCTTGGTTGCAAAGAAAGGAGGAATCTTAATGATGTCATTAAATTATGCGCTACTACACAAAAAAAAAAAAAATACGTGCCAACAACATTCTGCTGCTTTCGTAAATATGGCGATAGAAATTTTTTGTGTAACTCAGATCAAAAACATGATAAAATGAAAACGAGGCAAATTTTGGACAAAAATGTTTGTGTCTTGTTCTTTTGATGATGAATGAATATCCTTGGACATTGACACGATGGAATAAAGTTAATTTGAAGTTCGCAAATTTCACATCAAACAAGACATAAGCAAAAAAGAGATCCTTCTATTGATTGCTGTTATACACGCATAACCTTTTTTATTCTCCTCCTTTTGATCTTTAAATTGGAAGTCTATTTTAGTTCGTGTATCTATCTATATAAATGATGAAAAGGTGATGTCCTTAAATTAGAAAGTCCTAAAGGTTCTCAAAATGAACAGACATTAGAGATAACGACTTCTTGCTATTGTTAGACTTTATGGTTTGAAGGATCCCAGCAAGATTGGCCTAATTGAAAAGGAGAGTGCTCTTTTCATAAAGGGGGCAGGCGGGGGTTGTTGTGTATTGTCTAGAAGTTTTGTTGTTGTTGGTGGTGGTGCCTGACCACAAAAACACTCGTCTGGTGAGGGCGTATATATAGAAAAAGCAGTGCACTCGATGACATCAGTATTCTGTTTGTATCTCGTCCATCCGAATAAATTCAAGTACATCCTTGTGTGGCATGAGAGATGCCGTCCCCATAAGGCTGCCATCAACAAGCGGCTACTCAAGATTGCTTTTTCTACACACTTCAACCGACCGACAGAGCCCCCTTCCCCCGCCCCTCTCCCATCAAACCAATCCCATTTGAATCTGAAGGATATGATTTGATGACTGCAAAAGTTTGTTCTCTCTCTCTCTTCCCTCAAATGATTTATCTGAGTTCGTGTGTCCTTTTAACCACCCTCCTTCACTCAACTAAAGTCAAATCCACAGTCGACACCACCTTATAGTTCTGATTAATTATATTTTTAGAGTGGGCGGGGGATGGGAAGTAGCTTTAGTTAGGAAGTCAAATCGTGAGTAAGGGATGCAATTTTTTTTTTTTTGTGTTTTGTTTGTTTGTTTATAAATTAGATGGATGTAAGGTAATTTGAATTTCGGGTCGTTTTACGGTTCAGTTGGGTTCGGTTTCTGTTATCTGAACTCAAATGGGATTTTTCGAAACAAAAAAAAAGGTATAAAGTTTTAGATAATGTTTGGGTGGGAGAATGGTTATGGTGGTGTTGATGGTGCTAATGTAAACATGGAAAGGATAAATTGGATTTTATCATCGCCAGTGGTGGGAAAGAGGGAATTATTTGAATTTGGGATTTCATTTGTATAATAAACTGATCAAGTGCGGCTTTAGAGATGTTTTGAATTTTTGGAATCTCATTTTTAGTAAATTAAAATTATATCCACCTGCAGACAAGCTGTTTACCTTTTGTTTTATTATGCACAAAGAGGTTTATATAATTTTTGTTTTGTCATTGATTTGATATTCATCATTCATGATTACCTTAGGTAATGTGGAATCTATTCTGTTTTTAAAGAAGAAGAAAAAAAGAGAGAATTTTCTGAGACTTACTTTTTTTTTTCTTCATCAGACATTACCTTATTTTATTTGTCAACAAAGTGAAGGGAATTCTAAGAAATCTCTGGGATTTTAAAAAATAACAAACTGACTAAATAAAGGTAAGTCTATATTTAAATAATACTTGATTTCGGATGTTTTCATATTTAAAGTTGAATTGACTTTTTGATAATTAAGTTTAGACACCAAAATTGAGCAATTGTTTACTGATTCGGATTAGTTTGCCCCTTTGATGCCTATGAATGAGGTTTTGTTTTCGTGGAATTTTGTCTCCCATGAATGATGATGAATAATTTGTGAAAAGGCATAGAATATTGTTAACATCATTTTGGCAATTTTGAGTGTTTGTAAGTGATTTAAGGTAAATGATGGTTTTCACAGCAGTCTGTCAGTCTACCCAAAAAAAAAATAGAAGTCGATATTTTTAAATCGAAAAAGGAGTTAAAGAAGCAATGAAAATTAATTGCTTTTCATTTTTTTTTTTGGGTTTTTCAACAGGTATACATTAAGAGGAGATAATCGTTTTCAAGATGAGGGAAGATGCGATACAAAATGTATAATGCCATAAATGCGATTTATGCATTAATATTATTTAAATAATGATAAATTTTTAGAGCAATAGTTTTTGCAAAAAATAAGTTTTGAAAAATAAGGGAAAAAAAATTTTCAGGCAGGAGAAAAAATATTAAAGGGTGTTTTTTTTTGAGGAGTTGGTTTGCAAGATTTATCAAAAGTCGCACACAGTGATAAGGTGGTTTATTTTTTGCGGTAATTAGTTGTGACAATTTAATGCTTTTCATTGTCTTTCAATGTTTTCTATGTTTTTCTATGTTTTTTCGATGTTTTTTCTGTACATTTTACTACTTGATGTTAAATTCCGACACAACCTATACAAAGAGGGCGACAATCTCTCAAATAGATATAAGTTAATGGCTACTAAATTTGGCGTTAATTAGTTGTGAAAGTTTCAATTTTGTCACGAGATGTTTTCTATGTTATTTTTTTCTGTTCTGCAACCATGTCTCAAGTTAACGAAAAAAAATTTAAAGAAAGGGGATTGTTCATAGAGAACAATATGGTTGCTTCAAGATTTTTAGTTTACTATTTTAACAATGTATCGTTATAGTTCAATGTTTTCTGTTTTTATTGATTTGCTACATAAATATAACTATAAGCGAAGCATTAGTACATACTGGTATTGAATACATTTTTGAATATCTCGCAATTTTATTAGTTGTGGATTAGTTTTAAAAATTAACTGTGCAATGTTTTCTATGTTTTTTTTTTTAATTTATGTTTAATTATTGAAGCGCCCTAAAAATTGAAGAAACACTTAATTTATTGTATTGTAGGTATAGTTAATGCTAAATACTGTTTTAATTATGACGTGCAGTATTTTCTATGTTTTTTTGAACGTTATAAATTCATATGAAATAACCAATGCTTATAATGGCGTATTTTGTATTTTATATTTTCGTATTTTTAGACTAAAAAGCCTCTTCAATTTTTGAAAACTCTTTTTTAAGTCAGAAAAGAGACATTTATAAGCTAATTTTTTAAACAGAATTTTAAGTAGAGTAAAAACTCATATAGAATTGAAGAAAATTCAAAATTATTAAACATTTAATATTTTTTTTTTTAGTTTTATTTATGTAACTTGAAAAATTGTATCATGTTAAAAACGTAACTCCTTTCAACCGTCTTAAAAAAAATTGTAAGCAAAGAATTTATAAATTTTCAATTAATTTTAATTGCTCTTTTCTCTTAGTGTATAGTGCTGAACCGAAAAATCTAGTTCAGTTTTATTTATCAAAAATAGATTGAAAAGAAAAAAAAATTACCAAATTCAATTAAAATTCATTTAAATTAAAAATATTTTTTTTTTTTTTTTTGAAATAAAAGGAATTTTTCACATTTGAAAACTAAGTAAATATTTTGATGTAAGAAACAAGATTCCAGAATGTTCTTAAATAAACATAAAAGTCACGTACAAATCTTTAACCACTCAAGTGATCACATCAAAAAAGTGTATTCAACTCTGAATTTTTTCCCAAATATTTCAATAATTCGAATTAAATTTTCTGAATTCTAATTTACTTATAAATCACTTTTAAAATCTCAATGTGTTTGGAATTCCAACAATTTTGCATTAATTTTTTTTTTTTTATTGCTGTTTCTCTCAAGTGGTTGAAGATTTATTTCGCAAATTAACTTACTTCAATTTTTTTTTTAATTTTTTCAAATAAAATTTTTCTTTAATAACAATTTAACACTTTATAAAAAAAATTGATTTCTTTTTAATTTATGTTATGTAGGTATGTATGTATTTAAGTATACAATATATTTTTTATTAATTATATTTTAAAATATTTAATTTTATTTATTTTTTAAAATTTGATTTAGAATAAACTTCACTTTTTTTGTTTCCAATTTTTACAACTTATATTTTTAAGACTTAAATTTAAGTTTATTATATTTAAATTTTTGAATATGTATTTAAAAAAAAAAACAAATTCACTTTAAAGTAGGTACATATGGTAGAGACACTTGTCACACAAAATTCTTCAGCATTTTTCACTTCTTTTATTTATTACAGCTTCTCCTTGTGCAACAGATAGATAGAAAGTCAATATGAATTTCTTTCACATACACAACAAGATGATATTTTTTTTTTGTTATTGTTTATTTTTCAAAATAAAACCACTTGGATATCGATATAAAACAGGGACAGGGAGGATTAAACCAAAAAAGGGCCCAAATTTGACGTTTCTTTTGTGTACTAAATTCTCATTTTTATGTTTTTCTTTATGTGTTCAATATTGAAATAAGAAATTAAAAAAAAAATAAAAATAATCAAAACGAAAAATGTCGATGACACCCCCAATTTGTATTTTTATTTCATTTGTTGTTGTTTTTTTTTTTTTAATTTATTTGAACACAAAATCATATAAAAAAAAATTTAAGTTTTTATAGAGTTTTAAAACAAAAAAAGGGATTTTGTCTTTTGGAAAAGGGAAGTTTTTGTTTTCCGCACCGGGGGACCGTCACCAATGAAAAGTTAAAACAAACTAAATTTTCATTTTCCCATCGAGACTCAACCGAGAACATCCACGAGGAAATTCGTTTTTACAATTTTTTCAGGGTGAGATGACATCGATGTGTGTACGAGAGATTTCCGTCCGACTTATAAAATGTTGATGCTTTCCACAAATACACACGAGTTTTCGGGAAAATTCTTCCCTCTATATGTGTGCGAGTGGTGGGTATTGTAGATATATTTGTGGGAGCATTTTACACTGTGGGGTTGGTTAGTAAAATGTTTGTTGCGCTCATTTCATTCAGAAAATCTTGCTGAACTATCCGAATAGCCACATACCAATATTTTCATTGTGGTTTTTTTGAGTGTGTATGAGATTCTTGATCTCATACAAGGACGTTAGCAGTTTTCGCTTTTCACGGAAAATTGTTTTTTTTTTTTTTTTTTTTTGATTTTTGGTGAGAGAGGGGAAAATTGAGAGAAAAGCTCTGGCATTTGTGGGTTCTTTCACTTTTCAGTTCACCCCTTTTGGAGAGGCGAACTGCTGCACGTGTAAAAGCATTTTGTGGAAATGTATATTGAAACTTGAACTTGGCTGAAGTTGACTTGCCCGTGAAAATTTCAAACCCCCTTTTTTTTGTTGTTACTGCTGCACATCATCATCAGAGGGGTGGGTGAGAATTTGAGCATGATTTTTTGTGTGTGAAGAGGGCTTTGAAAGTTATTTGTGTTGTTATGCTATTGGCAGGCGAGCCGTCAGGCGGGCCAGGCAGACAAAGCAGAATGGAGTGTGTGCCTGTGCACTTGAATTATTTTAATTATTAATATTTATTATATTGAAGTGGTTTTACATTTTATGTATATTGAAGTATGTTGAGCATTTAAAGAATTATACCTGCGGTCCATGGTAAATAGATAAATTTAAAATTTAGTTAAAAAATAATTCAAAAAATCTTTTTAAACCTTTTTTTAACCTTTTTTTGTTCATTTTAAATTCATATGATATTTTTAATTTCACTTCAAAAAAAATAGATTGAGAAACATCTGTTTTGTTTTTGGCTTTATGACTTGATGGTGAACACAAGTTTTGCTAGATGAATGATTTTCTTTTTTATTTCATGTCACGTATAATATAGATTTATTAAAATTTTTGACAATAAGAACAGGAAATGGATTGATTACATAAAAAGATAATACAACATAATATATTTTTGTACCTTTGAACATGTATTCTATAGTAAGTAGATAGGCACGTGTTTTAAATTTAAAAATGCAGCAAACAACATCTGTTTGGAGCTATAGGGTTTTATTTGCAATGTAGGTAATTTTTTTTTTTTTTTCAAAATCGTAAATCGTAAAAATATAGATTTTTAAATTTTTTTTCCAGTCAGTAGATTTATTATTGAAGATCGCTTTGATTTAATTATATGTATATCTTTTTAAAGCATTGATCCAAATTTATTAAAAAAAAAATGTAAATGTTCAGACTTCGCAAATATTTTGAATATTATGAGGAGCAACAATTTTTTGAAGAAGTTTAAAATATAAATTCAGAAAAATGTTTAAAAAAAAAAAATTATAATTGCAGACAAATTTTGGGGAAAATGGTAGGTTGGGGAAATAGAAAACAAAGTCGGCACGGGTTAAAAGGCATTTAGATGGAGACTTGAAAACTGGAAATTTTTTTTTAAATTTACTAACTAACTTTTAAACTCGAATACATTTTCAGAGGGAGGTGGCTGCGAGGAAAATCATTTTTTTTTTGTAAATTTTTAAAAATTATTCATCTGCTTCGAAAAATGTGTTATTTAAAATCTTTGCTTATGTTTTACGGCATTTGCAGCCCTCAACATTTAAATCAAGGTGAAAATTAGACATAGGGGCATACTTTTCAGGAAATGCAAAATTCAAACAAAATTCAAAAATCTCAAGATTTTGTTTTTGTCTCAAGCCATTTTGTTTTTTTTTTCAATGAATTTATGTACATAGTCCAGATGAAATTTTATTTTATTTCCATGTTTTCCAAAAAAAAAAATCAAAACTACTCAAAAACATGCTTGCAGAAGCCGATTTTTACCACGAATTCACAGGGCTATTAGTTCATGCCAAAGTTTACATTTTTTTGTACTTGAAATTCTTAAGAGCAGTAAAAATTGAAAATAAAAATATATACTAAATGAAGTAAAATTTTGAAAAAAAAAAAATTAGTTTGGAAAAAAATAATTTTTTTCTCAAAATTTTGGAGTTGAAAAATAATTTTTGAAAGCCTAGTTTGCAGGCTTCAGAAATGTGAATTATTACAAAAAAAAAATGCATGGTGTTAAATACAGAATTATGTATTTTTTTTTTAAATTGGGAAAAAAAATTTGTCGATAAAAATTTTCGTCTGGAGAAAATTTTTTCTAACAAAAAATTGAACAAAGAAAAAAATTCCGAAAAATTATTTCATAAAAAATTAAAATTTTGCGGAAAAAAAAATGTAAAAAAAAGTTGTCAAGGAACAATCAAATGGAATTCCATCAGGTTATCACATTCTGTTTAGGGAGTCACATATAAAAGCCTAAAGAAACATTTAGAAAAAAAACTAAGGAAAATCATTTCGGTTGTTTTCGCTGTAAAACTTGCTTTATACGACCGACAGACTAAGGATGAACTTGAAAGTTTTTATTTTTTAATTAAATGTCAAAACCGCTGTTTGTAATTTTTTCAATTGAAATTGAAGTAAACTCAAAAAAAAAAAATATTGATTGAAGTTCAATAAAAAAAATTAAAAAAAAACTGAAAACTCATCGAATAATTGAAGAAATGTCCCACAAAATTCTACTTAAATATATCCACAACATTTCCGTTGCATAATATCAATGGTTTTTTTTTTAATCATTTATTTGATAAAATCTTTATCATTAGTGCATAATGGCGATTTCCAAGAAAATTCGATACATTTTCTATGATTTTCTTGTTCAACAAAAAAAAAATGATGTCCATCACGATGATGGTTGATGCCAAAATGTCAGTTGCATCGTTAGGCCAAGGTTTCCATCCATCCAAAATTTCGTTTTTTTTTTTATTTCTTTCATTGAAAGTTCTTATTTTTTTTTTTTTGTATTCAATTTCATATCATCTGCATTGCATTAATATACATTTTTTTATTTTGTTCTTATTTGTTTATCTTTTATCTGAAATATTTCATTGAGTTATGCTTCAACGGAGCAATAACGGGAACATGAATATTTTTTATTTTTTTTTATTTTTAATATTTTATTGTTTGGCTTTTGAGTCATCAGTTTATGGGTTAAAGAGCAAACAAATCACCACACTCTCGTTGCTCGTCATGTACGAGTATCTCCTAGTTCAAGGTTGATTTTCACCTTCACTCTTTCATATGAAAGGGTTGCCATTTTTAAATGATTTTGCATGCCCAAAAAAAGTGTTTGAAGGATCTGTTGCGGTTTAAAAATGTTTTAATACAAATTTAACAATTAATGTTTAGTGTAGACATCTTGTAAGAAAAAATGGCAACGGCAAATTTATCTCAGTCCCCATTTTGAAAAAAAAAAAAAAAATATTGAATAGTAGGTAAGAAGGGAGTTTTGTTAATGGTCAGTTTGTGTCATAGAGAATTTTTGACTATTTTTTTTACAAATAAGTTTTTAATAGTTTTTCACATTAAGGCTGGTATTCACCGAGCGGTCTTAAATTTAAGACCCTTCCAACTCAAAATATCGTCCCTCATTATTTCATGAAAACGAAAATGGTAATAAAAATGGATTCGATTATAATGACAATGAAAAAAGGATTTTAAAGTTAAGAGCGTTCGGTGAATACCAGCCTAAATAACATAATTGTAAGCCAACTTAATGGAATTATTACGCAATATTTCAAAGTCTGGAGTTTATTTATAAACTTTAAAATTTTCCTGGTTCATGAGATTATGGCAATAACGGCATTTATTTCTATGGATACGGATGCAAATTCAATACCTGAGAAGCAGATAAAAGGATACCGTTCGTCGTCGTCGACGTCGTGGTCGATATGGATTTTCGTTGAGTGTTTGCACATACAATGTGAGTTCATCATAATAAATGCAGTTTTTTTTCTCAATATGTGTTGCATTGAAGTGAATTTTATTTTTGATTTGCTCTTATTTGGCGAATGTTGAAAAAAAAAATAACTTAAACTGGGAAATTTGCCAAATTGAAAAGTAAGACCCACCAAAACCGTTATGATGGACTTTATAATTAAGTCATTTTTTGATGATGGATTTGTTGCTTCATAATAATACTTTGTTGCATAAATATATTTCAATTATAATAATTTTTTTTTTGACTGCATATTTTTTGTTTACAGGTAAAATTAATCATGCGGCATTAAAATGATTCGTTCATTTAAAAATGTATGTAAATAATTTTATAGGTATAGAGCACGTGTTGAGTTTATAATACTTTATAAATGAGTTTGTAAAATCGATTTCAATGATAATACATTTATTTATCGCGAAATGATTTCGTTTTTTTTTTACTTGCGGTAGATCTACTTATCCGGCATGTTTTGGATTCGTGGAAAAAATTCGAAATCGTGATTTCGATAAAACTTGATAGTAGAGGAAAAGGTGATAATACGGAACCTGTTGTTAAATCGGAATTCCCTTAATTCTATATCCAAAATCGTTAGTGCCATTTATTACTGAATAACTACAAGTTGCGAAGACTCAAACTAAATGCTTATAGGTATTACAAAACTTAACCGCGAAACCGGTCAAACGACCATTTCGCCGTAAAGCTGTTTTTAAAAAACGAGCAAAATGGAAAACTTTTTTTCATTATTTTTGGGTAACGTAATTTTCAGTATGAACAATTTTTCAGGTAAGAATTTACATTTTTTTTAACAAGTTTGGAAAACCAGTGTTTTTGTCAATGTATGAAATATTGTAATATGGAACCCATAGAGGGTATTATAATATGGAACCAGGTTCCATATTACCATGAGGTACGTGTTTTTTTATTTACCGTGCAATGTCCCCCCCCAAGCCACGAAGCCAACCAAGAAAGTCTTGGGATACCTACCTTCTCCTCTAATATGATAGGGAAATCGAAAAAAGTGGGTCTCGCAATTTGTCTGCCTGTCTGGTGATCTACAGCCTAAACTGGTAGGTATATTTTTTTAAAGTTTGATGTATAGTGGTTTTTGGGTCGTATCTCCACGTCCACATTTTTTTTAAATTTTTTGGAAAGTCTCATCGTTCTCGAAATCGTATAAAACGAATTTTTTGAAATGTAATCAAAATTTTTAAAGTTTAAATTTAAAAAAAAAATGAGTTTCAAAAACGTTTCATAAATTTTTGGTACAGAACGGTTTTTTAATACATATACTATCTTAGATACTTCGAACAAAAATTGATTTTATTTTTTAAAGTAAAGGTACTTGCCCAAGCGTTAAGAAAACGTTTTCAAAAATTTCAAATTTCTCGAAAACGAGTAAAAGAGGCCAACTAGACATGTTTGTTCAGTGTCATAAAGTACAAATAATCACATTTTTATTTTATTACAAATTATTGTTTTACAAGAGGAGCAACTTCATGGGACCCCGTCGTGCATTTTATTTTTTTTTATATATAATCGAAGTTGATCCATTATAAGTTAAAATAAATAACTTTAAATATTAATTAAAGTAGGTACCTACTTATGTATATGTATATTATAATTTATTTAAAAGTGTAAACATTAAATTTATAAAATTAATTCATTGGATTTAATTGTTTGAATTCGTAAAGTCAGACACGTGGAATTGGGAGGCTTATGTGTAATCTCTCAGTTAAAAAATAAAAAATAAAAAAACATCGAGAATCTTAAAAAAGGATTAACCAAACACGTGCTTCCACTACATAGATATATGGATTTGGATTTTATGTACACTCAATTATGACATTTACATTATTATCATTGGTTTTAATTAAAGATAATCTATTAAACCTCGTACCTACCATTAAAAGAATTGTGATCTATTTTTGAAAAAGAGAAGAAAAAAAAAACAAGGAAACCCCCTTTTTTGCCCATTAAAAAAAAATATTTCTGAAAGAGGTTTAAAAGTTCTTAATTTTTTTTTTTGTGGTATGAATTTTAGTTGAAGTACCTATTGGTGAAATGTGCCCTTATTTTTGAATAATATTTTGAAAAGTACTTTTTGAAATTTAATCAAATTGTTAGAGAAATTTTCGGGATAGGTATATGAATATTGTATATTTTGTGTGTACCTACTTACATGCCACGCCCATAATTTTCGAGCTTCAAAAAGTTTTGAATTCTTAGTTTGAAGATTCAGTAATTAAGGCTTTAGGTAGAGGTGATCTCTATCAATGTACATAATTAAAGTTAATTACAAGACCAAACCAATTTCCTTCTCGCCTCGTCTCAGGACACGGGACGAAACAAAGACCTGAAATTTTCCAAAAAATTTTTTTCTCTGGGCCAGCTCTAATCATAATGTGAGTGATTTGAAAAAAATCTTTTTCAGAGATTAGAGTCAGGGTACAAACAGACAGAGTCTAATTTCTTAGCAATCTATAATTTGCCTTTCGTAAGGAAGTAAAATGCATAATCACGTAGTAAAACGTAAACACATCTATTCAAAAGTGTTAGTTCGAGAATCGCTCTATTTAAATTTTCTTTGACATTGATACCTACTCTCTGCATTATGTATTTCAAAATCACTATTTTCATTATTCATTTAGTTTTCTACCTATGTACATAAATAATTCTTCTATTAATCCCGCATTATTGTTCGAAAAAGACCCAAACATTAATATTATTTATCTAACTAACTTTCAAAAGCTGACATTCAAAAATATTACCCACTATTATGTATTCAAAGTAGGTACCTAACCCTTAAAATTTTGACAATATTCATTTGTCAAAACACCCATACAATTGTTGAATTTGCCAAGCAGACAAAAAAAAAATATCCTTGTGATTTAAAAACCTGTTTTGTCGACATCTTCAATGTAAAACGAACAATAAAAAAAAACATCTTTTATTATTTACCTACCTACCTCTAAAGTCCTTTTGATCCACTTCTAATCTCTCCCAAACTATTATATGGATATTTGTATAATCTTCAAAAGTCCTAACATCAAATATATCAATATAACCAACGCCCACAACAGAACATCACCTATTCAACTTTATGAAAACGTGAAAATGATCAAATTACCTTTCTCCTATCATAATACATATCTTAAAAACCATTCACCAAGAAGACGAATACTTTCAAATATAAGATATTCGATCCGATACGATACGAGTACGTTACGATACTCATGCCCACATATATTTCTCGCAGTTTATCACATTGAACAACATACAAAAAAAAATCCTTATTTTTTTTTTTGCAAAAGTCTGAAGGACTCGCCATATATCTTATGACTCCACTTTGAAAAAAAAAAAAAAAAATGCCACCACATTCTTATTCAAAACCCCAAGTGCTTAAATCTCTCCTTACATCACATCAATTGAAAAAAAAAATATTATAAAGCTGAAAGCAAAAAGCAGAACGCCTTCAAAATTGAAAAACCCCATAATCTTCCGCTCAAGAGCCTATTCCTTTATCCTATCTACCTACCTACCCTTTATATGCATCCATAAGAACTATTGTTAAGATACTGAACAGATGAGAAAATTTTACTGAACTAGTACGAAAGTGTCAGTGTGTATCCCAGGCACATTTTGCCCCAGCAAATATACAAATATTTTATATACATTCAAACGGTACCTATCTATTAAGCAACGACGACGACGACGAACGACGTAAACAACAACCTGTTTGACAACAACAACAACAAGAACAAGAAAATCATAAAACACCATCATCAATTTGCTGCTAACGGTATCTACTCTACTACACAAAAGCTCTGCTTTATGTGTTTACTTTGCGCACTTTTTTTGCCGTCTCGCTTGTAGTTGTTCATCAAAACCCCGGCGAATTGTTGTATCCTCGCTCTCTCTCTGGCTCTCGCTTCGAGGTCATTTACGTCATACCAAATCCTACGAAGATAACAGAAAAAAAAGCTTTATTATTGTTTTCTTGTCATCACGATTCACGATACAACAAACATGCGAGGGTGTACTGCTTCGACTTCAATTTTCAAGTTCATGTTGCAAGTTCAGCTGAGAGCGAGCGACAGAGAGAGAGAGATTCAAAGTGGAGAAAATCTCTCTTGCTTTTGCAGAAAATCGCAGTTGTCTTTTATTTCAGTTTTTTTTTTCTCCAAGCGAGATTTTTGCAAAAAACGTTACATAACATTTTTGTCCTAGAGAATTACAAATCTGCCCTTCAATGCTGGAATGGATTTTTGCTGGAATAGTTCGTCAGCAGGAAGTACACAAAATTCAAAAAGAATTTAAGAATTCTAAGAAATACTTTTTATCTTCGTTAAGATGGAGCGGCGGACGCGGAGCGAAGCGAAGCGGTAGTTGCTGAAAAACTGATGATAATGGCAATGGATAGAAATGATGATGATGACGATGAACTCTCACCCCAACCTCCCTCTCCCCTTGACACTCCTATACCATATCTTTCCGGTGAATCTACCCAAGGGCGGCGTAATACATAAAGTTTTTGCATTTCCTTATTTTTTTTTTTGTGAAAAAATCTCACCGGACCCAGAGAAGAAGGAAATTCGATTCGTCTTCATCCGTTCACAGAACGATGCGGTATTGAAAGTTTTTCGCGGTCCTTTTTTTCAAGGTGCACATTATTACTCCTCTTCGGTCCACTTTTCTTTTTTTTTTCCTCACACAGCACAAAACTCTCAACCTCAACCTCAACCTCTTATTACCCAATAATGCCGCCTTTGCTTTTCCTGGGTGAAGGACATTTGGTGGTGATTTTCTTCTTATTTTTTTTTTTCGTCCAATAAAAATGTTAACTAATGACTTCCCTGTTTCCTGTTCCCGTTCTGTTACATCAGAGGGAGAGAACCAAGCGAGCTATTGAGGCAAAAAACGTTTCTTTCCTGTGATGCTGATGAGGGAGTGATGCATCATTGAATGAGGCGTGGCACACAGGATTTTCTATAGTTTGCCTCCATTTATCTCCCCATTCCTCTTCGTATGCTTTCTATTCTAGTGCTTAATGCGAATTAGACAGGAATAATTACTTTTTCGACATGAAAAACGTTTAGGGAAGAAAAACAACGAAAAAGACGACGAGGACGACGAAGAAGAAGAATGGTTTGCTTGCTTGCGTGCTTGGCTTACAAAATTCTTTCAAGGAAAACGAATTTACCAAACCCATTGGAACATTTACATGACTTGTATTTCATAACTAACTCGACAGGAAGAAGAAAAGGCAAAGGCAACAGTAAACGAAAATAAAAAAAAAAAACACCGTTAGCCTTCATGTTAAGTTCACATTTTACCTTTGCTTCTATAAGCTTTCTATAAGCATTGTGGGTTCATGTTACAAGATGAATATTAGAGTGGAGTGAAGTATTGAGAGTCCTTGTCAATGTGCAAGAAGAGTATGTTTAATTGATTTGCCTTGTGGGTTTCACGAAAAAAAAACAAGTGATGATTAGGAGAGGGAGGGGAGGGGGGGGGGTATTTATACATATGCCAACTTATCATCTCGAAAACGTGTCGCATTAACGTCATATATTGCTGCTCTCTCTCTCTATACGCACACGGTATAGTTGTTCAATATAATATTTCATTTACCTAACGTAGGTAGAGGTACCTTCTATATTGGAAGAAATGTTTTATGAACCATAGTCATCCCATTTCCATTTAATTCGTTTTTTTTTTTTTGGTTTTTTCTTTGCTCAACTAAAAACACGAGGCAAAATATTGTGTGTGGTAATGCAATGTTTTCTTTTGTGATTATGGGCTGATATAGGAAATGAAAAAGGTTGCTGTTTTCCGTTTTTCGTTAAGTCCTATATTTTCATCATCAGGTTGTTGTTTTTGTTCTTGATGTTTTTTTCTTTGTATACAGTTTATACCTATACTCAAAGGATGATTTGTTTTGGTGAGGGGTGAAAGGGTAGGTGGTGGCATGACGAACAAATATTTATGCGTAAAAGTTACTTTTTAGGAATTTACTCGTTTCGGGTTTTTTTTTTTTTTTGTTAAATGGTTTTGAATGGAATTTAACAAAGGACTAATAGTTGGGATGAGTACCTATAAGTTGAAATAAAAAGGTGATATAGGTAGTGATGTTTTTTTTTCTTTTTGTTAGTTGTTGTTGGGCAAAAGAACAGTGAAATTCCTAAACTTTTATATAAGAAAAGGGTTGATTTGATTTTATTTAAAGTCACTTGGGGAATAGGTATAAAGAAGAGTTTCAAAGAAAAAACAAATTGAGGGCAAAGTTTGTTTAATATACAGGGTGTTATGGTAAAGAATAGATAAGTCTGAAATGATATATAGAAGACCGTTCCGAAACCTGAAAGAAATTGGTGCATCATAAGCAGAATGAAAATAAGTGAATTTTAATTGAATTCTTAAGGAAAAGAAAAAATTTGAAATTCTTTTTGCCGAATGAAATAATCTTTGAAAAATTTTAACCATCGCTGGTATAAAAAAAAATAGTTAATACATGGGTGGCCAATAGCAAATAACTATTTCTCTTATAGTAACAATACAATCCATCTGAATGGGAGTAAAATTTTATTCCAGTAAATTTATAATAAAAAAAAAAAAAAAAAAAAAAAAACAATTTCCTCATATAAATTAAAGAAGCAGGGAAGTAGAAAGTAAATGGTAATGTAACGAATTACTCTACATATTTTGTGACCTAATATGTTAGACTGAGTATCTTTTTTTGAAAGCAAATATTTTTAACAAATTAATTTTCAAAATGAAATCTAAAAAAAAAAAATTAAACAAAATTTTACAATATTAAATAAATTCCTTTCATTTCAATGAAATCTTCAATATTTTGAGTTTAGTTTTTATTTGTATTTATTTTTATATTTTATTTTGGTATAAAAATTGTTGAAAATTTTATTAAAAATTGACGTTTAGCTGTAAAAAAAAATAACTTAAAGAATGAGTTTGTTGTATTTTTGTTGTTGAACGTTCATAAAATCTTTACAATCATTCCAGATCCAGACTTACCGATTCTATTCATGACACCCTGTTTACCGATGTATAAATACCATATATTTGGCAAAGGTTATGATAAGAAATTAAGGGTAGGTCTAAGAATTTGAGAAAAGGTTTTTTTTTTTGTATTTTAAGTCAGTTTTTTTTGTTGTTGATTATATCAAGAAGTTGTTGAAACAATGAGGGTTACTTTATTTTTTTTTTTTTGTTTAATTTTGTATCTTTTCTTTTCCACAATTGAGTAAGCTTAATGGGTATTTGAATGAGCAAGCAAGAGTGATATTTTTATCGTGTCTGTTAATAATTTTTTGGTATTTATTATATAATTGTATTTATTTTGGCTTAAATTTAAAGGTTAAATCAATAAAGCAAGCTCATATTATTAAAAATCAGGAGGCGCCCACATATCTTTTTATTTAGGAAGGCGGTAGAATAACGGGAAGATTTTCTTCAAAGGGTGGGGAACTCAATGGACTCCGAAAAAAGAAATACAAGTATTTAGTCATATTTATTATATAAACGCTCAGACCGAACTTGTAAAGGTAAAAACAAGATTCATTTTTTTTTTCCAACAAAATCTAGAATAACATATTCGCTGCATAAATTTTAAATTTTTAAAATTAGGACAAAAAGTGACAAATTATTTTTAAAACATTTAAAAAAAATCCAAATCTTTCAATATTTCAAAAAAAGTACGTAACATTTTTTTAATTTTGTAGTTTGAAGATGCAAAAACTACACAAAAATGTTTTTGAAAATATCCAAAACAGGTCGACTTTTTTGACAAAAAATTTCTGAAGCCTTTGAAGACTTTGAAATTAATTAGATTATGTTTTTATTTAATTTTTTTTTTTCATTTTATATTTTTAAAATTTTTATTTTTGCTTAGGTCCTTAAGTAATTCAAATAAAATTGCAAAAGTCAATGTCGTGCATTACTATTACTATCATTTTTTTAAATTCACATTTAAAGCCAACGAAAAAAAAATTTATTTATCATCATCATAAAACTTGTCGTGGCAAACAGGGCCATTCGAGCCGATGATGAGGAGAAAAAAAAAATAAAAATACAATAACAAAATATTAATGAATCCTTTAGTAAGTATAGATTATAAATATGTACAAACGTGCAGGAAAATAACTGCATCGTTTATATAATGTGAAATATAAACATGTCTAGGTATATACGGAAAAGAAAGAATGGAGCAAGGCATGCTAAGGACATTTCCTTGATGGTAAAATTGCAAAATATACACATGTATACAATCCCCACAAAACATAATGTACGTTGTATATCATTTTTACTTTAAATCTCCCGCCTGAATAGTCCTTCATAATTTTCCATCAATATAGGGTGATTCGTATGAAATGAGACAAATCAAAAAATGTTGGGTTGTTCGTTTTAAATAAAAGTTATGCGACTGTAACAGTTATGCATTGGCCGCCATTTTGAAATACGCGTTTGAACGAATCATCGTATGTACATGAAATTCTTTATTATCAAAGTTCGAACGCCTAAAAGTATACTTTTTCTAGTTATTTGATTACATCTCTCTAACGGTAACTTTTACGAAAACCAAATATTCTACAATTCTTGTTTACAATATTTTTTTTTAAATCTCATAGCTCGAAAGTTGCCTAAAAGTCTGTCTGTACCTTGACTTGGAGCCTTAGCATCGCAACAATTTTTTTCAAACTTGAACGTTTTTTTTCTAATTTTCTAGAGGCGAAATTGAAATTTTGTCTCTAGCTTCAAAAATAATGGCAACAGTCACATAACAGTTACTTATTTATCTCGAAACTATATTCATTCAATTATTTGAAAATTTAATTTTTTAAAATTTTTCAGTAAATACCAACTTTCAGATTCACCCTGTAATTGTAGAATCTTTAAATTTGAACACACATATATTTTATGTCTTGTCATTTATCAAACTTGAGGGACGAAATAGACGGTGAAGGTCTATGCCCAAAGGAAGGTTTAGAACAACAACAAAAAAAAATAACTGGATAGGAACTAAAAACACAACACAACACAAGAAAGACCAGCAAGAGGAGATAGTTCGACTGACAGTGGTGACAGAAACCATATGCAGTAGAAGATAAAACCGCTCGTTAAATGTCCTTAACCAGGACAACAAGCAAAACAACAAAGTCGAAGAAGGACGGACGTTTGAAAATGTCACCCGACCTATGCTAGTATATGCTGGCAAAATAAAAATCCAAAGAAAACGGTTAAAACTATCTCAGGCACAAAACCAAAGATGTTCGTATAGAATTTCTCTTGATGTATCCCGATACCAAGCAACAAAAGTTTTTTTTTTTTTTTGATACGTCAAAATGTATATCCACTCTGTGAAGGATATTGAAACTCTACATGGGGATATTCTGAAAATTTTTAGTTTGCTTTTATTTTAAGTGTAAAAGAGCAAGAGTTAGTTTTCAAAATTCTAAATGTATACAAACACCAGAACCAGCTGTGGATACATTTACTGTTTAATAATAAAATGGAGGATTTTCTTTCTTCGTTTTTTTTGTGAAGGACATTCATCTTGTTAGTCCTTAACCTGTCTGTCTTTCTGTCTGTTAGGTAAAAGTAACTACTGTGAAATATATAAATTAATTCATCATCATTATATGTTTTTCTAGATTTTGAGTGGCTTCAGTTTTCATTTTCAAAAAAAAAAAAAAAGTTCTGTTTGTTTTGACCGAGAGAATAATAATAATTGCCAGTATGAGCTCATGTCGAACTGTCTTTCATTTTTTGTTTGTTCTTATTTTTCTTGGTTCAATATTTTTTTTATTTTTGTTGTCAAAGAACTTTGTGTATTTTTATTATACCCTGACGAGCTGTCAGTTAAAATGTATTTATCTTGCAACATTGTTGTCATGACATTTAGAGGGAGGGAGGAAAGTAGGAGGCTAAAGTTAACGATGACATTAATGTCATACGATTTTTGAATGCACTGAACCGGAAACTGCTTCTTCTTTTTTTTGGTATGAATGAATATTTATTTATACTTTTATACTTTGAAAATATGAAAATAGAATGAAAATATTGAATTTCGCGATTTTTTTTTTAACTCATCTGTTTGGTCGTAAAATTGTCGTAAAAAATGAATTCAATGTGATGATGGGGAGGTTCAGTCATAAATCATATTTTTTTTTCCTTCTTGTATTTTTATAAAATTGTGTTGATGAGGAAGTTCAAGCAATAAATAATACTCTTGTATATTAGGAAGATTTTTGAACTTAAGAAAAAAAAAAAAAAAAAAAACAGAGATGATTTATTTATCAAAATAAAATTGTATTATTAAACATGTTTTGCTTTTAATAAATTTATGATATTAAGTAGGTATGATATAAGAATATTAATTTTATACATATGCGGGTTTCAATTATTGTATTTTGTGTGATTTAAATAGTAACTCGGAATAACTCACTGAGTTGAAAATTTGTTGCGTAAAACTACAAGAAATAATTTTTTGCGAAATGGTAGTATGTAATATCCTACTCTTCATATGAAGGTTTTTTCGTATTTTCTTCAGTAAAACTTCAAACTTTTTTATAAGCTTCTTTATTTAACTTTGAGATAATGTGTCATTTGAAAGATAAAAAATGTCAAATCTCTGAATGTAAAACGTGCAGTTACAGGCTTTTTTAAAAATTACAAAAAAAATTGTAATGTTCTTCGAGACGCTATTAACCGGCTAAATATTATTTTTTTTTTTTTTTTGTTTGGCAATGTTTTGTTACGGTTTCGTAAAATCAACATTTTTCGAACTGGCTTACATTTAAATTTTATATCACATTTCATAACTTGTCAATGTTACATCTTGCCAAATAATGAAAAGATTTTTTTTATCGGTTTTTCATTTCGCAGAATAATATTTCGCAATTTTTTGTTTCGTATATTAACAATTTAGCATTTAATTTTTTGGCAAGTTTTTCTTATCGCGCCTCAGTCATCATTTTTAAGAAGTTCAAAAAATATTTTTTTTTTGTTTTAAGCAGGTACATTCAATTCTTAAAAATACATATATTTAAAAAATATATTTTACAACTAAAAATAATGTTTTCTCTATTAGTCCATATTTTGAAATACATATACAAACTAAAACCTGATTAAAAGTACCCTACTTGGTTACAAGGAGTTTTAAAAAAGATTTTTTTTTGTTAACTGAAATCTTCCAAATATTTTTATGAAAACAAAACATCTATAATTCTTACAAATGTGGCTAAAAGAGTCTTATCAAGTTATTCTACAATTTCAGAATTTCAGTGTTCTGAAACTGAAGAAAATAAAAAATTGGGTTCATACCATTCGAAAAAATATGTTTGTTATATTTTTTAAAAAACTAATATCATACCCTATACAAAAAGCTCAATAAAGTTCATGAAAGTTTTATATAGCTTTTAAAAAACTTTGAAGCTCTAGCTTTTAAAAGCTAAAAAAGCTAATATAAACAACTTTGAACTTTTTTTTCAAATTAAGAGAGCAATAAAGCTTTTCCATTAGGAAGAGAAAATCTATGGGAGCTTGCTTTTAAATGAATAAAAATAAAAGCGGGTTGCAATAAATTCTTTGCCTACATAATTATATCTTTGTACATCCTCACTTTGTTTATTTTATTTTCTTTAAAGATAATAATTCGTTTATTTATTAATTTCTTGGTTTTTTGTTTTATCATAAATTAAATATTCGATACAATTCTTGATATCGTTGGAAGGTGTATATGAAAATTGCTTGCACAAATAAAATCAAAATTTAAAAATTTCTCATAACTTTTTTTTCAAAATTATGAGAATTTTCGTATGTACGAAGCAATTATTATTTTACATGTGATTGCTCACCGTTATTATCATCATCGGTATTAGCAATTAGCTTACCTGAAAATAAAAGAAAAAAATGCCAAATTAGTTTATTTTAGCAAAGGTATATATGTATGTGTTTTTTTTTATTTCATTTATTTGAGTTTTCTTATTGAGTAAAATAGGTTTTACAGAGTTGTGAATATTTTCACCTAATTACTTATATTTAATTTGGAAAAAGATAGGCATGTACCATATAACCTTTCCAGTGGTTTAAGCTGTAGGTGCTGACAAACCGAGTTAAATATAGATAGATAGATATAAAAACTCGGGAAACACTTTTTTCTAGTCCTCTATCACCCTAATGTCAATCTTCATTAATATTTGATGTTTAAACGAATCCAAAACTTAAAGAAAAAGATTTACTTTAGGTAAAAATATTATTTGATGTCAGGAAATAAGAAAATTTGAAAAATGTTACCAGCGCCACTATTCCGGTTCTATGATAAAATAATATGAAAATTTGTTTTTAAATGTGATTTTTTAAACTATCTTATTTCATTCAATGTTACCCAAAATATTGATTTATGATACAAAAAAGTTTTAACCCTTACGCAGAACCAGAATCACAAAATCCAGATTTATCATTGGAAAATCTTTTCATCGCATTTATCATAGAACTGGAATAGGAGTCTAGAAAGACCTAATGTGCAGTAGATTGGATCGGAAGCAGAAATCCAGTATATTATGTTGTTTTGAAAATCAAGATATTTGAAATACTTTAATATTTCCAAATGGCAAAAAAAACATATTTTAATAAGATTTTCTCTATTGTTTAAAAAAGATCTTCATGTTCTAAGAAAAAAAATCATATTGACTAACTTCTTTTTTTTTCTGTGTATTATGGAATTTTCACAGAAAAAAAAAATATGAAGATAAAATTAACATCATAAACCATCTCGGTTTTATTTTAAGATTATGAACATCCATAATAAATCCTTCCGACTCTTCATTAAATTAATAATCTCGTTTTATACTTATTCAGCACCCAAAAACTGGACAAAGTAACACAAAAATTCCTTTAGGGCAAAATTAAACCAAACATAAAATGCTACAAAAAAAAAAAACACATGAGTGGATAAAATAAACTCTGTTAATGTGATGCATTAACCATAACCATATCATATAAGGAAAAAAGGAATATTTCCCACCCCCATGGTAATTTTAGACCAAACATTTATCGCACAGCCACATCTCTTCGAGTGTCCTTCAAACACATAAAAACATCTTGAGAAGGGTGAACCTTTTATCGTGCAATTAGCTGATGTGTATATGTGATGTTGTGTATAGGGTTTTTGTATAACCATTCAACTTGACACCGCACTGCCTCAAGACTGTGTGTAGTATAGGGTCTTTTGGCTTTTGGTCTTATCGATCTTGGCCACACTGAAAAGCAATATTCTTTTCAATTAACCCAATCGCTTGAGAATTCCATCACAGCTTCTACATATATATAGCTACTGCGAGAGAAGTAAATTTTCGTTATAAAAGTCCTTCTTTCCTCTATAGACATTTTTAACCTTCCAGAGAAAGGAAAGGGCCTTTCCTTGGAGGAACAGCTGGAGCAAAAAAAAAAATAGAGTCAAATGAGTCCCTTTGGGCGGGCAAACGATGAATAAAACTGTGTTAAGCACCAAGACCAGCATCAATTTACATAGAATAGAACAATGCACGGGGACGAGAGTGAAGGCTATATCCTGGGCCATTGGGAGCATTACTCTGCATCAAGTTTATATACATAATACTGTATCGCACTCTAGCACCACGACGACGACGACTACGACGACTACGACGACGATGAAATTAAGTTCATTTATTTAGCTTAACCATTATGAAGTAAAAACGGATCTGTTGTATATGGGCATGGGCATGGGCAAGCATATAGAAATAGATCCTTGTCGCAATTACCTCGGTGTGGTAAGGCTCTGGAGTCATATTGTATAGACTTAACGCAACATATTTATATCACAACAAAAATTTGGATGGAACACTCTCTCTCTTGTACGTGGCGGTGGTATATATGTAATATGCATAGGGATAGGGAGTATAAGTTAAATTTATATTTGCGGTGTATATTTATCTTCGTCATCATCATCATGGGCTTGACGGCCAAGGATTTACGCTCTAGTGAAATATTATCCTTTGAAGAGAATGTTTTCCTTCGATATAACAAAAAAAAAAAACAAAAAATTGAAAAACATAATCGTATAGGAAGAGAAGATGGAAATTATTGTGGTGAGATTAAGATGAATGTTCATCAACACAGTTAAGGGCACATGTAATCAGGGTTAAATTAGCTCTTCCACGTCGGGTATGCATTTGTTGAATCAAATTATTTCTAACTCAACTGAAAATATATTTAATGTTTTAAGGTGTTTTTTTAGGGCGTTAGTTCAATTAGAAGTCACTAATTACTGTTTTGCTTCTTACCGATTTCTTGGACTTAAAAAATTATGCGTGTCATTGTAAAAACAGTAAAATAAAAAAATAATGCTTATTTCGTGAATGGTAACATTTAGCTCATGTCTGATTTGTCAGATAATTAGTTTTATCCTTCCGCTGAACGAATATGGTTGTGTATACGCTTGAACAACGCTGGGAAAAATTGCGACATTACTTTGAAAAGCATGGTAATGTTGCAGAATGTGTGCGAAAATTGCGTACGGATTTTGGAAGAAGAGAAGCACCGTGAGCTCCGTATGTTCGTTATCTTGTGAAAAAAAGTGAAAGAAATTGGCATCCTCATCGATAAACCAAAGCGTGAAAAAACAAAAACAGTGCGTACACCCGATAATATTTAGAATACACCCGAAGCTACACTCGATGTTTTGCGCCCTGTTTTTGAAGATCGCATTATCAGCAGCAGGGCTGATGTCGTTTGGCCCTCTCGGAGCTGCGATTTGACACCGTTGGACTATTATTTGTGGGGTGCCGTAAAAGATAAGTGCTACGCCGCCGTCAAGCCAGAGACAATTGACGCTTTAAAGAACAAATTCGTGAAGCCATTTGTGAAATACAGCTGCACATAATCGGTAATGTGCTTAAAAATTGGACCGATCATATAGGCTACCGCATGGCCAGCCGAAGCTGACATTTGAATGAAATTATTTTCCATTATTAACCGGAAGGATTGTACTTTCAAATAAAAAAAGAAATTTGACAAAATATTCAGTAGTTTTTTTTTATAGCATTTTCAAAAAAAAAGTTATTTGGCGGACCCTTTATAATTTTTCAGTAAAAGAAGTTATTTGTAAAAATAATAATCTTATCTGCACTGCTTCAAGCATTAAAAATGTTTGAATTTCATTTTTATCAAAAAAATTGAAAAACTATTCGATGACAGACAATTTGAAGAATTGTTTGTGTAAATAAAATGTTCAATTCACCACCTACTTTTTTAAAAATTCATTTATTTGTTTTTGTTATGCGTTTTTTTTTCTTGTCAGGAAAATAAATAATTTAATTAAAAAAAAGGAGTTTTTGAATTAAAATGTGTATTCATATTATTTACAAGAGCAAGTATATATTTTTTTTTTTTTGAATCGAAAATAATCAATTAGAAAGTTTTTCTGATTCAATTTTCTTTTCGCATATAAGAATTTCAAAAATAACTATTCCCTGTATAAATTTGAAGTTTCACTAAAAATTAAAAAAAAAACATACAATTAGAAACCTTTAAACTTGTTTTTTTTTCAAGAATCCAGGATAATATATAAAATGAATTTTAATAAAAATCAAAAACTCTACAAAAATTGAAAAATAACATTGAATCAAAATTTTCGGAAAATGTTCGAGATTAGATTTGAAAACTGCAAAATTTGTTTATATTTAAAATGCTGCTATATTAAGCGGGCGGGCGTTGCGAAAACCCAACGTAGTGTTTTCATCTCACTCATAAGGCGACTCATAAACATTGCGTGAACATTGTTTTTGAAAATAGTTTGAACTTTACCTGTTAACAATCTTTTGAAAAATTATAGTTTTCATGACATTTTTCAATAGTTCAAAAATTCTGTAATTTTTGGACCTAGATTCACCGATTTCAGTGGTGTTTCCGGTATAGAAATTCGATGAAAAAATAAGTAGTTTTTATTAACATAAATTGAATATTTCAATGTATATGTAAATATTAGACAGCCTCAATAATAAAATAATTGTGTCTCATTTTTATCACTAAAGTTGGAACCAAGACAAGAAGAACTGAGAAATTTTGTATTTTGGGTTGGAAATTTATTCAATATCTAATCATAAAATTTCATCCACATCATTAGAGGTGAAAAAGAATTCAATAAACTTTGGCACCGCTTTAATTACGACCTTAGATGATATCTATTTTTTATTAAGATTGTTTAACAGGACTACGGCCCTGGATGCCACCATTCTAAATCAACCTTTAAAGACACTTGTGAATATAAAACTTCATCTTAACCTAGATCCCTTTTAGAGTAACCTAAAAATTATAAAATAAGATGAAAGTAGTGGGAAGATTTTACTTACATAAATCAATTATTAATTTTTTTGTCCGTAATAAAAAAAATCAAGATTTGATTATCATTCATTACGATGTAATTTACAAGTCTATAATCATTTGTTATTCAGCGTTATTAATTGATTTTTATCCAAAAATTCACATAAATTAAAATGCTACAATTTTAATCAATATCTTTGTATTTGTCATGAGTGTTTGTCTTTTAACTCAAAATAAAAATACGAATACGAATGTGAAATGGTGATTGTTGTGTCGTTAAGATATTATCTTTTTTATATATATATATTAATTTGCCTTTGAATCATATAAAACTCTAGTCGTATCTGTTGCAAAATATCACTAAAACTTTAAATAATTACACATCCGAACAAAGCAGTTAGGTATAAAAAAAAGAAAATTACTTTTTGCATGAAAATGAATTAGGGAAAAAAATTAAAAAATACGTATACGCCACAGTACACATTGTTTGACTTATTTGTGTTTCGACATACATTTTTCAAATGCTCATTTTTAAGACAACAAAATACTACTAGCTCAAATAAAACATACTTCTGAATATTTGAATGACGAAATAATTAATTGCAACATAATTAATTGGCAATTAGATTTTTTTTATGAAACTCCCTGCAGGTTGTTTTTTATTCATGGTTAAAATATCAATATTTTTTTTTCAATGATGACCACGATACGGAAGAAGATATTTGAATCCCCAGTCTTTAAAAAATAAATAACAAGTCGTTCGCTAATCTCCGTTTCATCATTTTTTTTAAGAATCGATTTTTTTTAAAGACAAAAGTAAAGGAAATAATTAAAAATTCAATATTTCAATATTAATACTAATTAGGCAGCGTCTGTATTCAAAATGTTGTTTCTCGTTCACCCTACAAAAAGACGATACCGAAAAGATGTCAAACCGATACTGAAAGGAGACCGGGATGAGAATAACTTTTATCAGATCAAAAACGATACCTATACGAGTTTGAAATTTTTCGAGACCGGGAAGAGACCTACAAAAATTTTCGTCTAGTTTTTATAATTTAAAAATAATATTTCTAGGCTACGGATACGCCAACGCCACGCCGCGCCGCCGATAGTAAACGAGTACCAGTGCTCCAGTTAAAATATAATGTTGGTTGCCGGATCAAGTAATCCGAACTAGATTTGATTTGATTAGTCAAATATTATGGATACTGTGCCGTATACGTACTTTTTTTATTTTCATAATAAAGGTAAAAACAACTGATTTAAGCTTGTAAGAGAACTTTTAAAGAGCTTTAACACAAGTTGTAATTAATTGAGGTTTAAATAATTGCATTAAAAAACGGTAATAAGCAAAATTGACCGTTTGGAGTGAAGATGTGTGCTTCCAATGAAGAGACTCTATATCACAACCCCCGTGTCGGGTCAGTTAAAGAAGAAGAACATTTCACAACAGTCTTAAAGAAGTTCTTTGGAGCCTATAACTTCTATAGAAAAAAAAATAGAGAAGTCTTATAGAAACCTTAAACAAATATTTCTAGACTAAAAGAAGCTGCAATATTAGTTGCATAATAAAATCGGAATCGCGATAGAGCTGTCTAGGATCACGTGGCTTTGTCAGCGTGATACGTAGCCATGTAAGCACTAAGTGGAAGTTTAATTCACATCGGTGACAAATAAAAATCTGAATATTTTAAACAAAAATAAACACATGTCCTTAACAAAGTACACCTCTGAAGGCGTCACTTAATTCAGTCATTAACTTAATTTCGGTGTTATTTGCATATGATAACAGTTTTAACAAAGTTATAAAACCCAAATGTAAAACATAACATATCACATCACAAAGTTCGTTGTCCCTATTATCTTAATGTAAATTGTTTTATTGCATGAACTCATTCATGTTAACTTAAACAAATTTCACTCTCACATGGTATATTCACAATTGCATGTTTAAAAGTAAAAAAAAAGAATCCTTTCTCTGTTTAATATTATACATACAAAGAAATACTTTACCCAAGCACACACCCAACTCAACAAATTCAAATTACGTGACTACAATTATTCAACCCTTACTTTTTTGCCCATTTAAGAAATTTTCTTTTTGTGTAAAAAAATGTTTGAAGTCTCATAAAACATATTACTTAAGGATCACTAACCTACGCTTTGAAGAATAAATCCTTTACTTTGATGGCAAAACACAACCAAACTGCGCAAACTGGGTGTGATGATGGGAGAGAATCACTCACAATTTACCATATAATTAATCAAACAAAAATTTAATTAATAAATTCCATTTTATGTGATGAAATTTTGTTCGAGCGGATATTCAGAAATTTTTTTTTTTTTTTTTTAAAGGTGGAAAAACGTCAGGTGGTGCTAAAAATTATTTTGAACTTCAGGCCATTTCCTTATTCAATTTTCTTTGTTAAGTTCAAAATGGTGCTTTATTTTGATTGAAGAACTCAAGTTCCAAGAGATGGTTGGATGGATGGAAGGAAATTATATGACCTGGAGCCTTGTTCACTCTCGAATAAGAATATTTTTGAGATTTCAATTTGATTTTTTTTTTTTCTTGCATTGGTTTCCTCTGAATGTTCAAATGCCTGTGTGTATATTTGTGCGCGCTTTGTACAAGGAGCACTCAAATCTTTCATAAATCAACTGATTTGCATGAGAGGGTGGTGAACACAGAAAGATTGGATGCCTCCCCCCCTCCCCACTATATACAGTCATAATGAAAATGCTTTCTTTTTCACCATTGATTTGCATTCAAAGGAAGAGAGAAGAAAGAGAAGAAAAAAAAACAGCAGAAAATAACTTGAAATGGGAGAACACAACCTGAATGTTGGTTATATCCTGGCAACCACACCATCACACTGGTGCCATCATACAGAAATCGTTGCGTTTAGGGGTTGGTTGAACCATAGCCACTTGAGGCATGCAAAGCTCCTGGGAATTAACGAACCACGAAGTATGCATTTTCTACAAAAAAAAAAAAAAAATAGGAACTGTTGACCTAGATTTCAGTTGAGAGTTCCTTTTTTTTTGTATTTTTGCAAATGGAAATGAAATAGGCGGTCCTAGCGTTCTATAAATAATAAATCAGGATAATTAAATTGCAACGCGAAACATTGTTATTATAATGTGTGTGTGTGTTTTTTTTGTGATGGATAGAAAAATTATATGCCATTAGTAGGTAATGACCACAAAAGCGTTCCAACATTATGACACTATCGTATAGCCATTTGACAAGACAAAGTGTGTTTTGTTGTTAATAATTTTTTTTAATCCAATTATGTATATTTTTTTTTTAATTATACTTATTATAGGGTATTTAATTTTTTTTAGTGCACCCTTAATTTCAAATGAAAATGTATTACTCGTGGAAGTGCATTTAATTTAAGACAGAGTTCGAATGGATATGCAAGGGAAGTACTGAAAAAGTACATGATACATGGCTTTAAGTCCATTCAATACCTGGAATTGGAACAGCTCCGGTTTGAATGGTTTTTTTATGCTAAACTTAAGAAAATAGATCCTTTTAAGTGTTCTAGCTTTTGAGAAAAAAAATTTTAAAATTATACAAACAAGGTGTTACTTTTAATTTTGGCCTTTAAATACATATGTACATACATAGAGGAAGAGAAATTTTTGGAAAAACTTGATTAGCATTGATTTGAACATTTTTGAGATTGTCTATTTGAACTTTCAAGCAAAAAAGAAAAAGAATTGAAAACCACATAATAAATAATAAAGTTAAGAATAAATATTTAAATTAGTCCACTCAATGGGACTTTTTTTCGGCTTCATTGAGCTTATAAATAACGGTTTCTATCATGAACATTATTTAGCTGTTTTAGAAAATCTTTATTTTCTTTAAATTGACTCCTTAGTTTTTTTTACATTAAACTCAATAATTTAGTAAAAAATTTTTTTTTTTGGTTTAAAAAAATCAGTTAATCGCTATCTCCCATAGAACCATTTTTACAATTTTCACTTTTCTCAAAAATCAATTACATACTTAATTTTTTTTTTCAAAAGTATCTAAAATTTATAAACAGTTTATATTAAAAACATTTTCCGAAAAAAAAGTATTTTTGGAATTTGTAAAAATTAATTTTTTTTTTAACTTGATATTTTGAAACCTGCTTGATCGATTTGATGATATTTGAAACATAACAGTTTTTTTTTAAATACTTATTCAAATATTAGATAAAAGATAACGGTATCTAATATTAATTTTAGATTTCTCGAAAACGTCTCCAAAAATTTTGATACAAATGTTTGTTTGGATGAGCATTTCAACAATTTATTTAACACCAAACAATTTTAAATTAAGACATTATTGCCAGTACCATTGAAAGACTGGTTTATTTGATTTTCTTATTTCTGATTGAAGCAATTTTAAAATCCTTCTTTGTATTGAAAATTTTACAAAGTTAAGGTTTAAAAAAAATAACTTTTGGACTTTTTCAAAAATTTTTTTTTTTTAAATTCGTACTCTAATTACCAAGCTCAATTTTTGTTAATTTTTCTTTAATGAATTTAACTTTAAATATTTTTTTCTCATTTATTACACGGTGTTATTTTCAAAACCCCCCTCAAACTTTAATAAGTTAAGGAAACAAGAGATAAAATAATCATGGTTTAGACTGGACCCACTGTGAACAAACTAGTCCTTAGTGCGTTGTTACTTAAGTACCTTACTAAAAATCTACCAGATTAATTATTTATACATTTGTGATTTTTTATGGAGTTCTTCAGGGTTCATTTCTTGGACCATTTCTGTTTTCATAGTTAAACATTTAAAATCTTAGAGTTAAGCTCTATTTCAGTCGATTTTTAGCTTCATACTATTTTAAACCTCACTTTGACTTTTATAAATGTCAAAGAAAAGGGTTCGTTCGCTAACGAGTCCTTACTCTTTAAGGCGTGTCCGGTTTGATTTTACAAATTAAAATTATGGTAGCTTTCTATCTACTTATGATAAAATGTGAGTAGGAAATTTAGTTTCATGCTAACTCATACGATAGTAATATTTTCTTGGTAAATTTCATATTAAACAATGATTTAACAGAGCATTTTTTAGTGTTTTGGAGACAACAACTTATAAGTTTCAATCCAATACAATTAAAAAAATATTCATGGCCGTGTTCTAAAAGTTATGAATGACTCGGATAACTAATCACAGTTTTATCCAAACGTTTTTGAATCCAAACAATTGACTAATTCTCCAAATTCAGAAGTCGTGAAAAAGTTCTTCTCAAATAAACTCATCGGCTTTAGCAAGCAATTGAATTTCCCCTCAATTCCTGATACGTGTACACATAATGAGTTGAGATTTAGAATCCACTCGGCTAGTTCTCATTCAGCTGTTACCAAAAAGACTTAAAGATTCCAAAAAAAAAAAACTCACATCAAAAATAAATCAAGAATAATTTCAGTTTTTATCCACCAACCACACCACTGACCTAAAGATCTATTTCTTTTAATCATCTTCTCTTATTTTTTTTTTTTAATCAAATATTTTATCTCTTCTAGTTGCATGGAAAAAGAAGAAGAGGAAGAAGAAAAAAAAAATAATAATAAATATTTTACCTGAACTCACCACTCACCTACATAATCATCAACATCATCATCATTCATTTTGCCAACAGCAATCATTTTCATAGAGAACCATAACCATAAGCATCAGCAACACTCTAATGGATGAATCCATTAAAAAAAAAAGAAGAGGAAAACAGAAGAGTGAAAAAAAAAACGAATACCAACATCGAGTCTATAAACCATAACACACAAATTTCAACCTATAAAAAGGACATTCATCCCTATCCGTAGTGAAATCATAATATGGGCACAAGATGAAAAGCATCCGTATAATTAAAGTTTGTCTAGAAAACACTCTGTGTACATATATAGTTTTTTTTTTGCGTTGCGATGCTTTTGCCTCGCCTTAGTTTCTAGACTTTTGATGCGCTGCTGAGCTGAACATATTGAACATGCTTGGTGATAGTCCTGCTGCTGCTGCTTCATCCTCTTTTTTTTTCTCTCAAGTAGGTACACATACCATAAATACTGCCTGCACAAATGATTATAGTCCTTCAAGCTCAAACCACCATTATCCGTACCATACCAGAAGTCTGCTGCTTGTTTTGCCTATCAACATATCTATGTATGTACCTACAAATCAGAGACTAGGTGTACACCTCCCGCTGAATTGTTGAGCACCCAGGACACACATGGTGCACAGCATATATTATACACGGCGCTGCCACGTTTTCTTCTCGCATTACAAACTAAATGAAAAAAAAAAAGTTTAAATTATTGACTTTTGCTGCAGAAGTTGCAGGTTGCACCCAGCACATCAGCCTAGAAAGGACGAAAACGGCAGCGAGCATGGGAACGTCAAAGAAGGCAAAAAAAAAATACACGCGCGCTCCGACTATGTCCGACCATGTGTATACAAAATTGTGGCTTTTGTTTTCGAGTAACACAAAAAAAAAACAAAGGATTTTGCGCCATGAGCAAGGATATTTCATATTAAACAAAAAAATGGCAAATTACGTTGTTTTTTTCGTTTAGTTCTTACATGACAACGATGATAGTTGATACATTAACATGTCGCCAATCATCAAGAGCAGTACTTTAATTGAAACGTCATCTTCAATCATTTTTTTTATATATATGGGATGGGTACCTGCTCTTCTCAACAATCAAACCCAATTGAAGAATGTTGACATACAGGGTGAATGTTATACAAGCTCATTGGCATTACTCCGCACCGGTTCAATTGACAAGCCAATATGCGGCGCAGCGCATCATCACAATTTTTGTTATGACAGAGGAATTTATTTCGTGACAGCTGGATCTGTCACGTTTATATACCGCTATTGCGTTGCGTCACGTTCTTCAATTAAAATTCCACCATCAGCCGCAGCGGAAATAAATATTATTCATTTTTACAGCGCATACAAATCATTTCTTCAACATAACACCCTCCGCTGTCATTGTCATCGTTCTTTTTCTCATCAGAAGAATAAAAGATCCCAAATCTCAAATCATGAGAGGAATGTGTATCAGAGAGAGAGAGAGAGAGAGAGTAAGTTTTCATCCCTTACAAATATGGACGAATTTGTGAACGAAAAATCTACTACAATTCTGAAAAACTGAAGAGAAAATGCAAAAAGTAATAAATTCTCTTTGACAGATAGGAAAAAAAGCTGTCAAAGTGACAGTTCTTCGCGCATGATTCTCTCTCGTTTACTCACCGGGCGAAACGTAATCATTACGCTGACGGTATTAAATGTCAAAAAAAAAAAACAACGGTGAACAGACAGACATGTTTGTATTGTACACAAAATGAGAAAAGAGTAATTTTTCAGAAATTATTTATGGTGGAAACGCAATAAAGTGATTGATATGAAATAATCTACATAAAACTGTCAAAATAATCAGTCAGTACTATATTTAACACAAAATTATTTATTTATCCATATTTTGGGGTGTTTATTTGTATAAATAATTAAAACGTAGATAATTACATGCCATACTTATGATATTGATAAAAAAAAGTCAATAAATATCATTTCGTTGTTATTGATATCTACATACAAACCCACCACACCAAGCTTGAAGATAATAATGTTAATTTTATTTAAACACTTGTTTTGTGCGTGTAAAGATTAAGTTTTTATTATGTTTATTGTGGCATTAAATGCTAGACAACATGCACGAAGGTAATACGTACACTCATTTGAAAAAAGTGGGTGGCAGTAAGGTGGTAAGTGTTAGACCAAAAGTGGTGGTAAAAATGTAATTTCACGGTTCAAAGACAATATTATGGTGTGGTTGGTGGGTTGGGTGGGAATGGAAGAGATAACAATGGGAGTTCTTCTTTAATAAAGTTGGAATTTTAAGTTTGGGATTTTAAGTAGATTAGGACATAGAAAGATAATGGAAATAAAATTTAAGATTTTATGAGTCAAAACGTAGAGACTACCATATGGCATAACTATATGTTTGGTTTAAGGATATACGATAAAAACAAAAGAGTTGGGTTCAAATTGTCATATGTAGTCATGGTTGGCTAGTTCCGAATTATCAAAATTCAGAGAAAGTAACATCCTGGGAAAATTATGTCACTTTTATTTTTTTGTGATATATTCCCATAAAATGTGTAACTTAAGTGACTCTTAAAATAAACCCTTGAACTGAATTTTTTTGTTTCAGTTTTCTTTGGAATATAGGACCAGTGAACTTTTAATGTCCAAGAGTGGAGGAGAAGATAAAACTCTACGTTCTCTACAGTGACACTGACTTGGTCCAGATCCGCTCCGAAAAGCTTCGATTCCAGTCGCGATGGGCGGACGACGCAGTAGAGGAAGACCGCGACTCAGATGGCTCATGCAGGTGGGAGAGGGCCTCAAACAACTTGGAGTGGCAAACTAGAAACAGTTTGAGCTGGCTAGGAGAGCGTATTTTGCTTTTATTTTAACTTAATGGTTTAGGACCAGGTGACGGTACCCAAAGTAAATCAGTTACTCTTGGATGACGATAGATAATAAAGATCATACATCTCTGCAACGAGCATTTGAAGTATGCCTCGGTGTTCTAGGGGATCGAATACATATGCTGCCCATTTTCTGATACACAAAAGCCTATTCCAGGCATCTGTTCTAAAAGACCAAAAAGTTTAAATCATGGATCTGTGATCAATAGTTTAGAATCTTGTGTTAAACATCGGGTTACTATTCTTACCCGATGTTGAAAAGAAAGAGGCCAGAAAACTTCGGTATCTTCTATAATCGAAAAATGTGTCCAAAGTTGAAAGGTAGACTTTCATTCATTATTAACCTACGATGGCAGTGTTGGCCAATGCACTTAATTGAAGTATGAGCGTAATTGACTGAAGCTGAAATGAAGATACTTCGAAGAAGAAGCAAGAAAAATAATTTTGGTCCAGCTCTTCCAGCTCTTCAAACGAAATTCAATGGCACCTCAAAATCAACATTGAAAATTTCAACAATGAAAATGGCATATATATGGTCGGAGCCTAACATAAAGTTTTGAAATCGCCAGTAAAAAAAATTAATGGACCGGTTTTTTTTAATAGATTTTTTGGTGGTTTTTGAATAATGGTCGTATTGAGATAAAACAAAAAGCAATCGGAAGATTTATATTTTTATAGGTAAGTCAAATGGGACCGTCAGTTCACTTCAATTGGAAAATTTTTGTAGTCGTAGAATTTTATTTTGATACAGATTTTTGATCTTGACTGAAAAAAACACCGTTTGGGCATTTTTAATCATTTAATTCCCAAAAAAAAATTCTATTCAAAAATCATCAGTATTAGTTTTTTCCCTTCCAAGTAATTTTGAAAAAAAGTTTTTTAGAAATTTTGGGTATAACTCGAAAACCAAGACAAATTTTTTAATTAACACAAAAAGCTAAGTTAAAAAAAAAAAAAAATTACCAATGAATTCCAAGTAAAAAGCACAAGGTAAAAAAAATGCTGTGCTTAGTTGGAAGTATGTTTTATGCATTTGAAGAATTTCGTTAAAAATCTCAAAATGTATGATTTTTCTAATTTGTCGCTATTTTTGTAAAATTTAGTTTTCTACAAAAAGGCTCTTAAAGGTTCAAACACAAACATTTACAACCAATAGCTGTATTCCATAGCCTACAAACAAAAACTGAAGACTGCATTCAATCCAAAGTTTTCATCTTGCAAATAAAGAAGGAAATTAATTAAGACATCCACTTACTTGCTTTGTTTTTAATTTTCTTTTACCTTAAACTATTTCAGCCAACTTATAGGTCGTAAAAGCAAAAAATAGTATAAGTACACAAACTAAAGCTCGCCCTAGATGTGGAAAAGTTCCATGCCGTTTTTTTTTTTATTTTGTTCAAAATCTACGTAAAAGAAAATTTCTATGCTCCAAACAATTACTGCTCAAAGAAACTATTTCAAAAACTAAATGCAAAACAAAAAAAAAATAAAAGAGAAGAGAAGGAACTTTTCATTTGCAAAAGCAATCACATAACATAAAATTCTAACAAGTTTCTTTTTTTCAAAAGAAAAAAACTTTTTTAAATGCCTTTTATATAAGCAATGAATGTAGATTACCTTTTCAAAAAGTTTATTTCTAAATACGATTGTTTTTTTTTTTTTGTTTTGTTTCAGAGAGTTACTATTAAACTGATTTTAAAAACTCATCCTTGTCTCTTTAACAATAACTATGCAGCTTCTTATTGAAATTGAAGAGTAATCCCCCGTATATAGAGTATCGACGACGATATTTTGGATTTAAATTCTTTTGCGGAAAAATCACATTAAAGAGAATAATAAAAACTGTAACTGGAACAGAGCAGAAAAGAAAAGAACACATATCCTATTTTGCATAATATCATTTCTGAAGTTGTTCCATCACATAAATACCAGATAATTCCATATCCTTCTATCGTACTCTAATTTTTTTTTTCTCAATTTTATGTCAGTAATTTTTTTTGCTTTATCAACATTTACCACATATAGACGTGAATTTAAGATAATTTTACCTTAAAGCCACAATTTGTCCACCGGGTTTTATAAACACATGCCTCATATAATGTAGGGCGGTACCCCATTATACGTAGACTTTTTTTTTTTTTGCCATCAAAACACACCAGCAGTGGATTGGATATATACATACATATGATATAAAAAAAAAAACCCATACACATAGAAAATAACGGTACTTTGCTTATGATATCAACAACACCAGGCATCGCACATCAGGCAGGCAAGAAGGACATAATGTCCTTCCGTAAGATCTTGTGCTCTTCAATAGAAAGTTAGTGCAAAAAACAACATTTTATATCTCTCTCCCTCTCTCTCTCTTTCTCTGCTTTTATGCTAACCATCCCAGCAGATATACAGAAGGTACAGTTCCATTTTCCTGAGAGGAAAAAAAAAAGTAGAAGTAAAAGGAAGAAAAGCAGGAAATTTGTATATTTCAAGGAAAGGTGGCACTACGAAAACGCATTCCGCCCACTATAAGTGCCACTAAAAAGGATCCTTTTGAATTTTTTTTTTTTTTTTTTTTTTGTATTTTATTTTCTCTTGTAGGTTCCTATTTAGTTTTTATTTTCATGTTTATTTCTCTCTCTCAGTGTGTGCACAATGTTTGCATTTGCTTTAACTTTTTCACAAGAAGATACCTTCATATAATAAAATATTGTGTATGAAGGAAAAAAAAGGACACCGACAAACACACACACTAATAGAAGATACAGGCACAAGGGCATACATTTCAATAAAGATGGCGTGACAGACTCCTTAAGTAAATTAAAGGGAAAACAAAATTTTACAGGAAAATAATATAATATTTTAGAAAATAACTTTTTTTTGTTCCCTTGTGAATAGTTAAATACCGATAATCCTTTACACATTTTTCTCCCCAAGTCAGAACAGTAAGTCCTTCAAACCTTCTGCGTGTCTGGATTATTAACTGTTTGCTTTTTTTTGTTGATAAAATAAACAGTTCAAATTTACTGCTTCGGGCTGTTGCCGCAATATAACTTACCACCACCCAATTTAGTCTCAACATAATAACCAATGAGTAAGAGAGAGATAGGAAGTATAAGAAAACCAGAGTCAGTCACTTACCTGAAAGGAAAAGAAAGAAAAAGGATATTTTTAATTAAAAAAATCATCATAAGTCAAGACTTATTAAATAATATAAATTTTTTGTATCCTGGAAATAAATCAATGAGGCAGAAAAAAAAATGTATTTTGTTACGTATACGCCCTAGTGACTAACTTCAAAGGACAATAAAATGTCTTTCCCTTAGTTCTTACACAATTTTTTAATTTTTTTTTTAAATGTCATTTGGACACAGCTTACCTTTAAAACAAGCACACCCCATGATGTATCCCATCATCAGATAAACTTGTGTAACTAACTTTGGCGTCAGGTGATAATAATTATTATAATTTCTTTGGTATAGTAACGTTTTTCGTTTGTGTTAATGGTTTTTTCTTTTTTTTTTTACTTCTTTATTATAATATTAAATAAATTCAACTAGCAGCGATGTATAATTTAATGTTTAAAGTCCGTGATTTTTTTCGTTTAACAGAAAAATAACAACTTACGTTGTTGTTGTTGTTGAGTACACTATTTGATATAAATATTATCGGCGGATTATTGTTTAACATTTATGTATTTTATGTTTTTTGGTCGAAGAGACGATGAGTAAATTTTTTTTTTTTGCTTTGTTGTTGTATATAATATTTTAATTATAAGTAAATTGAATATTTTTAAGGCTACCACAATAATAATTATTATTTATTATTATTTAACATACGATTATGTATATTATAGGTTTTACAACATTTATATTTTTTTATCACTTTATTTTTTATTTATTAAATTTTTTTTAAACTAGTCAATTAGTTAAATTGGTGTTGGGATTTTTACTTTTTTTATATCACTATATTTTTCTATAAATAAATAATTAAAAAATAAGAGATTTTGTGGTTAAAAAAAATCACATGTTGAGTGTTGAATACAAATTCAGATCAAATTTGTATTTAATTTAGCAAACAGTGAGAATTGATTAGGCAACTGAAGATTTTGTTTTAGATTTGCTTGGAATGAATTTTTTATTTTATATTTCTTTAGTTTAGTTAGTATTTAGCTTAAACGTGTGGCTGGCTGAACCCGTTGGATTAAAAAAAACTTGTACTGAATACATTTTAATTTATTTACCGTTTAAAACTCATCTTCAAAGAGTAGGTACTCATTGTTTCAATATTTGTGAACAGTCCATACAGAAACGTATCAATTGACGTCAAAAAAGACATTGTGTACTAGATAAATAACAATGGCAAAGCCGCAGCATAATATGTAATGACTACGTTTATTTAACAAATCCCTAAATTCATCCAAATAAAAGACTGTAGTCAGTACAGAATGTTTTATAGGCAAAGTTCACTGAGTTAATATTGACGTACATTACCATTTAAGTCGACTTTATTATTTCTAGTATCAAGATTTTGTGCTAGTGGAAGCGAGTTTACTTGGTACCTTGTAGGATACCAGTAGAAATCCAATCAGGGTTACTAAATGTTGACATTAAAAAAAAAAAAAAAATAAGAAAAAATTGTATAATATCATTTCTGTACTCATCATGTACTCATTACAACAAAAACTATTAAAAACGAAATTTTACGCATTCAAAGAAATTTGATAAGCCGTAACTTAATTTTACTAAATTTTGATGGTGTTCTTCGATGAATTACATTTTTTTATAGCATTTATGTCAATATTTGAATTTATGTATTGAGTACAAGTTGTAGGAAAATTAATCACCCCAACCAAAACTGCTCAATCTACATATATTTACAAACTGAACATTATGTATGATTATTTGTATGGTTATGGCTACATACAGTTATTTGTACTCATTACATAAGCGTATATCGAATATTTTGAATTAAAAAAGAGCATTCATGACTACGAGTACGTCAAATCGTACGTGCCAAAATCTATGCCATGACGATAAAATAAAGATTCTTCACATGACAGTAGAGAAGAGACAAAGTATAATCGAATAAGAAGCAAGAAAATCCGAGAAAGCCCTCACCTATGTCAAAAACACTATCTTGAACAAAAAAAAAAGCGTGACCAGCTAGCTGGTACTGTTAATTACCAAAATAGGTGCCCTGGGAACCCAATTCAAAAAACAATGACACACAACGTTCCAAACTATCACGGAAGAAAGGCAGTTGGTCTCCGACAGGCCAGAAGGCTTGTTAACGTTTTCAAAAGTCAACCCGGTCAACCCCACAGTGGAGCCTTAGAGTAAAAAAGTGGGTTGGAAAATTTGTGATCCCACATTCTGGGCCATGACAATCTAAGCTCACGAATTCAAGTTGTAAATTCAAAAATCTGGCAGTGCTTTCAGGGACAGATAGGGCTAACCTCCAGATATCACCGAAACGAAGTTCATTTTGGCCAGTGTCGTTTCAGTACCGACTCAGCATCAACGAAAAATTGGGAAACTTAAATCTAGAGGCTGCCAAGTACTTTCGTTGAAATATTCAATTTTATGTTTTAAAACACAACTTTCGAATAATTTTCTTAGCGGAAAGATGACCAAACCTCCTGGCAAGTCTCTGAGCAAAAAATACGTCCATTTATTTTTATATTTTCTAAGACACTTTTCAAAATAGTTTCCTGAGTACAAGACTTTTTCTAAATATGTTTTATAATTATTAAATTGCTAAAGCAAAAGAAGAAGATTAAATTAGAATGAAAACAAACGTGAAAAAGAAGTTGAACTAAGCACACATTTTGTCGTCATAAAAGTCAACTTTCTCATTGAAAACTATTTATTAATTTTCTTATTTATGTCTTCATTCAAAACTAGGTTGTTGTTTTTCTTTTTTTTTTTCTTTACAATCTTATTTAAAACTTATCAAAATCATAAACATAAACAGCTCGGTGAACATTTGCTAAGAACGTGAACTTATTTATCTATATAAAGCACACCCACCACACAACACTTCATTGTCTGAAGTGGAAAAGCCGGAAACTCAACGGAAATTATCAGCCATAACCGCCCTGACGGGAAACTTTAGCGAAACACCTTAAGCGAAAGCAAATAAATAGAACTTCATATTGTCTTCTTCTTCTTCTTCTTTTACTTGTGTGCGTTCATTGGCTTCAAATTGTGAAAGCAAACATTGGAATTTTATGTCCCGACAATGACGACGACGACTAAAATAACGCACGACACGACACTGTCACTGTCATGCCATTTAATCTAAAGATGTCTCAATTTGCACAAACCCACAAACACATAACTGAATTAAATTGAAACTTCTAAGGAGCCAAACAACTTCCCCCCAAAAATTAGGTCAAGTCAAGAAGTATCGGAACTTCAGTTCAAAATTCTCTCTATTGTTTTTGTTTGTTTAATAAAACAATAATATTATTTTGAGTACCAAACAAATATTGTACTCGCTTAGCAAAGAGACGCACAACATGCTTCCCATATGGGTTCAATGATTTATTCCGCACTCCAGCACTGCTCTCCTTATTTGGACTGAAATTGGAATGTTGAAATTACTGCCGCACACCGACCGTCAAGAATGTGCCTTGAAAGCTAATTAAGGAAACAAATTTGTCGAATGTGCCACTGGCAGAATTCTTATTCTGGATAGTCCCATAAAAAATAAAAATAATAAAAATAAATAAATTATATATAAGTGAGAGTTCATGAAGAAAAAAAAAAAACAGAAAGGCAGACAAACAGACAGACTGTGGCGGTATTTTCCGTTTTCGAAGCTCATGAATTAAAAGAAAAAATATCCCAAAATAGATTTCATTCACAAAAATGTGCGCGACAAAATAAATATTTTTTTTTTTCTTTCGTCCGTTTCGTTTTAGTTCTTCAATCTACCGCCAATGTCTTAAAAAGATTTACGTACCGACAAAAAAAAAAAAAGATGGAAGATAAATATTTTTGGTACACGCCGCGCACCGCACTGTGGCGCTTATTTGTAATTTTTGAAAATAAATTTGTTTTCAAAATACGATTTTTCTTTTTTCTTCTCATTCATTTATTCTTTGGTTTTCATTTTTTTTTTTTTTTGTGTGTGGATGTGTTGGAATGTATATCTATGAAATTTATTTTAAATTGTGTGTGTGTGTGTGTATAAATTTCTTGGAAGACCTCAAGTGACACATGGAAATTGCAAACAATCGATTGATGCTTTCGAAGCAAACGAAACGGAACAAATTAATATATATATTGTGTTGGTTGGGGGCGGTTAAGGTGGGATGCATTAGACTGATTGATAATGTTGGTCTTGGATGGAAAATTGTTTGCTAAAAATAAATATAAACTCGTGTATGTATGGAAAAAGGTTAGAAGCTTTGAAGTTAAATTGAAAAAAAAAAACTCACATAATTAGAAGCGTGGGAAGATTAATGATTATAAAAGTTAAATTGTTTAAGGAAAATCGCTGCGGAAAATTTAGAAAGTCTTAAATTGATGTTTGCAAAACTTTAAAAATACCTAATTATTAACGTAGCTCATTTGTGACGTATGTATTCAATTTTTTTTTTTTTTCCATTAGGAAACGATTTATAGGACTAAACCAACTGGTAGCCAGGTTCAGCATCGCTACCTTAACTTGAAAATCCAATTAAGATACACAAATCATGTTTTAGCATAAAATATGAAGTAAGTTTTATAAAAAAAAGTTAATAATTGATAACATCATAAGACAGGGATTTTTAACGCTTTTTTGATTTGGCTACATACAAGTCGCCGGATTTTCTTTTTTTTTTCTTTTTTTTCAATTTTTTTTTTTACTCGAGTATTTTTTTCTACAAATCTTTTTTCATAAACTATAGTTTTTGACTTATTTGTTTATTTGGCAATTGTTTTTTGACAAAGTTTTTTACCCATTTTTTGAGAAATTTTTATCTTTGGCAATTTTTTGTTTTGTTTTTGTTTCACAAAACTTTGTTTCAGAATTTTTTGACATAATTTGGCTTTTTTAAAAAAGTTAATTTGGACATTGGGTATTTTAGTAGGTACATCTTGGTTGAAAAATTTCTTTGGAAGTCACTAGCCTGGTCAAACAGTCCTCGCGTCTGAATATACGTGAAGTAGAAAAACGGAGTAGTGTCAGAGAGACAGTGCACCCATTAGGTGACTAAAGAGTAAAAAAAAAGATACGGGCTCCAGGCGTATTCTGGCACTACACCCATTTTGTAGGAACACACTCAGACACTTTTTGACGCCATTTTAACTTCAGTACCAATGAAGTCAGAAACTTCAAATATGTATATGGTAAGCAAGTGCAAGCGAGGCATCTCGCTGATTTTCAACTTTTAAGAATCAGTGGTTCCTGAGATATAGGACTTCAAAAATGACAACAACCGTAACTGACTTACTGACTGACAGGTCATCAAAAGCACTCCCCATCCCGAAATGGAAGAATCTTGTAATCAAAAATTTGAGATTTTCCAATCAGTATTGTGGTACCCGCCCAAATTTTTTTTTAGATTTATAAAAAATTCTGTGAACTACTTGCGTTGCTGTAGAATGAAGAAACTTGGTAGACTGAAAGAGGCGTGGTATGCACCCACTTTTAGACTAATTATATTTTTGTTCTAGCGGAAAGGCTTAAATTACTTTAAAACGCACAATCACTCTTCCTTTTGCAAAAATTCACTTAACTTACCTACCAGTTAACCACATTTGAAATCGACGCCACATACTGTCGGGAAAAATTTATTTAAAAAACTTATGGGCACTTGTATTTGTATTTGTATTGCATTTCTTACATTTGTTTTATCATAATTAACTTTTAAAAACTTAATTTTAATATAACTTTGATATTTTTAGAATAGAACTGTTTTCGAACCTTGATACTGCTGAATTTGACTTCAAATAAAATAAATTAGAGATATTTTACAACTTTGGGTCCCGAGCCTTGAGTCATTTCTTTTTATTACTCATATTGTTCTCTGGTTAGGTACGTATTGGGTCATATGTACTAATGAGTAATGAACAAAAATTTTGGGTTTATTTCGAATTGAAAGTGGGTGATTCTGATATAATTTACTGCGGAATACATACCATAGGGTAAATTTTCAATTCTCAGCTCAAAAATATTGCCTTTTAAACAACCGTTAAAAAAAAGTTATGCATCCTAGAAACGCCTCGAATAGTTCTGACGTGTGGCTTCGTGTGCTATCATAAGAAAAGTAAATTATTTATTAAAAAAATAGTTAAAAGCAGTTCAGACTGGCAAAGAAGCTTTTTTTTAAACATTTGTACAGTTATCGATCAAAATGATTTTTTAAGAAGTACTTTAAATATAATAAAAATTAATTTGCAAATACATATTTACAAATTTTACAAAAAAATTTATTATTAATATAAACATTTTTTTTTCCAAAAAAAATTGAGTGTCGAAATTAATGCTTTATAGGGTATTCCAGAATTTTATGCTAAAAATAGTATTTTACTTGAAAATTAAAGTCAAATGTTGGAGTTTCTCGCAATGGCAGTATTTCAAAACTTGTCGAATAAAAACAGAGGAGAAAAAATTAAATTGCAGTTTATAGTAAGCTTTATGAATAATTTGTAGTTAAACAGTGGGGAGAAAAAATGACAGACCAACAATTTTAATTTAAAATGAAAAACTTTGCTTTGTTATTTTTTTATATCCTCAAAAGCAAATTTAATGCTTTTGGGATATAAAGACGGTTTTAATTTTTTTTTTTTCAAAATGTTCAGTTTGAAAATTAATATTTCTGAAACTGCTGGCTCAAATAACTTGATTTTAAAATCAAATGGATAATAATTTTTTAAATTAGGTGCAGCATGGTTCTATTTGTAATGCTGTTCTTTTTTTTATATTTTTTTTATAAAATTCCATTTCCGCCTAAACAGAGGGAAATAGAACCCCTCTCTAATTATTTTTTTTTTCTTATTCAAGCCAAATGAAGAACCGCGGGTAAAAGCGATCAGTCACATTTTTTTTTGATTTTGCAAAATTCAAATTTTAAAAATTCGAGTGTTCAAGATTTTTTCTGGAACAACAACATTTTTCACTTTTTTACTTGCGACTATGGGTACTATAGGGCAAGTTTTGGATTCGTGAAAAAAATTTAACTCGAGATATTAATCAGACCTAACATTATGATGAACGCGAAAAAAGTGGGTCCCGCAATTCTGTCTGTCTATCTGTTCGCACCTCGACCTACAGCCTAAGGTTAGGTTAGGTTGACGTGGCTGTCAGTGTGAAAACCAACACACTTAGGCCAGGATTGGCCCGTTGTGATACCACAAGAATCTAGAGATTTTCCTCCCTACTCGTTGAACCATTTGGAGCTTCTTATGAAGAGATTGTTAATGTCTTTGTTGGCAAGATCGCTGGGGTCGTTGAAAAAGTATTCTCCCAAATGAACCCTACGTCTCTGGGACAGAGCAGGGCATGTACAAAGAAGATGAGTAGTTGTTTCTTCCTCCTCCTCATCCATGCAGCTTCTGCAAAAGTCATTGGAGACTTAGACCTACAGCCTAAGCTACTGAAGCAATTTTCTTCAAATTTTGAACATAAGGTTTTGGGGAGATTGCCTAGAGGGGAAATCGAATTTTTTTTAGCTCCAAAAATAACGGTACCTGTCATAGTACCATTAAAAAAAACATTTTTATCTCGAAAACGGCTCTAACGATTTTGATGAAATTTTTTAATTAGATGGGTTTTTCATGTAACCTCAACAATTTAATCAAAAAATATTTTTGAAAAAAACCGTTATAAACGGTACTTGCCACAGAACCGGATTTTTGGTTTTCGGTTTTCTCGTAAACTATTGCACGGATTTCGATGAAAATTTTTCTAAAGGAGGTCTTATAATAATCTTAACAATGTTGCAAAATTTAAAAAAAAAATATTTTTTGTATTTTATTTATTTATTAGGTCTGTATTTTATAGCTTTTTTGAAAGCATATTTTTTATGAAAAAAATTTTCTGATTAACTAGTTAGGACTTTAAGGTTTTTCATGAAAATAATAACATTAATAATCCTCATAATCCAAGGAATATTATTAAATTGCTTCTGCATCATACCTTTTTTTTACCCAACCGAAAAGATTAAAGATTTTCGTAAAAGATATTTACACATAAATCGAAATACCATTAATTTCTAATTTGTTATTGTGCATTATGTTTGTTAATTTCGAAAAGTTTAAAGTCAAATCAATAAAATCTTACAGATGAAACTACACATACACATATAAGTTCTTAGCCAAAAGAAATAAAATTTTTCGCCTTGTGACTCAAAAAAAAAAAAAAAATAGAAATTAAAATCATTTCCATTTCGGTCTGGATTGAGACGCACTGGGACACACACAAAACTAAGAAAATTTCCCCAACTACAACCAAAACAATCAGTCAAAACAAGACCTTGACGGAAATTTAATTTTCCTTCATTTGCCCCGCCTACAATGATTTAAATCATTTTTTTTTTTGTTGCTCTCTTAATTTATTTCTCCTTGCAAAATTGTTGAAGTTACATGTAAAGCATTTGTTAATGTTTTATTAAATATTTGTCGGCAAATCGCCCACACACTACCCAACAACAAATAGAGAAAAAAAACCACCAGAACTAGCACCAGCACCACAGCACCACCCAACCTCCTAGTTTCGCTGGAGGCCTATAATGACATCGTCTTAATTAAATTTGATTAAGTTCAATTAAGCTCCAAGTGGACTCTCCTCCTCATACAACTTATACGATGAATGCGGGGCAGTGGCGACTCGAGACTATATACACCGAGCGATTGAAATAATCAACAAGGAGGCGAGCGATAGTGTGAATGGTAATGGATTTTCACAGTGGCGATGGCTACTGATGCGTAGACTGAGATATTTCATACATTGTATCTTAGATTGTATCTTTACATATTTCGAAAGGAGCACAAACGCTAACGCTAAGTGTTAAATGTAAATTTGGCCCCATAACTTGTGTGTCTAGAGTGTTTGTGTCTAGTTCTATAACTTTTGTGTTCTATTTCCTTATCTCAATTAAGATCGCCATTGACTATGGAATCTCATTTTATCAGTCTGGACAGTTATTTCGTGTCGAAATAATTTTCTCAATTTAATAATGGAAGATTGATGTTGTGATAAAATCAATGATAGAACTCTTTATTATGAGACTTGACTTAAAGTCTATATTTTTTTTTTCTTTTAATGAGCTTTTGACCGATCATTGACATCTTTACTTTGCCAACGGGCTTAGTCTACAAAAAATCAACACACCCAACCAAAACAATGTATCTCATTTATCTTTCATCTTCTGAATCTCTGTAAAACATGCCTCAAGCATTTGAAGAAGCATGTGAAAAAGGTATGTGAAGCTGAGAAACATAATAGAACTGCAAACAGAAGCTAATTCAACATCAGGAACAACAACACACAAAAAAAAAACAGATAATTTGGCATCTGTGTGATATTTGTGAGTATCTTAAATCATCTACTACAACTATACTTATAACACACATGCGCCACCTGAATTTGAGTAGGAACTGCAGCAGCAACGGTAAAAGCAGCACTAGCAGATGTTAGAGAAACACCACACATCACTTTTTTTAAATTGAGTTCTAAGTTGCAGATAAATGTCCAAATCCGATGCCAAAATGTCATTAATCTTGAAAATGTTACACATACGCCACAGTAAGCTGAACGAAATGGGGGATGAGTAATAGTCAGAGACGTTGAGTTACCTTGGTAAAGGAGATTTTAATGTGAACTTCTTAAAATTGAAATGAGCTAGATTTGAGAAATAGAATAAAGGTCTTTTGAAAATAAAATGCACGACTGGGTCGCACGTACTTGCTCCTATGTGCGATAACATCTTGGTTTAAACTGAAAAAAAAAATAATTTTTTAAAACTTCTTTTTTCATTTTTTTCCATGTTGCGTCACGAAATTTTGTTGGGAAACAGTATATATGGATTTCACATTACCCGTAATACTATCTATTATTACCGTCACAAGTAAAAATATGAAAAAGTCTGAACTCATTATTTGAATTGATAAAATAAGACAAAAAAGAAGTTTGAGCTTAAAACTGAAGATAGCATGTGTATCATAAAAATACAAATTTTTTGAAAAAAAAAATAAAAAAAAAATTTTATATAAATGTATGTATGTATGTATGTATGTATGTACATAATTTTTTAAGTATTTTCATAAAAAAAAAGTTGATAGGAACATTTTTAGTATTAAATATTTTTATTAGTTTCAGAATATTGAGTTTTTTTTTAATTCTAAAAATCTTTTTAAATCTTTTGATATGCAATATTATTAAGATTATAAAGGACCTCCTTTAGAAAAATTTTCATCGAAATCCGTCCAATAGTTTACTAGAAAACCGAAAACAAAAATCCGGTTCTATGGCAAGGACCGTTAATAACTGTTTTTTTTTCAAAAAATATTTTTTTTATAAATTATTGAGGTTACTTGAAAACCCACTATTTAAAAAATTTCATCAAAATCGTTAGAGCCGTTTTTGAGATAAAAATGTTTTGTCTAAACGATACTCTGGCAGGTACCGTTATTTTTGGAGCTAACACAATATTTTTAATTTCTCCTCTGGACAATCTCCCCAAAACCTGAAGTTCAAAGTTTGAAAAAAATCGCTTCAGTAGTGTAAGCTGTAGGTCGAGGTACAGACAGACAGACAGAAAGAATTGCGGGACCCACTTTTTTCGCGTCTCTATCATCGTAATGTTGGGTCTGATTAATATGTGTGAACCAGGAAAAAAAAAGTACGGGCACTTTAAGTTTCCTTGCTTGCTACCAACTAATAAATCGAAGCAACTTTCTTTCCTAAACTATAAACATATTTCTATTTGATTTTACCACAAAATAAAAAAAATTGAACTTTTCTCTGTTAGATAAGATTATTTTATGATAATGAATCGATGCAGAGAAACCGAAGAAAAGTAGAAACACTAAATTGAAGACTGAATCGAATCTGAAAAGTTACGATCTTGCCCTTAAAGTAGGTCCACTATTAAATTCTTTAAAAAAAATTAAAGGGAATCTTTTTAAACATTTCAATTTTTTTCAAATATTAAATATTTAACTCTTTTAATATTTACGTTTTCAACTCAGATTGCCTATGAAATTTACTGAAAAAAAACTCTGAACCTAAGCACAATACTCGGAGTGTTTTTGGATAAACTTATGGGTATATTAAACTCGGAGCAAGACTCTATCACCAGAATTACCTCACAGCTATATATTTTCAAAGTGAAAAGTTTTCTTCAATCTGTTAGATGAGGTGAAAAACAAAAAACAACAACAACAACAACAACAAAAAAAGTCCAAAACAAAACTTACAACTCCATTTGCAATCTAAAGTGCACCATATACGGGCATCTACATATTCGCTATCCAACTCTACCAACTACCATCCTTGAATATGGAAAAGTTGGTGAGAATTATTTGGATTTCCGGTTTATTGGCGCTTCCGCATTTTTAACAACCCCCATTAACCCGGCCAACACCACCTCCCCCCTCTCCACTATATCCATTATGAAGGTAAAGAGAAGTGAGGGTGGTTTGGGGGTTAATGGAAAATGCATTGAGGTTTATCGCAGATATGCTCTACTGTCGTATATTTGTATTTTTTTCAAAATGAAAGACACTAAAGGACATGAAAGGATTTGCTTTTGGCTACCAAATGCATACATATATGGACGAAAAATACCATATAAAGTAATGTACCCCGTAGGGATAGAGAGAAGAAGGATGAGTATTATAAAAAGGCATTGCCATTTAATTGATGGTCTAGGGACAGTTATTATAAGTTGGCAAGGTGCCTTTTAAAGTTTGAAATTAGAAAGAAATAGAAGCTAACATGCAATAAATTACAATTTGAGTTTGGCCAAATTATACTTTATATATATTTATATATTTTTCAAGGAATACAAGAGTATCTAAGAGAATGAGAATTCCTTGATTAGGATCTATTCATGAACAGGAAATTATGTTAGAAAATAAAAAAAAAATTGTTTTTTTTTTATTCAAAGGACACGATATAAGGATGGAACTTTCGATCACGTAAATGAACTGAGACTGTGAGAGAAAGAAAAGGGAGATTTAAATCGAATTATTATTTTTCATCGTGATTTTTTGATTTGATTGTGGATATGCAATTTGAAATGAACTTTATTAGCTAAATGAACACTTGTAGATTCTGAGAAGAACTTTATATTTGAATAACTCGATTTCAACAGGGATTTTTTTTTTTTTGTTTTCAGAAATAAACGTATACTGCAGGACTTTACATAACTAACCGCTGGTTATTATGCAAACAATAAAATGCAATTATTATTCAAAAATATGGTTTCGAACTTTTAATGGTTTTTCATTAAAGCATCAATTTCTTCAGCAAATAAATTCAGAATGTGTGGATTTTTCGAAAAGTTGATTTAAGTGGTGCTTCACAAATCCATTTTAAAACTTGTGAAGATTTATAGGGGGAAATTAGTACGAATTATTATTAAGCCCTGCGAAGAGCTTTGATTACAACAACATTATTTCTAAGGGTTTTCGAATCTTAATGTGGACAGCAATAGAACCTTTTGGCTCTGGTCCAAAAATAATGTGAGCTATAAATTACGAGGTTTCAACTCAAGTAGAAAGTGGTTGTTTTTTTTTTAACAGATATTATGTACAACTTTAAAAATAAGAGTCTCTTCAACAACTTTCACCAATAAACTCAGAAGAACTTTATCAACTTTTCTAAAGCATTTGATTAAGTTTGGCATCCTGCTCTTTTATCGAAAATGCGTGCTTTTGGTACCGATGAAAGCCTTCTTCGTTGGATTAGTAACTTTCTTTCAAATCGCTCTATACAAGTAGTACTAGACGGATTCAAGTCTGAAATTCACAATATAAATGCTGGTGTGCCACAGGGTTCCGTTTTGTCTCCGACCCTCTTTCTCATTTTCATTAGTGATTTCCTGTCTGCTACTACTAATCCATTAAATTGTTTCGCTGACATGATAGCATCCTTAGCTTTTCATATTCGTTTCCAGATTCACATCCCTGCTCTTCAGACGTGGAACTGAAACGGCTAAATATGATAAGTTCATTAAATTGGGAAAATGGGGATTAAGAAATCGCTTCGAAGACTCAATGCTGCCTTCTGTCGTTAAAGCGAGACGTACCCCCCTGCCATTATCTATGAGTGCCACTTGCATCGAAGAAACTAATCAGGTTGCGATTCTAGGTATGTGTATCACAAACCATCTTTTGTGGAACGATCACATACTTAACGTAGCCAAAAAATGCAGCAAGATGTTTAGGTTTTCCTTTGGAAATGCAGGAAATTCTTTTTCCCTTCTGATCTGGCTATTATCTATAAAAGTCAACTCCTCTCTGGGCTGGTGCTCCAGCAACTTACTTGAACCTCTTGGACAGTGTACAAAGACGAGCCTTTAAAATGATCAGAGACAGGAACATCATCGACACTTTAACGTCACTTGAACACCGACGCCGGCATAATGTTTCCTGTCTCTCACTCTTTTATCGTTACTTTTACAGTAAGTGCTCTAATGAAATAGCCAGTTGCATTCCTTCTCTTAAACAATTCAACCGGAATACTCGCGCTTCCAGGAATGCTCATCAGTTTACTTTTCTTCTTACGCAACTTCGGTCGTACAGTCAAGTACAGGGATTCGTTCTTTAGCCGTACTACGCGAATGTGGAATACCCTTCCATGCTGAAATTCAAGACTAATGTTCACCGACATCTCCTTTCAAATCCCCTCCATTTAACCTAAAGCTCGCTCTGTGTCTCTGACATATAAAGGGTACATAAAATCCCGAATTATAAAAAATAAAAAAAAAATCACCATCTCTAGATTTGTAGATACGAGTAAGTCGATTTTTTGCTAAATATCAAAATAAGTTCCGAGTTATGTGGCCATATCCCAGGATGTACTATATTAATTATATCAAAGTCAACAAAAATTTGGAGTCAAAGTTTTGACTGTTTGGGAAGAAATATTTCTTGTTGTCGGAGTGAAAATTTGACCAAAAACTTGAAAATGTTTACATCGTCGCTAAAAAATTGTTCCACTTTTTTTGTTCGAAAAGTATTAAATGAAAGTATTAAAAAAAAAATTAAAAAGATGACTTAAGAGATATAAGCCAGCGTTTGAAAAATAGACCAAAAAAAAAACTTTTTTTGCGCATATATCGAAAACGGTTCTCTGAAAAAAAAATTAATGTTATTTTTTTTTCAGCGACCGCAAATTATTTAAAAAAAGTTTTTTTTTTAGTTAGCATCGGTGACACAAAATTTTGTAAACTAATGTTATACATTAGATGTACAAAATATAGGGGGCAGTTTCAAAAAGGTTTTTTTAGCGAGTATTTTTAGAAAAAATAATTTTCAAAATGTTCGTTATTAAAAAGTATGATGTTTTGTTTTCGATGTTAAATATTCTAATGTCCAAAAAGTCAAAACTTTACAAAGTAAAATTATCAGAAGTCATCATAGGACTGAGTATCAGGTATTAGAATGTTGACGGTCTTCAAATTCCAAGTCTAGACAAAAATTAGCGTTTCGAATTTCCTTTTAAACTAATTACATTTCCAAACATTGTTAACATACAAGACAAAGCTCATTTGAATGCAAAATCAGATTTATTGGCAAAATATAATTGCTTACACATTTGACGGCTGTATTGAAAAAAAAAACTAATCTGTGATGTATACTAGCATTAGGCTTTAATAAATATTCAAATCTCATTAAAGGTGGTGAACACATGTAGTCAGTCAAAAGCGTTCTAACTAATCGAGTTAAAAATTAAGAGCGAATTTTCCACATCGCTGCTTACAAAAATCACAAAATCACAGATGGCCTTAAAGTTTTACTTGTAAACTACTAACCAATACGCCTACGCCTACGGCGGCGGAGGCCTGGTGTTATTAATTATTATTTTAAACGTCAACCTAGACTTATTTTCTGTATAATTTTTTTTTCTGTTTACAATCTATTCGAAGGTTAATAATTATTCAAAAAAAAAAAACACTAGTTTGAATGATTGAAAACTATGTACTGTAAATGCCTCCATATTTACAAAAAAAAAGCCGGCTGCAATTGGCCTCTTTTAACATCAGTCGCCAACAAGTTTTTTTTTCGTTTTTTTTTCAGGTTAAGTCCAAATTAAACATGGTAAACACTCATGTAAAATTTAGAAAAAAAAAGCTTTGCACATATTTCTGCCCGTGGGCGTCTCCCTTGGCAAAAAAAAAAATCACCGATGTGTCTCTAATGCAATGAAAGTAGCAGGTTTGCAAATGCTATAAACCAGCCTATGCCTCTGTTGTCCCAGAGGGGGCATATTTTAACTTTTTGTTTGTCCGAGATGTAAGGCCAAATATCATAAAAAATAAAAATATACGGTAAACATTCAACATTCAATCGATAGAGTCAATCAAAATTTAAATCACGTAACCAGCTTCCAATTATTATTTATAATATATATTTCCTTCCTCTCGGGTAAATTTATGAACATCCGATACGTAATTATTTTGAAATTATAATTATGGCATAATAACTCTATAGTGTCTGTGTATCTATAACGTAAAGTAGAGGTAGTAGGATAGCTTTAACTATATTGCATTGAATCTATCTCAAAACCATTAGACATTGTATTAGAATCACTGTGCGAATTTGTCGTGTGTAAATTTATTATAGACATGATCAACAATGAAAACCAAACAACTCGATATTATTTTTAATGAAGGCAAAAATTCGTAATTCAAACGCAAATTGATAACAAAAAGTGTATGTACATTCAACAATAATAATAATTATTTAACAGTCAACACAATAATTGTTGGAAAAGAAAAACAAAATAAAGAAAATGTTTATCTAAACCGCAATGCAATGGGAAAAAGTAAGAAATCATATTGAATGAAGAGATTAAAAAAATTAAGGGAATATAGACAAAATGTCTGACTTGGTTGCATGGACTTGCTGTCAGTCTTTTAAGTTCTTACTTTCGAGAAACTTTTAAGCTAGGAAAAGAAATTATGTTCAAGATTTTTTGACTTTTCAAAAGAAAATATTTTGAAAAATTGGGGTATTGAAGATTTTAAATTTTAAATTCAATTTTTACATTTATTCGTTGTTTGCTGTCCAACAGATGCCCTCAACGTTATCCTGCACCTTCTTCCACTCGACCTTCACATAAAATATCTAGGGGCATGCAGTGCTGTAAGACTAAAAGAGTCAAACTGCTGATGGTCTTCCAAGCCTTATGACCATGGAAATATCACAAAATTGATTCCTCTGGATATTTTTCTCGCTAACACCGACTACTGCATACCCCCCCTCAGACTCACTGAAGAGTTGAAAGTTGTTTTTCCTACAAGAGTTGATTTGAAAAACGATAGTATAACGAAACACTTTGACACAACAATCTTTACTGATGGGTCTAAGATGATGGAGTGCGGCGTTGGTTCAGAAATCCTTTCCGAGGCACTTAACATCTCCAAGTCTTTCAGACTACCAGACTCTGCAAGTGTATTTCAAGCTGAACTACTAGCATTTAGAGAAGCATGCAAATTGTTCAAATTAAACCAAAATCAATCTAGAAACATAGCAATCTGCTCTGACAGCCAGGCGGCCATTAAGGCCATCAAATCAACTGCATCAACCTCATTACTTGTGCAGCAATGTCGAGACTAACTATCAAGTCTAGACATTGAACGCTGGGTCACTCTCATTTGGGTTCCAGGTCATAGTGACATAGAGGGTAATGAACGGGCTGACGAGTTGTTAAATGTTAATAGCCCTCTTGGTGCTGTGAGGGGACGGATTTTTTCGATTTTTCTCAATAAATCCAACCTTAGGTAGAGCAGTCTTAAAAACTGTGTCATATCAAGAAAGATTTGGCCTACCTATAACCATTCTTGTTCTAAAGATCTATTATGTAGACCCAGGCACAACATAGCCAGGATCACAGCAATTTGTACTGGGCACTGGCCCATTGGGGAGCATGCAAGGAAGCTGGGAATTCCCTACAACTCTCACTGTCGAAGCTGTGGAGACCCACAAGAAAAAAAACTGTGGTTCATTTTCTCTACAACTGTCTCGCCTTAGCCCATTCTAGATTGAATTCCTTTGGGAAGGCATTCCTTGATGACCCAAGTGAGCTTTCTGAGAAGAAAATCAAAGATCTGATTATCTTTCTGAATGCGACGAAATGGCTTTAATAAAAGTTCGTTGAAGTCTAAAAAAACCATATAATTCCATTCTAAATCCGTACTAGGTTGACACGAGTAAATGTTATCAAAACAGCGCTTCCCAGCGCTAATTGAGTCGCTAGGCCAAGACCTTGCTGGTCGGTCTCTCGAAAACAGTGCTGGACTGTATATTTATTGCTATTTTAAATTAGATTAATTCACAAGGTCCTATTAGAATAATAAAGAAAATCTTATTGACAGATCTCAAAAAAATGGCCACCAACAAAAAAAATGTATTTTATAGTTTGAATCTGGAAGAAAAAAGGAAACGAAAAATACTTATTATCTCTTTTAACAAAAACAAATAATGGAAAACTTTATTCGTTTTGACCTCAATTATTTTTTGATATGAAAAAAAATTCTTATTTAAAAAAAAATCTTATTTTTTTTAAATAAAAACTTTCAAATGGGAACTTTATTTATTTTATCGGTTTCAGAAAGTCTCTTTGTTTACATTTTTATTTATGATACAAATTATCTGACCAACCTGCTGATTATTGCGGTTTTATAAGCTGAATTTTTTTATATTTTGAAAAATAAAGTTTTGAGTGAATTTTTTTTATAAAATGCTTTATAAATTGTTTGCGATAAATTGAAAAAAAAAAACACGAGTAATTATGTGTTTTTGAAACAATTACTAATAATAATATAATGGGTTCTGGAATTTTAGTCATAATTAAATATTTTGTCATGTTAATTACACAAAAAGATTAGGCGTTGGGCTTGATGAGGCATAAAGCTGAAAAGTAATCTTGAAATAAAATGTAGAATTTTAATAAATTTGTTTTTAGATATTTTTTGTTTGTGCTGTATTTTACATTAGTTAAGATTTTTTTTTCTTTCTGTTGAAGTAGAATATCATGTTGTATTGCATTGTGTATCAATAGGTGTGAGCTTTAACCTATATATAAAGAACTCAGTAATTAAGTCTTAAAAAACCTTCAATTCAATAAAAAAAAAATGCGTATACGCCCTAGTGCACACAGTTTTCGTTTGTATGGAGAAGCCATCATAAGTCAATTGATTTTGATGCAAGTTTAATAAAAAAAAAATTAAATGATTTTAAAACGTTCATTGTAAGATAACGCCCACTGACACACCCACTTTTATAAAATGCTATGAAAAAATTGGTTGTGTTTTTGTCAATAAAAAAAAAAATAATGATATTTTATTAAGGTTTTTTGAGAATGGCTCTTGCTTTATTGAAATTGAAAGTGAATTCAAGTTAGATAAAGGCTCAACAACTCAAGAACGATGAAACTTGCCTAATATATCACAACAATATTCTTTTAAGTAATCGTTCTTTTTTCGAAAACTAACAAGAACACTAATTAAAAAAATTAGGATTTTGAAGCCACTAAATATGAAGACTTAAAAGGAAGCTAAATGCGATGATCACTCAAACAAAATGGCTCGCCTGTAAGTATTGTTGGGAGCCATTTTGAAAAACTCCTTTTAATTCTTATTTCGAGAACGGCTCGTCGTACAAGAAATTTGTTAGAAGTTTTTTTTTTATATAAAATTCATTTATTCATTCATTCATTACTTTGACAGTAAAAACACCTAAAAGTACAGTTTTTGTTTTATATTTTTTCACAACACTAGCTATTAGGCAAAAACAGAAAAACAGTCGCTTTAACTTCAAGACTATAAATCTTATTGCCAAATTTCTTTTCAAAATGATCCGTTCTCAAGATATGGATTGAAATTCCTTTTTTTTTAAATGCCGCCTGATGCCCACAATCTATCAAATCCAATCAAAAGATTTAAGATAGATAATTTTGTAATATGGATATTCATTTTTGTCTCTACCGACTGGTCTGTATCCAACATTTCAATTTATCAGTTTTTATCAATCATATTTTTAAATTAATAATTTGCAACAAAATAAGATAAAAATCGAAATAGTTCTAACCTCAAAAACTAAGCATATAAACAACTAGAATATTTGATTATGTAGATAGATACAAGCACATATTGAGAAACAAAAATATATTTGCTTTTAAAACAATAATTTTTTTTGATAAAATTCTCATCAATTAAAGTGTCCATTCGATTGTCCCATGAAGATATTTTTTGTAAAAATAATCCTTGTATATAAATCCAATGCAAAATGTGATTTCTTTTTCTCTGCAATTCCCATATAGCAAATCCAAAACAAGCTTTTTAGAAAAATGCATTTTTCAAATTCTCATTATTTTTTTATACATTTGTTAAGAAAGAACACAAAAAAAAACACTTCGACGATGCTGCTGACGGTGACAACAATCACTCGGATATCCTTTTATCTCTTCACCGGAATCAAAAATTCTGGTCTTATGCCAGAATTTTAAACAACAACAAAAAAAAAATATGATTGTCATACAAAGGATCTATCCGTTCTCACCCGAAAACAACAATAAGAAGAAAAAAAAATCAAAAAACAAACAAACAACGAATACATTCAATTCTAAGGGTTCACGACCTCAGACACACATCAGCACTAGACCAGACGACTACGGCGAACCGGTGGATATATACGACCACGGTAAGGGGCAGTAGCATAGCTATCTGGCGCTGGCTGTTGCAATTCCTGTTAAGGAATGTATGCAACGGACAGGCACGACACGACACTAGAGCACCCAGAGGAGTGCATTGATATTATCTACCCATTACAAGTACAACTGCAAATTTCCCCAAAAAAAAAAAAACAGATTTTTTGATTAATTACAAGATGAATCACTGAATCTATGGCAATTGCGCTTTTTTTCATATTTCATAATTTAGTGTGATCCTTTTTTTTCTCATCGGGAAAAACAAATTAGTTACAAAATTTTCCCAACTTTTTTTCACACTTCACAACCCGACCCGACGACAACGGGATATTTTTTCCGGAGCAATTTTTTGACAGGATAATTTTGTACTAGATTTTCACACGCATCACTTTTTTCCCTTTTTCTTTCTCTATGGGAAAGGATATTTTACACAATTGTATTTAGTACACAGGAAGGATATTTTTTTCTTCTTCTTCTTAAAATACCTTAAACTTTTTTTTTTTTGCAAACCTTTTTTTATGAAATTTCTTTTTCACTTTATTGCCGGATTTATTTTTTTTTTATTAATTTCGATTTATTGCTTTGGTTAGTTAAATCCACAAACAAGGATTCAAATTTTGTGTGTATATTAAAATTTCGAGCGAATAAATGGTTTAAATACCAACAATATCTTTAAGCCGAGAAAAAACATCAAACCAAAAAAAAAACAATCAACTATTACAAAATACACACAAAAACGCTGCACGACGATGAAATAAAATACGCCATCGGACTAATATAACAAAATCACAAGACCACAAACATCAACAGACTGTCTATTACTAACAAAAATACGCTTGTTCTCTTTTTCAGTCCAAACAAAAAACAACTGAAAAAAAAAATAATCAGCACACTTTTTTTTCGCTCTCAGCTATAATAGCCAGATGGGGTTGTGTCTTTTTTCGTTCGAAAATTCACAATACCATTTTGTATAGAACTGAGAAATCAAAGTTTATGTATATTTTAAGAGAGTGATTAAGAGAAACGTCAAAAACGTCAGACTTTAATGTATACAAACAAAATCGAGATAAAACAAATATACACGGCTGCAATGCAACTAATGGCATTTTATTGTACTAGATTAAATCAAAAATGAAAAATCCATAAATTAATATCTACATAATTACAACAACAAAAAAAATTAAGAATCTCTCTCACTTGGAAAAACTCTTAAAAGTTAAAGTGCCTACTAGACAACACTAAAAAAAATCTCTTCCCTTTTCAAACACCGCACAAAATATACTTGACATTTGTTATCACAAAATCCACCACCCCAAACAACAGCAATAACAACTGTATGTATTTTGAGGAGGAAAATATTTGCATGTAGTAAAATGTCAACAGAAAAATAAAATGTAAAGAATAACAACAATGTACAAAGGAATTTCAAAAATTTGTTCTCTTGTACTCGGCGCTGGCTGATGACAAGTAGAGAAAAATGTAAATTCGGAGGAGAATACTCATAGACAGTTACTTTTGGTATGAAGCTTTTGGTTTATCGGGTCAAGCTTTCTGAAGAAGTTTGTTTGTGTGTTGAATTGTAATAGAAGTAAATAGTTGTTTTATCCTCACTCTTCTTGTTGGTACCTGAATAGGGTGGAATAGAGTTGCCGTTAGTTGAGAACAAAAATTAGTTCGAGACTGATTGATTTCTCATCTACGAGTTTATAAGATGGTGCAATTGGAGATGCACTCTAAGATGCGAGATCCGATGCACGATGCGTTTGCGAGATGCAATGCCAGATACGATGCGAGATGCGATGCGAGATGCATTGCGAGATGCAACACGAGTTGCGAGATACTTTGATGGATGCTACGCCAAATTCCAAATGCGATGTCAGATGCGCTACGATATGCGATGCGAAATGCGATACAAGGTGTGATGACAGAAGCAATACGAGATGCGAAATGGTATATTGTATGCTATGCGAGATGCATTACCAGGTCTTTAGGTAAATGCAATGCGATCGGCGAGATTCAGTGCAAGATGCGAAAGCGGACCACGATACAATGCTAAATGCTTTGCGAGAATTCGTGGGAAATGTAATACGATATAAATTTTGGTGAGACATGACTCGCAAAACGCAAGATACGATAGTATTTGTGATGCTGGATGCAATCTCAGGTGCGATGACAGTAACAATGCTTGATGCAACGTCATAACCAACCTGAGATATGATGCGAGAAGAGATGTGAAATGAAAAGGGAATTGATGTGAATGAATTCGATGCTATATAACGTGAACGGTTAAGATGAGTACTACTTCAAAATTTTGAAAATTTCCTATTTTTAAGGTCAAAAAAATTCAAGAACAGGGTAATTCAATTAACTCTCAAATTCAACATTTATTTTAATTTTATCATCCGGTATATTCCAAACATCCTCAGATATAACGACGCTTTAGCTGGAAATGGGCGTATACTTAATTAAATTAATTATTTAAAATAAAATAAAATAAAATAAAATAAAATAAAATAAAATAAAATAAAATAAAATAAAATAAAATAAAATAAAATAAAATAAAATAAAATAAAATAAAATAAAATAAAATAAAATAAAATAAAATAAAATAAAATAAAATAAAATAAAATAAAATAAAATAAAATAAAATAAAATAAAATAAAATAAAATAAAATAAAATAAAATAAAGTAAAATAAAATAAAATAAAATAAAATAAAATAAAATAAAATAAAATAAAATAAAATAAAATAAAATAAAATAAAATAAAATAAAATAAAATAAAATAAAATAAAATAAAATAAAATAAAATAAAATAAAATAAAATAAAATAAAATAAAATAAAATAAAGTAAAATAAAATAAAATAAAATAAAATTAAAATAAAAAAAATAAACTGTATGCTATAAAATTAAGATACTGTCAAAAAAGTGTTAGATGCCAAATACTATTTTCAAAGTATGTTTATCATTTATAAAAAAAATTTAAGAGTAAAAATGACCTATGTCAAACAAACTCAATGACGACCTTTAAATTTCCAACAAAAAAACAAGGAAGCAAAAACTTGTTTTTATAAACCATCATCTGGGATGAGGTCAATTCTGTTAGTTGGCAGCAGCCAGCGTATAGCGGCAGCCTTTATCTCAAACCGAGTGCAATCTCCAAGCTTTAGGTTTTCTTTTTCTTTTTGTTGCGTTTATACCTCCCCCAAAAAACTAGTTTTCATTTCTGTCGACTTTTAATTAGTTCCAACAGATCGGAGGTAAAACAGAGGTACTGCGAACGCAAACATTTCTTATTTATCCACGCTGAAGCACTTTGTCTTTGAGTACTCAAAGCTTAAAATTTTAATTAATTCTCCCCGACATGGAACTACAGACATACATACATATACATATATACGATATGATGATGGTGGTTAGTGCAACCGAGAACACAAGGCTTGTGGTGCACCTATTTGGAGGATATACTGATTGATGTGCTGTGCAGCAGGACCAGCTGAAACTGAAAATCCCTATTCACGTGCTCCACACCAGTCTCTATTTATTATGCATTGTTTGTAGTTTAAAGAGAGAGAGGCGAATATAACCGAATGATGGTTTTTTTTTTCGTCGAGTGAGGTACTACCAACAATTTTATTTAGACCAGCGAGCACTAAACCGAAGAAAGAATCACGTCAGCCAACATCTTTCCTTACACCTGTCTCAACCGCGCCACTGAGGTGTTTTCGGTTTTTACATAGATGGCAGTGGGTGTTGAAGGAAAGGAAAAGCCTAGAAAACAGAATATTTTTTATTGATTTTTCTTGCACCTGAATGACGTCATTCGAAGGCTGATTTAATTTGCCTATACCAACCACAACAACTGTGTCGTTGCTCCTCCATCATCAGTGAGTCAGTAAGTCAAGTCCGACATTTGAGTATCATAAGACAATTATGGTCTCATACCAACGAACCCAAAGTAATAGCTTTATTATTATTAGGGATCATTAATATCCTCGCTTGGCGTTGTCGACGACGACGACGACGGCGGCGGTCGCATCGTGTCACGAGAGCGAGAGTGTATAATTAGGATAAGGAGTGGGAATGGAATGGATACAAAAATGGCGATGACACAAAAGTAGTGCTTGTTTTTTTTTTGCAAATCCTAGGTCAGGGATTATTATTTTACTTAAGGGAAACCAACATAAAACCAAAAATTGGGGAACCATGTTTTTATGACATTTCTGATAGAAAATTCATTGCCTCTCTGTGGAGTGAACCAAAACAATGAATTAAGCAGAGAATGAGTACTTACTTGAAATACGAGTAACTTTGAAATCCAAGCTAATCCCTTTGGAAATTATTTGCTTAGCTTTGGTGGAAAAAAAAAATATTTTTTTATTGCTTTTTCTTCTGCAGGATTTTTGTGAAGCTTTTTTTTTTTGGTTTTGTTTTTATTACTTTGTTCGTAAGTTGAGAGATGAAAATGCTTTTGGCTATATTGGCAACTTGAATCTAGTACATTTTTAGTCTGGAGGTATAAATCAAATTGATACACAAATGGCTTTAAGGCTAGATGATGAGTTTGGAATATATCATGAAAAGCAGTGATTGTTGTCTTTGATTCATTTAAAGAAAAGACAATGTTTTTGAATTGCTTTCTGGTTCAAAGGTACGAGTACTTTTATGTGCGATCGTATCGTGGTTTCAAAAAATATTTAATTTGAAATCCTTGGGCTAGGTTATATACATTTGGAATGTATGGAGAAAAAAATATTGTTGTTATTGAGGAACCCATTGGAAATAATGTTTGTCGGTAAAGTGGATTGAGAAATTATATATTTAGTAAAGATATTAGGAGTATAACCTTTTCACGATGTTGCGAATAAATTTAAACATTTCCCATCACTACGAACGCCGCCCGCTGGCAATTTTGACAGCAGCTAAAGATCGATTGAAAAGTATTCTTAACAAAATGTGATTTTCTAAAGAAGAACACTTTTCTTTCTTCAGCTTAGAAGATACCACCATTGCAAAAAAAAAAAAAAAAAAAAACACTAAAGTAAATATTTAAAAACTTCATCAAAATTCTTAAATGGTGGTTAATTGCTTTTTATAGAAAATACTTATCCTCATTTTATACAGTACAGTATTGTCTAAAAAAAAAAAAAGAATATAGGATTATTTTATACTGCAAAAGCGTTCAGTTGCAAGATGTCGCTAATTCAAGTTTTCCGTGTAAAACTTTTAAACGGAAAATTTAACAATTTTTTTATTTAAGTTTACAATACCGGTTTTTTTTAAACTTATTCACTTCAAAAACGGCTGTAACGATTTTGATGAAAATATTTTTGATTTTTGATCATAAACGTTTCCATAAATTTTTATTAAATTTTGCACAAAACTGGCACAAAACTTTTTTAATGTTTGAGGTCCTTATTATCGAAAACAAAAATTCTGCGTATCATTCAATTCTTTTTATTTCAAAAACTTAATATTTTGAATATCTCTTGATCAATGTTTTTAAAATCTGGCACAAAGCTTTTTTTTAAACACCAGCCTAAATATTTGGATCACAAATTATCCATAGGAATAAATATAACGTTAACGTAAAAAGTTTAAGACAATCTAAAATTTCTTGAAAACTGCTCCAAGAATTCTTATAAAAATGTGTGTGTATGTGAGCGTCCAGTAAAACTAGACTTTAGCTTTGAATTTTGGTTAAGTCCTTTATTTTGATTTCTTACGGAGCTTAAATATTTACTAGAGGCGAAAGAGAGTAAATGCTTTGCAATTTACTCGCCAACCATAAACTTTTTTTAAAAAGTTCTAGATTTAAACATTGTTCATCATTCTATTCTGCAGAAAAAAGATCGAAAAACTAGATGTGGTACACCCCCATAATTGGGACCATTTTTTTTTAAATCTATTGAATGTAACATAAAAAGTCGCTAAATTTTGCAGAATAATATGAGAAACAATTGGAATCTAAAAATTTTTGCAACAAATATTATAATTTTATAGTAAATTGCAAATAAATTTAATCTTACCGCCTAAAAGGTTATGATCCATTCCAAAATTAGGGTACTTTTTATAACTTGCTTAAGACGTCAAAATGAAACACTAGATAAACCAAGTTTCAGCTTTGTCAAATTTTTTTCGAAGTTTGGGTCTCTTTTTTCCTGAAAAAAGTATTACAGGGATTATAGTTAAACATTTAACAATACCTCTCATGGGACAAATTCGATCATCCCCGACCTGATCGAGAGCTGACTTAAAGCCTATAGATACGTATGTATCCACACTTTTATGGATTTTTTTTAAATTTGAATTCAAAACTTTGGGAACCGTCCTTATTTATGATTTCATAAAATGTTGTTTTAGCAAAATTATAAACATAGTAACTTTTTTTCCTGATTAGGCAAAGGATTTTTATCTTTTTTCTAACAATAATATTTTTCATAACATTTTAATTAATAATACAAAAAATCCTATCTTCTCCTAACATACCCATTGTCAGATAAAAAAAAAAAAATAAGAAACTAATTAATCTCAGAATAATTTTTCTTATCTTTTATTAAAAAAAAACTCCGAAATTAAGTTCCAATCAGTTTTTTTTTTAACTGTTATCCAAAATGTTGTCTTAATAAAAATTCCACAATCATAGCATTTTATCTTCCTTTTACATTTTTTCTTGCCTCAATTTTTTTTTTTAATAAACAATAATATTTTTATCAACAAAAAAGTTCTTATCTCTGAAGTGTATCAAATGACAACACACATCATCATGAAGCTCAAATAAAATAATACCCAGGTACTCGTCATTGTTTTTTTTTTTTTTAAAGAAGACAAGTCAACAAAACGGTACTTGATATTTGACAAAATGTTATGTTAACATTTGGATAATAAACTGTAACATGGGGTATTCAAAATATACTTATTGGGTCATTTAAAATTTATTTAATATCTCATAGATAAGAAATTACTGTATAAGGAGCTTACCACTGAGAACTAGTTCAACAGGAAACTTACCTAGAAAGAGATAAAAAAATATTTAATATTATTTGTAATTTATAAAGTACATAATTGAATTATCTGATATATGATAAAAAATATGTAAATTAGTTTGTGATTTATGAAAACAAAATCGGAGCTTAAATAATCATCAACTTGCTTATTTAATTTTGAGTATAATCCACTCTACATGGAAATAAAACTACACAAACTAAAAAAAATTAAGGGAACGATTTGTTTTCGATTTTATTAAGCGTGTGACCAACACAGTTGGTACTGTTATATTAAAACAAGTTTCCCTGGTGAGAAATCAGTTGGGAAGGCCTATAATTGACCTTCACGAAAGAAAGGCAAGCTCGAAAGCACCTGGATCGAACAAATACAACGACACCTGCATTTCGTTGGCCTTAGACATGGAACAAAAAGCGGTGAAGCAGTGAAGTGGGAGAGCTGTGGTCCCAGTCAAGATCATGATAAATGGCCGGAACAAGATGTAAGGTTTTTTTTTATAAAGCAAAATGGTAATATTGAGATGAAAAAATTTTCTGTTTTTTTAAATGTTTTTTAACATTGAAGATTCGCTTTTTCTTCACACAATTATTTTTCCAGTTCATTGTGAATTTATTTAAGCACTACAGTGATAAGATTATTACATGATGGAATAATTAGCTGAATGAACCCGTCGACATTTTTTTTTCTTTTTTTGAAACGAATATTTTTTTTCGAAATAATTTTTTTTTTTTTTCAAAAAATTCTTCAATTTTCTCGAGGTTAAAAATAAAATTTTGGCTTGCCATCAACTAGCCAACTCAAATTGTCAGAAATTAATTTGATAATTTTTAATTTGAAAAATTTTATAAAAAAAATCTTGTCCTTTTTTAAAAAATTACTTCTTGAAGATAATTTAAAATCTTCTTTTAAGAATCCTGCTCCAAACGGCATCCAAATAAAATAAAATAAAATAAAATAAAATAAAATAAAATAAAATAAAATAAAATAAAATAAAATAAAATAAAATAAAATAAAATAAAATAAAATAAAATAAAATAAAATAAAATAAAATAAAATAAAATAAAATAAAATAAAATAAAATAAAATAAAATAAAATAAAATAAAATAAAATAAAATAAAATAAAATAAAATAAAATAAAATAAAATAAAATAAAATAAAATAAAATAAAATAAAATAAAATAAAATAAAATAAAATAAAATAAAATAAAATAAAATAAAATAAAATAAAATAAAATAAAATAAAATAAAATAAAATAAAATAAAATAAAATAAAATAAAATAAAATAAAACAGAACAAAATAAAATTAAATTAAATTAAATTAAATTAAATAAAAAAAACTTATAACCAATTAACCCAAAACATATTTTTTGAAGAACATTCGCTTCTGCAATTTAATTTTTGTTTCTGAAAAAGTATTTTAAAAAAATTGAAAATTAAAAATATAAACCTGCATGATGCGTATGAATGCCAATTTTGCACAATGATACACAAAAATGACAAAAAAAAAATGACAAGTGAAAATTGTTTCTAAATGACATTTTAACGGAAGTAATTTTGTTTTGAAGTCTAAACACCTAAAATCCTTCAACAACTGCACAGAATTTAATTTGTCTATCTCAATTGCATAATGTCATGTCATTCTCATCTGTACTGCGTTATAATTATTTCCCCTTCACATTCTCACCATCATATTTTACTTCTATTCAATACCAACAACAAAATAATGCCAACACCTTGAGGGCATAAATAAATAGTTATCTTTAGAGGTCCTCCTTTTCCACATCAAAATCCCTCCCATCCCATCTGATGACTTTGTGTCTGCTTCTTCTATGTTAACTTGACACACAAAATTCTCTGAATTAATTATATTCTATATATGATTTATTTACTTCACGTGAAGAGTATCTTGTATCTTATGTCGAGAATCCATATCCTCTTTTTAACTGGCTTCCCAAAGACCTGAGAAAATATGTCCTTTGGAAGATACTCGTTTATAGGTAAGCACCATACATGACACAAAATGCATCTCGTTTTCATCAACTCAAGTCATGAATTCAGGATTACACATGCACACATAGGTACTCGTAGTGAATAATTTTGTCCTGAGACTTGGCAAACATTTTTAGGTTAGGTATAGCGCGCTTGTAATTTATGATTATCATTGCGGTTTAACCCAAACTATATTATGGATAGAGTAGGAACCAGATTCCTTCAATCCTTGGAGCAAAAATATTCTCTCAAAGGATAATCATCATCTTCATATTATCCCTATACGTTCTTGGTTACACTTTTGGAGAGAGTTTACGTTGGTAGATGACAATATCCTTGTTTGTCTATATTCTTCTTCTCATTTTGTTTGAGTACTTTGTATTTTTAAGATGGTGTCGTGTTGTCTCCTCCTGTTGGAGACATCCTGTTATCGTACCGCAAACGTATATGTCTATATATTAACTCCCAAAGCAACGACAAAAATAACAAAAGTATATTGATTTGTTATTTAATCCAAAATCACAGGAAGGATTTGTGAAATTCCTCTTTTTGATTAAATTTCATCATTTTCAAATGTGGAATGACAGTGCCTCAGTCTAATTCAACCAAAAAACTATGATTTGCTTTGGAAAAGTAGTGAGGCAGGTGATCAAAAAAGTCAAAACGGAAATAAAAACGATTTTTTTATTCTGAAATTTAAAATTATTTAAGGTTTTTTAATTCTTCTTGAATTATAAAAAAATCAATATTTAGTTATATTATGTTCCATTAATTAAAAAAAAAAAATTAAAAACCATCTTTTCCTTAAAACTTCTAGTGAAAGTGTCATTACTTCCTACAATGTTTGAATGTAGAAACTGGATGTCTCACAAACTAGCTTTAAGAAAATATGAAGGCATTTCTATTTGTAAGAAACGTTAGCAAATATCAAAAATCCTTTTTTTGAAAAATAAATTCGTTTTATAATGATGCAGAATTATTTTAGACAGAATTTTTTTTAAAAACCTACCGAAATTTAAACTGGAAAAAAAATTATTTTTTCAATGCTTTTTTATAGGCTTTTAAGTCCCTTCAAAAATTCTAGTACTCATCTCAAATATAGTCAATCTAGGTTAGGTTAGGTTGACGTAGCTGTCAGCATAAACTGACACACTTAGACCAGGATTGATCCATTGTGATACCACATGGATCTAAAAATTTTTCTCCCTACTCGTTAAACCATTTAGAGCTTCTTATGAAGCGTGGGAGACAGTTTATGTCTTTGTTAACAAGATCACTATGATCGTTCAAAAAGTATTCTCCCAAGTGGATCCCACGTCTTTTGGATAGAGATGGGCATGTACAGAGAAGATGAGTGATTGTTTCCTCTTCCTCCTCATCCATGCAGCTTCTGCAGAAGTCATTGGAGAGAACACCCAGCCTTGCTGCGTGTCTTCCAATTAAACAGTGTCCTGTTATGACACCAATTACGGATCCAATGTGTAATCTACTCAGAGACAACAAGCATTTAGAACGACTAGGATTTACCAATGGCCAGATCTGCTTTGTCGCCACACAAGTGGTGATGGTGTTCCACCTAAGGTTTGTTAACCTAATGACATCTTTCACTAGCATGAGTTTACATGTAGCGATGTACCTACCAATATTTTCTAAATATGGTACAATTGGTAGGATGTTTCCATTTCTTGCCTTTAATGTTCCTGTGACCCAGCAAAGGTGATTGTTAAACTTGGCTGTCAGAGAAAATGCGAATATTAGTAGTTGATATCACGTTTTTTTTTTAAGCCAAGACAGAACTTCTTCAATCGCTAGAATTTCCGCCTGGAACACGCTACAATGATTAGGAAGACGCAATTAAAGGCTTATTTTAAGCTTGTCGGAGTACACCCCACAAGCCACCCCGTTATCAGTCGATCTAAAACAAATCAAAATTACAAAGCAGACATTTTTAACAGCCTGGATTTTGTGTTTTATGTGCCCTGAAAGTCAAAAGCAAACACACGAAATTTTAAAGTGCTTAAGATATTGGGGCTTCAAAGTTTCAAAACACCATTCAGTTAAGAACTTGAAAAAGGAAATTATGTAGAAATTTTCACGCTTCCATCTTTCTAGAAACTAAGCGCTGATGTTAGAAGCTTAAATAAAAAAATCTATGGCTTGTCGTAATCTTCTTTGTGTTGAAATTCATACCAAAAGAACAATTTTTTATCTGATATTTTTTTTCAAAAAAAATTATGTTTCCGAGTACATAATTTAGAAAAACTGTAATTTGCTCTAGTTAACCGCTCACGAGCACGAAACCACCAAAATTCAGATTTTTTTAATTTTTTAATTAAAATTCTAATTTTACAAAACAATTTTAATTTTTTTTTTTTATTTGGAACCATGCTCGAGTGTATTGTATTCCTTAATGTTTATTCAATTTGCGATTGACTTTGGTAATATTTATAGCTTTTGGAAACCAGCAGACACATAATAAGTTTTTAAAAGTGAATACCAGTATCGAGTCATGAGATTTTTTCAAAGTGCGTTCTGAAATTCAAGAATCAGTATAAAAAGAACTATGTTCTAAGAAGTTATCACCTGACCTCTAACCATATTCAGTTGTAGTTCCACATGATTACTTGGAAAACCTGTGAAACGAAGTTGTGTAAAAAAATTGCTTACATTTTTAAAAGTATACATTCTCAGATCATGTACTTTTGAATGAACATTAAATTTAAAAAAATAAAAAACACATACAACCTTAAAAAAAAACAGAACAAAAAAGTTTTTTTTTAATGATCAGATTAAATTAAAGAATGGAGTCGTGACCTTAGAAAAAGTCATTTTTTATCCTATTTTCAATTGGTGATAGTACTTATTTAGCCAGTTCAGCTGTCTTCATGTCCGAAATAAAAGACGCCCAACTATTTGTTAAACGGTATGAAGAATGCCCCAACTTTTTGCAATATTTTGGAGGCAATATTTTGGTCTTAAGAAAATCAATTTTTGAGTAATTGACTATTGCTGTTCCAAAAAGAACTGAGCACCAAAATTTTTTTATTTATAACTATGAAGAAGAACATGGTTTAGTATGACGAAAATTTTGAATTTTTTTTTTCCAAAACTTTTCGCTAAAATAAGTTTGATTTTAAAATTAGATTAAAGAAAGGTATTAAAAAAAAACTAAGCATGATATTAAAAATCTTGACGTTCTTTTTCAATTTTTTTATCCTTTTAAAAAATATTTTTTTTTTTTTAATTTATCGTTCCGCAAGGAACTCCTCCCATTTTACTTCAAAAAATATGATTTTGGCAAAGAAAGAAGTTATTTTGGACTATAGTGCGGCGTTAAGTGGTGCTTGTTTTTGAACGTTATCAATACAGACCGATTTGTTTTTTACTCAAAACTCTGATTGAATGTTTTAGAAGAAGAAAAATCAAAATATAATTACTGAAATTTCAGCACTGATAATTGTTAGGACATGTTTTCTAGTATTTATATTTATTTCCAAAAATGACTTAAGTAGATTGAATCTGTCAAACTATCAAGCAAACTGTTTGTAGTAAGCGTCATTTTTATTCAGTAGTCTTTGTAATTTTATCTTGATGATAGACACGCTCCATGGGTTGACCATAAAACTCTTATCAAAACGATAACAATAGGTAACACTTTAAAAATTGTATGTAATCAAGTGTCGCTTGGTGTTCATTAGGCACTTATTAAGTTTGGCGCCTTAGACGCTAAGCACTCATTCGATACTCAGCTAAATATCATGGGGCCCACTTATCAAACCATTTTGTATGATGTATTATACCCAACTTGCAAGTCAGTTTTAAACTTAAAGAGTTGAATAAGATATGGCGCAATCCAATCAACATATTTAATGGACTCCGACAATGGGATGGTTTGGCCTGCCTCCACTTCAACCTGGCGTTGGAGAAAGCAATCCGTGACTCTGGCACGGCAACAATAGGGACCATCGTCAACAGGTCCTGCCAGATACTGGCTTACGCAGGGTGCGCAACTGGATGGTGTCGGTTCAAGACCGGGATAGGTGGAGACTTGTTGAAGGAGGCCAGGACCCTACCCAGGTTGTCGAGCCGATGATGATGATGATGATGATGATGACGGTATGAGCGCAACATAAGAGTAGAACACCAAAGACTTAAGACTCTACAAAGGGTTTTAAAGTTTCATGCGTTGTCATACTTTGTTTGAAGGGTTGACTTTAGGTTTGAGAAGGTGTGAACTGATAAAATTTTTCACAGCTTCATAAGAAATTTGATTCTGGATGTGTGATAAAATGAAAAAAAAAATGAAGTCTTTTCACAAGATCGATTTTTTTCTCAGAGCCAAATAATTATTTGAAGAACCATACAGAACGAAATCCGAAGCAGTTCGAAAATCGTCAAATTTGATAATTATGATAAACACATTACGAATTCACATCTTCATTATATCTATTCTTTAAATGCTTGGTCAACAACAACCAGAAGATTCCAAAGATATCAAAGTCTATTTAACTCCTTCCAGTCCAATTCCTCCAGCATGAATTTCCGGTACTCGAAAGACACTGAACATTGCGTCTTGTCTTTTGAGGAATTTCGTCAAATTATTATCATAAGTATTTGGTTTAAATATTTTGTCTCATTTTCCAACCAACATTACATCCTCTTAGTCCCATCAAAGGATTTCTCCTTAATCAGCTTTCCTTCTATCTTGTGTATGAGATTTGGAATTATGCGCCAATTAGCCTCAAGGATATAATAATATTTTCATGGTTGGCTGAATTTTCAAATCAATATGAAATATTAAACGCATGACACAGCTTCATATTTAATTACACACATCACATGATGTCAGTCAGTTGAGTGTAGGAGGTTTTCCCTAACTTTCTATAGATAGACTTTATATAGGTTGGGTCTTTGTTCGTCATCAAAGTCCTGTTGCTTTGCTATAGTGAATATGGTTGTGTATCGTCCTTTTTTCTCTTCAAGCACAATCAGCCATATAGTTGCTAGACAAAAATTGTTCGCGGGATTAAAAATAGTAAAAAAAAAAAACAAAGCACATAGAATTCCCTCCTGTGTTGCGTCGTTGTCGGTGGCATGAAAATTAAATCGATAAATTCTGTAGGAACTCAAGTTAAGGATGTTTTTTTTTTGTTCTTTTTGTGTATTATACATATACCTCTACAAATATATATACTTCTCGTGTTCTCGTGTATACATACATATGAACTAACTGTCCGAAAGTGCTTTTGAATGAAAGGATGCACGGCATTTCAAAATTCGAACAAAGAGCTGCAATTTGAATTGAAATCGTATTTTTAACGATTTTTCTTTCTCGTTCGTGTTTATTGGTTTCTTTTTTTGTTTTTTGTTCTTTTCTTTTTTATTTTAGTTTTATTCTATTGTTCGTGGAAGTTATAAGAGAAAAATGTTGGAATGAATGGCAAAAAAAAAATAAAAAAAAAACTCTTTGACGAGAGATTGAAATTGGATGCATTCAGGTTATCTATGCAAAAGCTTTTATTTTTCTGATGATGTACAAATGTAGATACATGCAAAGAGATAGGTATAAAGGAAGCGAAAGAATTAGAAATGTTGTTGTTTTTTTCTAAGGTTTGTAGAACGGGAGTTTGGTTAGTGGTCAAATATGATGATGATGATGATGATTGTCGATGGAAATAAGGAGACTTCAATCTGTTTGTATTCCACTGTTAAAAGTCATTAGATTAATGGCGGATTGAAAACAGATTTTGTAGGATTTTGATGAACTTTAACATAAAAAATAAATACACAGAAAAAAAATTGATATGGATAAATATTGTTTTGTAGAAATGTCATGTGCAACGGGGAAATTTAGAAAATGGTGAAAATTTGGGGTAGGTGCGAGGCATGCTGCCATCCTGCAACCCCCCTGCTTGGGCCCACTGTAGGATTTGGGGTGGGTGCAAGGTGGGGTGGATGCAAGGTGCAAAGTTTCTTTTGCATTTAAATAAGCTGGATTTAAGAAAGATTAATTTATCCTAGGTATATCTTAATCCATATTCGATTATTACTATCAAAATAAGACTACGTAAATACTCAGGCAAGGAAAAAATTATTTAATTAAAATATTTTTTTTTTTTGGTAATTTTCAATTTCTCAAGAACTAGAAGACAAAACCATCTAGTTTTCAGTTTTTGATCAAAAACAAATAAGAGCAATGAATTCTAAAAAAAACAATAGTAGATAATCTTAAAGTTTTGAAAAATTACATTTTAAACATTTTTTTTAACTTTTTTTGCCCAAATTTTGAGTTTAAAACAACTTGACTTGATTTAAAAACTGGCTAATAGAATAGAATGTTGGCTTTGAAAAAACGTATATACTTAATTGTAAATATTACCGTTATTTTTTAATTATTTTTTTTTTCTATCTAACGTACATATTTTTTAAATTGCCCCTACCGCCTAAACGAGGGGAGATAGACAGACCCCTCCTCCCATAGTAAAAAATGCTTATTTTTAACTGTTCTATGCAAATCCGTCATTGAACTTTGTCGCCTGAGTTATCGTACTCTCCCCCAAAAATTCAATAAAAATTTATGTTCACATTCAGTCGAGCTAACTAACAAAAACGCAGTAACTTCTAGTTTTTTGAAAATAAAAAATCAATGAATAGATTTGTTCGCGCGACTGTCCATAAAGAACCAGGTCCTAAGTGACTTACAATTTCCTTGTGTGAAAGGAATTTGTCAATTTTTCGCAAGAGGTTGCAGCCCGTAAAAGAAATGCTTTTGTTTTTTAGACGAACGAGGCTGGACAATTTTTAAAGAAACATGTCAGAATAAAAATTTCTAAAAAACATTTTTAAGAAAAAAAAAGGGAAAACAAGAATTTTCGTCTGCAAAAACTTTCGAAAATATATTAATATCAAAAAACAAATTAACCAAAAAAAATCTAAACAGAAAGAAGACTTTTTCAAAATTTTGTCAAAATAAAATTGGTTAAAAAAAAATTGTGAAGAATATTTTTCTTTTAAAAGAAACTATTGGACAAAATTCAAAAAAAAATGTCAGGAAACAACCATGTGGACATTTTTTTTTGGAATCTCATCAGTCTATCAGTCAATCATGTGTTTTGCGTATATTTATAATTATACTGGCTTTAAGGATTGTGGTCAGAATATCAGAAATCTCGTATTTCGAGATTTTTGCTTCAGTACAATAAGAAAAAAATCTTCTAAGAAAATTCTAAATTCTGATTTGAAAATTAAAGTTTTCTTAAACTCACTCAGGATTGTTGATTTTTAAATGAAATAGCGACTTTCAAGTAAGATTGTCAAACGTATACTTATCGGATTAAAAAAATTAAGATGTCAGTGGATTAAAAAAAACGTTATCTAAAAAAATCATTCCAAAAAAAATTTAATGAGTATTCAATCAATTGCTTCGAAAGCTGTTTTTTTGTTTAGGAACATAAAACTTAATACATATATTAGTTATTATAAAGAAAATAATTTTATTTTTAACTCAATATTTTAAATTTTCAGTTTTATTTTATATTTTTTAAATAAAAACTTAAAACTTTTTTTTTTGAAAAATAGGGCCAAGATTTTTTGAAATTTTTTTGTTTAAGTTTGTCAATTCATCCTAAAACAACTTAGCAAAATAATTTCCCCTCTAATTTCGTAATATGTTCAATGCCCATAAATTAGGTTAAGTTATTATTCACTGCTCTATTAATTTAAGTTTAAAGTCTTATTTTTAGGTTAAGTATTTTCCATACACAACCTAAAGGTAATTGCTTACTATTCCCATGGATACAAAAAACATGTTAATCCATGAAATAGTTAATTTGCCAATAAAACTTAAAATCACAGTTATTTATTTTAACAGCTACTGCATAATCTGCATGTTTGAATTTTCACTAAAACCACAGTTCAACCAATCTTTACGAAAACAAATCAACATTTTTGACACGTAATTTAAATTTAGTTAAATATTAAATCAAACCCACTGAATCCCTACTGAAGGGCTGATAACTACATAATATTATGATTGGTGAATTGAAAAATCAATGCCCTGGGGTCATTTTTGTAGTAATATGCAGATTTGTATTAAAATAACATAAATTTAATCCTTCGTGAAAAAAAAGTCCTTCCACCCCTTATTTCATGCGGTTGATGCATACATACATATAAGGTATGCATGTATGTAGAGGTATGTGCTTGTTGTTATTTTTTTAAACTATATAATGAAAGTTAACTTACCGATACTGTTGTTGGCGAAATGTTTCTGCAACTGTGCTGCCAATGCCTGGTGATGTTGTGCCAATGGAGTTAATGGTGGTGGTTGACCCAATTGATGCGGTGCCGACTGGGAATGTGATACTGATGAATTAACACCTAGACTGTTATTTACACCGCCACCGCCGCCTCCTCCACCGCCGCCACCACCACCTCCTCCGCCGCCTCCTCCGCTGCCTAAACCACCGATTCCAGAATTATTATTCTGATGACTGTTGTGATTATTGTTGTGATTTGCAATTGAATTTGAATTAAATTGCTGAACAGAATGCGACGAAGGCACATTTGCCTGTTGTTGTTGTTGTTGTTGCTGCTGTTGCTGTTGTTGTTGCTGTTGATGATGTTGTTGCAATTGGGATATAATTGTACCAGCTGTACCAGTGGTTGTGGTTGTTGTGGAATTATTTTGTATCGTTGAATTATTATGGACAGAACCGTTAACATTGGATGATTGGTTGTAGTAGGATTCTTCACCTAAAACAAAAACAAAAATAATTGATAATTTTTTGTACCACTGTGATGAAGAGCTTTAATAGAATAAAAGCTTTATAAGCTTGTTCAAATTTAGAATAAGTTCTATGGTTGAAATATGGAATAATGAAAGTTGAAGCGACATCTGCACACAAATAGTGGATGAAACTACTGAAAGCTTTTTAGATACGTTTTTTTTAAGAAGCTTTATAGGGAATTAAATGTTTTATTTGGTAGTTTGCTGATACGAAAAATTCAAAAACTTAAAAACTTCAAAAAATTGGTTACATCAACTATCGCGTATAATAACTCAGCTTCAAAAACACGACGTTATAGAGAAGTTTTGTTTTAAGGTTCAAGTTTGTTGGATTAGATAATTCGGAAAATTTTTGAATGCCAATATGGTTTGTGTGATTGAATTTTTCTAATTTCGGATTTGAATTCAGCACACCAAGTTGTTGTGACAAAAACTAAATTAAATTTTGCTGAAATTGTGCCATGATATTATTGTTAGAGTAAATTCCAGAAATGGGGAAGTTCTAGAATGTATAGGTTAATTTGCTATCAAATTATCTTAAAAATTAAAACCCTTCGAACCCGCAAAGCGGGCTTTGCAAAAAGCTTTTTTTTTAATAGAAAATTGCAGCTCCCATCCAAACCCGAAGAAATAGAAAACGCCCTCTCCCACAAATTTTAGTCTTGGTTTAACCTGAAAGCTCTAGTATTTTGTCCCACCTTATGCAAATTATGTAAGTTGTACATATATACAGGGTGTCCCAGAATCATTAATCTTAATCTTTTTCTTTTGCCATGGCTCTAATTTTTAATGCTTTTTTTTGAATAATTTTAAATTTTGTTCGAGCCAATCAAAGCAAAGAAAAATCATAAAAAACGCTGAAAGTCGAAACAAAGCGAAAACGAAAAAAATTCCTCTTCAATTTTTCGACTTTTAAGGTCTTGAAATGACCAAAAAATATGTTTTCGAATTTTTAATCAAACTGAAAGTGCACCATTACACAAGCTGAAAACCCAATTTTTCTCAGCCGTATAAATTTTCATTTGGTCGCCATATTGTTTTTTTTTTTAACTTAGGTATATTAGAAAAATAGTTCAGCTTTAGACAATCATTTCAATCAGAGAAATAAATGGCGATGGATGAAAATATAAATTGCACTGGACTAATAACATTTTAAACCTTTATGCGTTCCATATGCATGACAAAAAAAAATACTTGCTTCACAGGAGTTATCTTTCTTACACATCCCACTTTAAATTCCTACTCAGAACATTTTAAAAAAATGTTTGTCTATTTCCGTTTTACCTTCAACAACCACTTAAACAGAAATACATGTAATTTCATTGTCATGGTCACTCAAAACCACAGAAGTCAAACAAAATCACAAAAAAAAATAAACATAAACATAAAATTCAAATAAAAATGAAAATCAAACCAAATATCTACAATAAAAAAAAATCACTTTCATTTTTCGATTAAAAAACATTCAACGTACTTTTTAAGCATGATTCACTTTCATGTCTTCAGAAGATACAAATTAAAAACAAAAATAAACAAAGTCTGTAACATGCGACAACACGACCGGGAACAACCGGGAGTGACAATTTAAAGAAAAAAAAATTATTTGCAAGAAATCCTAGAGGGCGTTCGTCAACAGAAACCAAAACAAAAATCAAAAACAAATGAAAATAAAGTTAAAACTACCTCCAGCCAGAGTTGCCATCAATAATATTTTTTTTTTTTCAACTTTGAAAAAAATTGAGTACCAATCAACTGCTAAAATACAAATAAATTCTGTAAAACATTTTTGTCTCTAGATTACTTTCTTGATAATGTATTTTGAATCAAATATGCAGAAGTATTTAATTTCAATAATTATACCAGTTAGTTTTTTTTATACCAATCAAAAATATATACTTTCTTTTAGAACAGTTTATTTCAATTCAATGAATGCAAATAAAATAAAGCACGTAAACTTCCATTACGTTATTCTCTGAATGGTACAAACTGGTCTAAACAAGTTTTATTTCTTTATTATGTCAGGCTTGAAGGATTGGTGTAATTAAATAATGAGCAAACTTTTATGAATTACATAAATTAAGCCCTCTCGACTTCATCAGCAATGTTCATGAACAAAATTGTCTACTGGCAATCCTGCTTTGAACCTCCAAAGAACAATAAATTTTGCGTGTGTGTGATGTTCTTCTCCCTGACTTATTTAAAATTCTTGACACCATGATACCCTGTGTCAAGTCGCACGAAGAAGCATTCTTCTTCATCAATTCAATTAAAAGACAAACAAATGAAAGAAGAAAAAAAAACAATTCAAATACAATAATTTATTATTCATAAGTCGAAGGCGCGAACAATTCCAGGGAGTTCTTTGAGTTAATATTTTTTTTTTTTTTTTGTCTTTAATTTTGATGAAGTAACTCTAAAGGAAAGCTAGGGTTTTGTAAATAAATTCAGGTTTTGGAAAGTTCTGGCACTGAATCGAACAGAAAAAAAAAATTGAGGTTTTGTGTGTGGGAATTGAATTACGACTGGTATAAACATAAAATTGAGTAACTACCTAAGCCACACGTCAAATATTGTATTCAAAATTGATGAAAATAGCTTCATTTTATATCCAAGGTAATTCTAAGTGTATATACCACAGCAAATTGTATACACACTTATTGGTATAAATTTGTCTGAATAACTTATCTTATTAACTCATTTTTTTTAAATACTTTATACCAATAAGCAAATAATAACAACAATAATAAAGTTGAATCATATTTTGACTTTTCATATTCATATTTTTCTAGGATATCAGACTTTATACCAATCAATAATTAAGTATAAGATAAAATGTATAAATGGGTAGGTAAATAAACAAATCTGTTATTGGTATAAGCTCAAAGTACATTATGTTGTTATGGAAACGACGTGAAGGAAGCAATCGTGAAATAGTATAGTTTATACCAATTGATAAACTATTTAAAGAAAGTATTTGACAATTTATTGGTATAAATTCATCGAAAGCACTTAGGAAATGCGTCAAAGATCAAAAATATCTTAAAATGAATGTATTTACTCTCTTCCTTAGACCAGTTTATACCAATAAATGGAAGAGGCAAGAAGTACATCTGTTATTTTGGTCTAAAATTTTCTAAAAAGTTCCGAGGCTCATTTCATAAGAAGTGAATTTGTATATTCTCTCCAGTGAAATGAAACTTCGAGATAAAATTTGACCTATATTTAGACCAATTGTTTCAACTTTTTTTTTGGGAATTTAACGTTTTCATTTATAGCCAAAAAAAAAACAGCAACTCCATTCGACTTCGCCGCTTACTTAATTTTGTCATCCAGTCGTGCGTGTAGCCATGATTATCGCAATGGCATCCTTAACAAGGCAGGTTAGTTACCCTTTTTAAATATTCTAATGGCACTCTCCAAACAAAACAAACAAAAACCTTTGACATTAACTAGAAACAAAATAAAAAACAACAAAAACAACTGCAACGTGTACGTTTTGCACAAACAGCAGGATTTTTGTTTTCTTTTATAATTTTTTATCAAGCTTCATGGAATCCTTTTTTTTTTTTTTGTTAAGAAATTTATACACATAGAATAGATAGTTCATCAATTACAAATTAGCGAGACTATAAAAGATACAACATGTATCTGCCCATTCATTACTGTGCAACAACACAAAAACGCCACAGGAAGTCAGAAGATTCATTAAACAAAATTTCACCATCACATCAAGGGCACAGGACTTCAACCCGACCGGAGTGAAGTGGAAGGAGTTGTCCGTCAGAATGCATTTTCCTGATTGCATATCCGGCTTCTAGCGTTGAGTATAGTATAAATCGCAACTTATCGCCGGAGCCAGACTTTACCTTTACACACCTTTATAATCGCAGTCCATTCAACTTGCACCTATATCAGGCTATATAAACGAAAAAGATGAAGAGGGAGTATAATAGTTGGTATAGGCGGCAAAGTCCATCAGAGTGTAACCGAACCGATTTGACCATTCTGAAAGGATTTTATGCGCTACCCAATAAACGATTTTGTTACATTGAGTGCAGAGCAGAATGAAGATGAGAGGCTCTTTAGGACACGTTATTTTAAAGAGGATTCGATTATGAGTTATTGCTTTTTGTATTGGAAAGTGGTGTAGGGTGGTGTTTGGCTGCTTTTGAAAACGTAACATTAACTTCATCAGAATCTACATAAATTGTGATTGGGTGTTTTGGTATTTTGGATGAAATTATTCAGAGGACGACCGATGACGTGACGGCGGCGTGGGGACAGACATTATGATGGTAGGTAAATTTTTAAAGGTTTTTTGAGAATTTTTGGTTGTTTTTGTAGATCGACGAAGCAGAGAACGGAATTTTGTATTCCTTTATCGAAATAGGTTGTGGATGTAGAAACTCCAAGGGGTACTACATTGAGACTAATGGCGGATCTACACTTTTTTCGAAAATCCCAAAAAATACATTGCAACTTTAAAAATTAAATAAAAAGGATATCCCATGTTTAAATTCGAATATGTCAAAAATGACAAAATGGCTAGGGATACTCGATATTTTTTTCGAATATCCCAAAAACTACTTTTTTTTAATTCCTGGGTATAGCTTTTGGCGACCTATACCTTTTATGGCACATGTTTTTTTCGAATAGCCCAAAAATGGCATTAAAACAAATTTAAAAATAAAATGATAATGGGATATTCGATGGTTTTTCGAGTATCCGAAAAATTAACATTTTTTTAAATTTGCTGAAAAAAGTCTATAAATAACCAATTTTTGAAAATAACTGACCTTCGCTGATTTATTACTTACCTATTATATGGCATATCTTTTTTTCGAAAATCCCAAAAATAAATTTGAGCAGTTTTTTTTCGAAAATCCCAAAAATTATATTGAAACAACTCTAAAAATTCGTCAAAAAAATCTATGACTAAAAGTAGCTAACCTTTGCTGCCATTTTACTTGACTACTATGTGGCATGTAATTTTTCGAATATCCCAAAAATGATTTTAAACATTAAAAATTCGTTAAAAAAATATAAAATAAAAAATAAAACATTTCGTGGCATGTTTTTTCTTTTTTGAATATCCCAAAAATGGTACTGAAACAACTTTTCAAAAAATGGGATATTCGATTTTTTTTTGAATATCCCGAAAACTGCATTATTTTTTTTTACTTCTTAAAAAATCTAAGGCTGTCCAATTTTAGAAAGTAGTTGACCTCTGTTGACCTACTGACACATATAGCACGAAATCCATTTCAGTTTTCAACGAAAATCCCAAAAATTACTTTAAAGCAACTTTATAAATTAATTCGTAAAAAAATCTATGGTTGACCATCTTTCGAAAGTAGCTGACCTTTGCTTACCGTTTACTGAATGGATTGCGAATATCCCACAACTGAGAAGCTAAAAATCGCTAATGACCTTCAAAAATGTTAACCCTTGATTAAAAATGTTCTACTGCTGTAAAAAAAATTAGCTTACATTTATTAACTTATAACTTATCTAAGAGAAAATATATTTTTTGCGAATATCCCAAATAAGTGCTAATATCTCGATCTTATCTCGTATATACGAGTACAATACTAAACCGTATTTTTTATGCGGAAATTTACCGAATCCAAGTTAAAAATCTATTTAATTCAAAAAAAATTCTCTTTTTTTAAGATCAAATTTAAAAAATAATTTACTGGTAAAAATATCTTCATTATGACATGCAACTGATAAGAATGGTTGAATAACTAATTTATATTTCTTTACTTATTTATAAAAATTTTTTAACATTAAAAATTGATATCTTACCTGGTTCGGGTATATTACCCAATGGACTCTCTGGTAGCAGGATACCTTTTTGGACAAGTTCCTCCCTATTGGCACGTACTGAAATTTTTCTCTCAAGCGCTATAAATAAAAACATAAAATAAAATTTAACATCATTATTGTGAAACACTTTGTACTTTTATTTTTATTTTATTTTACAAAAGCAAAATGTATTCCCAAACGAGTATTATTTATCTATATCTCTTTGGTATTTCCAAAATAAAAACTTACACTTTGAGGCAGCTTCAAATTTTTCACTTTTCTTTTTTCGCCGCCATTTCCAAGGTTTGAAAAATCGTCCCAATGCACTCAGCTTGCTTTTTCTCTCCAGAGGCGGTGTACGTGTACCGGAACCCAAACTGTTTGTTCGAATTGCAGCACCATTTTGTTTTTTTGCTAAAAAAAAAAATGAAAGAGAAAAATAAGAGAATCTATTATCAAAACTGAAAATTGAAAATGTGTAAATAAAAATAATAAAAACATTTCCAAAACTGCTATTTGCGTACTTTCAAGTTTTTTTTTCTTCTTGGTCTTAGTTTCTATAAAACAAAATGGCGTCAAGAAGGTTTTTATACAAAATTTCTTCTTCCTTTAGAAACTTATTCGTAACCACACAAATTTAAGGGAGAAGATGTGTATCGTATCGATGTGTATATTTACACCAAACCAGAAGTTAATTTATTACACGGAAGTCCATAAAAAATAAAAACTTTCATTATAAATTAATTTACAGCGCAAAACTTTTCGTCCTTAAACAAAAACAACAACAAAAAAAAACGTTAAACAAATTACTTGGAAATTAAGAGCTTTTTTTGAGAAATTTAATAAACTTCCCCTTAAGAATTTAACAAGCAAAAAAAAAAAAAAAATACACAAAATGGAGTTCAGTTGTGTGAGAGCTTCGTGCCCCAGAAACTTGCTCAAGAAAGTGAAAGAGTGTTTCATAGTTGTTCGTTGCGAGAAAAGAAACTTATCCCTGAAAAGGATTCATGACGAACAACTTCTTCTTCTTCTTCATCTCCTGGATATAAAGTCTCATTTCTAAAGCGCTATTAAGAAGGTGTTAGCTGGACACAATGAAAGTACACTTTCATTGTTGCTGGCTTAAGTTTCCTTTAGCTGCTGCTGCAGCAATATCAAAATAGTAGCTGCTTCATGTTGCAAAGTCTATGAACTTCTTTTCTGAACTTTTTTGTGGTGAGGGGTAGAGAGGGAAAGAGTGAAATTGCATTAAAATTGCAATGGTTGAATGGGGAAAAAAAGGGGGGAAAACAAAGAAGAATTGATGAGTTTGAGGTAAAATTAATTTACGAGAACAATTAAATTCAGTTGGGTGGAAACAATTAATGAAATGAAGCTTAAATTTACTTAGGGTCGGTGCGGTGCAGTGCAGTGGGGAGATTATAATAGGCTTACATTTTACTTTTCTTTTTTTTTTTGTAATATATTTGTTAAGAAATGTGATTTGTTTGAAAATTAATTGGCTTAAAATACTGCATTAACCTATTTGTGAATTTAGTGGCTAGTGGGGGAACGATAGCATTTTTTTCAAGACCCCACGAAAACTGCCCGACTTTGTGGAATTTTTTTTAATTTAGGAAATTGGAATTATAGAAAGTTTACAGTTTCAAAATCGATAGTACCAACTGGCAAAATATTTGAAATTGAAGAAAACAAAAATGGAAGAAAAAACTTTTTTTTTAATATTTATTAAAAAAAAGTAACGTTCCAAAAGTTTATAAAAATTTGTATATATTTTATTTTACATAATAATTGAAAAAGTACAGTAGAACCGATTTATTTATATAAATCTTCACATGTTGTTTTAAATTTCAAAATAAAATATGTTTGCAAAAATGCGGCAAAACTAAAAATGATTGAAAAGAGTGGCCTAAACTGGGACTATCTTTTCACGAAAAAGTATCACGTCTATTTTGGGAAACGCTTTTAAGATCAAGGCTTTATTTAAAAAATTCTGAAAAATGTAACAGAAACTTCGCAACACTCAAAATAATTAATGCAGCAATACATATTTTTTACAAACGTGGCAACACTAAAAATTGTTGGGGCAGGTCCCTATAAATTTTTTTTTTTTTTTTTTTTTTTTTTTTAAATTCGGAATAAAAATATTAAATACATATTTATTTTATTAAAAAAATTATTTTGGGAGAAACATGGTAACACTAAAAATTATTTAAGTGTAAGGCCTAATCCAAGCCTTTGAAATGTCATTTTTGGACCACGCTTTTAACTTTAACGGAAAGAACATTTTCCAAAAAAAATTTTGAATGTAGATAGCAGGCAGCATGAAAAGACGATGAGTCGATAACGAAACGAGACTGATTAATACATTTTATTTCTTATAGGTACACAAATTGTATGTGAAGAATAAAATGTTGATGATAAACTTCAAAATTTTAAATTTTAATATTTTGAGAGCATTTTCCTAGTCCTAGACAGCCAGTCCTAGACAGCCGGTCCTCAAGGAAGGGGACCCTCTGAACTGCGCCAACTACAGAGGTATCAGTCTTCTTAACATCGTATATAAGATCCTCTCTGCCGTATTGTGTGCGACTTAAGACCAGGAGTCCACCAAATCTTCACACTACGGCATATCTTGGAAAAAACCCAGGAACTTCAAATCGATATCTACCATCTTTTTATCGATTTTAAGACCGCTTATGACAGCATTTATAGAGAAGAGCTATATAGAGCCATGTCTAGTTTTTGCATGCTTACTAAACTTGTCCGATGACGATGGAGAACGCACGCTGCTCCATCAGGGTCAGAAAAGATCTTCCGTGCAAAACTTCCACGTCAACACAAGAGGCACAATCTTACAAAGATCCGTCCAATTACTTGGATATGTCGACGATATTGAAATAATTGGAAGAACACAGCGTGATGTCAATGGTGCGTTTATGAGCTTTGAGAAGGAAGCGAAGAAGGTGGGTTTAGTGGTCAATGAGGGCAAGACCAAGTTTATGTTGTCATCGAAAAAGGACGCCCAACACCGACGTCTTGATGGACAGAACGTCACTAAAGACAGCTATAACTTTGAGCTTAGAACCTTGCATACCTAAGCGCCGCTATGAATTCAAACAACGACACCAGCGCTGAAATCAAGCGAAGAATAACTTTTGCCAATCGCTGTATCTTAGGACAAAGAAGGCAATTGAGAAGCAAACTCCTCTCGCGAGCAACTAAGGTGTCACTTTATAAGACCCTTATCATCCCGGTTCTTTTATATGCCATAGAGGCATGGACCTTGTCAAAGGTAAATGAGAACGCTTTGGGATGCTTCGAGAGAAAAATTCTTCGGGCGATTTGTGGTCCCGTCTTCATAGATAGGGAGTGAAGAAGAAGATCTAACCATAAACTGTACGTGCTGTACAGCGACACTGACCTGGTCAAACGAGTTAAGGTCCAGCGGCTAAGATGGATGGGTCATATAGAGCGAATCGACCCCAACGCTCCGACCCGGAAAGTCTTCGAAACTAAGCCCGAAGGACGGTGCAGTTTAGTGGGAGACCGCGATTCAGGTGGCGCACGCGGGTAGGAGAGGACCTCAACCAACTTGGCGTGCGAAACTGGAGGCAGCTAGCTAGGGACCGAGCTGGCTGGTCCGACCCGGACTATAGCGCCAAGTAATTAAGACAGCCAAATGCTCATATTATCATGGACTTTTAAGCAATTTCATTTAATTTTACCCACCCTAATGACCTTTACAATATTTTTGAGATTCATGGTTTTCAACCTGAAATAACTTGAACTAGGTAAAAACTATATTTGTCATCGGTCCTTAGAACCTTTACAAGAAATAGGTTGATGACTTACATATGACACTATATTGACAACAATTAAGTCGGTACTTAGCTATTACTATTGACACGTTAAACTGTATTCATTCTAACAAACAAACATGAAAAAAAGGTAAAAAGAAATTACTGTTTCACAAAAAACAACCCAAGACATGCACTGGCACTCTAGCAGACTTACTCAACCATTATTCTGTCAACACTTTTTTTTATTTCCAAGAGCCTTTCCCATTACTTCCTCAAACGCAATAAAGAACCAGGTAAACCAGTCTCGTCATTAAATGGCGCAACGGAAGAATTTACAATAAAAATAAAGAGAAGAGATAAAAAAAAAAAAACAGATTACCGTCAATTCTAACTGACACAATTAGCAATGTAAACTTCAGTCATTATGATTTTTACTTTCATTTCGATGGATAGATGGAAGGTAAAAGAAAAAAACTTCCGGTTTTTTTTTTTTGTCTGTAAGCCGTACAGCAAAAAATAGAAGTCAAGAAATAGAAAGAAAAAAAGCACACACATATCTCAAAAAAAAAAAAAAAAAGACATAGTTTTGTTGAGGGAAAAACTGGAAAAACTACGTTTAATGGGTTTCCTTATGTTTTCTTTTGCATTAGACGACTACGAAGACGACGGACGACCGATTCAGCTCTCGTTAAAAACCCAGCACGACAGTTAACAGTTGTAACAGAATATCAAAAAAAAAAAAAAAAAGTTATGAGGTAATAATTTGCGGTTGTTCATGGTGTGGATGAGTGACTGGCTGACTGACTGACTTTTGATAGTTGGGTGTGCACTTTGCATCAAGAGTGCATCTATATACTTCTCCTGAAAGACTCCGCCACTGCCAACACCTCTTTCCATCATAGCTCAAATGTGAGGTTTGGTTTTAAATCCGCTTTATAGAGTGTTCGTTTTATCTTCGACCAGCAGTTGTAGAGCTAGCGACTTGAACTTTTTCAGACACATAAAAGCAAAAAATTTAAGCACAAACTTGAAACTTCAAATGGATAAAAAAAAACTTTTTTATTTACAGGATGTTCTGGAAAAAAGAAATTTGAAAGAAATAGATCTAACAATTCTTTTCATTGAAGAAGCTTAGCTTGAACTTTGCATTTTTAATAAGTTTGACTTTTTAAAATAATGAGAATATCTTATTATTAAAATATCGTCCAGTAAAATAATTTTTCTTTACGAAACTATTAGGATTTTTTTTTTGTATTATTGTTTCTCCAATTAATAAGATTTTTGCGTTTGCAGGATTATTTTTCATTTCGCAGGAATAACTTCACCATTTCTTTAACCATTTCGCATAATATTGTTTGGTAATTTAGCAAAGTTTTTATTTCACAAAATTTTTATTTTGCGAATTTCACATCGCAATTTTGATTTGCATTTTATTATTCGTTTTTCATTATATGCCATAGTAATGCTTAGCCGATTATTATATCATTTGCTATTGCGAAACATCTTTTGCGAAAAAGTTATTGCGAACAAGGTATGATAAGATGCTCGGAATAATTTCGTCTAGTCGGTTGAACAGGCATCCAAAATTTTTATTTAAAAAAAGTATAAACAAGATTTTGCAATGATTAAACCATTTCGCCCGACGCAATGATTTTGCCCAGCAAGATTTTATTTCGATATGTTATGGTTACATGAAATCATGAATTTGCAATTTTCACATCGCAATTTTTATCTCACATTTCATTATCTGACTTTTCTTTATTTCGCATTTCATTATATAATTCGCTATTTATATTGCATTTTATTATTTTTTAAAAAGCGAAAATAACATTTACCGAAATATGGCATTGCGAACTAATGAAAACAAAACTTATTAGTAACCTGAAAAAAAAAAAAACTTTTGCAAATCTGTAAGTTGCTTTAGGGAACTGATTGCATTGCGAGATGATTCAATATTCAAAAGAAAATGTGCGAAACAAATTTCGCAAATCAATTGGATTTTATTTTATAACTTTGCGAAACAAACTTTGCGAAAAAAAAAAATTGTACCAAGATTTTTTAATTCAAAAGTAATTCAAAAAGGCAATTTTAATAATTTTAAAAAGTTACTTTTAGTGATCAAATTGTAATTATTATTTCGAGTGCTATGAATTCGATGAAACACCCTGTCTGGAAACAGTTCCATATCTTTTTCTCTTTTTACTTTAACTAACTTATGTAGGTATATCTTTTTACCTGCACTTGAATGCATTTCACTGTCTTATTGTTGGGTCTGGCTTGGGTTTTTTTTTTTATTTCTTTTATTATGATTAACGTTTGTCTTGGAAGTTTGTGTGGCGTGGCTTTGGGAAGAACGATAGCTGTTCAGTTTTCATCTTCTCATCGTTACAAATTGAAGCAGAACTAAAGTAAGCAAAACAAAATAAAAATCTATGAAACTAATTGAAGAGTAGCTATACAACATAGCTGATGCATCCATGGAAAATGGATCTTGTGGGAATGGGATGGGCGCGTATAATATGGGATGAATATAATATAGAAAAAAAAAATATGAAGGAGGAGGACTTGTGGAATGAATGCCGCCAATATTAATGAAGACTATGGCTGGCAATGTTTATTAAGCGACATATTTGCAATTAGTTACTTTCAGACAATCATGATGATGATGATGATGATGGTGATATGGAATCCAAGGAGACCACATCATCCACATATTAATAAAGTGTGTCTTGAGCGATGAAGATTTGTACGGAGTTTTTTTTTTTTTAAATTGAAAGGAAATTTATAGCTTGATGCTTACATGAGACACTGGTAGGAGGATTGAAGCCTTCAGCAGCGATGCAGCGAAAATGGCGCCGATTTATTTATGAAGAAAGCAAAACCGGTACACTGTGATTTGTTAAATTTTTGAAGTCAGGAAATTTTTAATTTATTTTATTTTTAGAATATCGTACTTTCATGGGATTGGAAAATATATTTTTAATGAAACAAATATAATTTAAACAAATCGTACTCAGCTTCGTTTGGATGTTGCTAAAGATAACTTCACGCTCAGAATATTCATTTTACCCCTCACATATCCAAACGATTCGTTCAAAAAATAGATTTTGTTAAAAAAACGCATATTTGAAAAAAAATAATTGATTCGCAAAATTTGCGAAGTTCAAAAAAAAATTAGACGGAAAGCTACAATTTTTTAAAATCTTTTCGAATCATGGAGAAATTTTCTGAGAAGAATTTTTGAAAAAATGAAGCAAATTTAAAGATTGCGAAGTTAAAAAATATTCGCAAAATTTGCAAAGCTTAAAAAAACTTACTACAAAAGTTGGAAAGCTACAATTTTGTTAAATCTTTTCGATTCATAGAGAAATTTTCTGAAAAGATTTTTGAAAAAAAAGCAAATTTAAAATTTGCGAAGTTAAAAAATATTCGCAAAACTTGCGAAGTTTATACAAAATTTTTATAATTTTTGGTTAAATCAAATTTGGAAATTGTGAAAAATAAACAAGGCAACACAAAATGGCACCATTTAAAAATGTTGAGACATTTTAAAAATTAAAAACAAAACTTCTTAAAATTTACGATGATTACTTCTGAGGTGGAACCCGAATTTGTAATAAGTCATAAAAGTTGACAAAACGCAAAAAGCCCAACTCGAATTTTTGTAAAATCAGAAATAAAAACAAAACATATTTGGAAAAACTTTTCCCAAAATTTGCATTTTCGCGAAGTCAAAAAAAAAACGAAAAATTTGTTTTCGGTGCCCGGTCGGTTCATAGAGAAATTTTCTGAACATAGTAGTGCAAGTAGGTAATTTTTTGAAAAATTAAAAAAAATTCGTACTTTTTGTTTGAAAAAAAATCTTTCTGAAAAATTTTCAACTTTGCTTCAAACTACGCATTGTCCTGAAAAATCGAAAACGTCGTCTTAAAGTCAATGGTAGCTCACTGTTACACTCTGACTCCACATCCTAAATGATTTCAAAACTGCTTTCATAAATAAAAAAAAAAATATATAATCAGTTCTTTTAAATTCTCTAATATAGATCAAAAATAATGATAATTTATTTTTCCTAGATTCCCAGGACTTTTTTGACATTAAAAAAAGTATGTTTATGGAATGGACATTTGACCATTTCCATGTAAAGGCAAAATTCATTTGTGCATAAGTTATTTAATGTTTTACCATAGAAATCCCCAACGACTAAACTCACAAATTAATTTCATTGAAACATTAATAAACTAAATAAATCAATAAAATGTATACATAAATTCTATAATATGCATAAAAACAAAAAAAAATATCCTTTCCCGTCAACCATCAGAACCTATAATTATTCTCGTTTATATTAATTTTAAATTAAACCCCTTTTTTCCTGGCCGACATACTAAATTTTCCTATTATGTTTTTTTTCCACATATTTCAAAAAACAAAAAAAAAATGTTAACAAGTTTAAAAATTAAACAATGTAAGTATTATGACATTTTAACGAGAAAATTATAACCCTATGCCAAGGATAGGTATTTTTAACAATTCCATGAATATTAATTGCATTTATTTTTTTTTACAAAAATTACTATTGTTTAAGCTTATCCTAGCTTAAATCTGTAATAATTTATTTTGGTATACCTACAGGAGATAGAATAGGAGCAACAACTCGCCATTCACAAGCACTTGCACTAGATACATATTATATCCCAAAATGTGCACTCATCCTTCTGTAAAAGAGTGCATGAACTTTTCACCCACTGCACAATTAACACAAAATAAAATAAATAGCAAAAAAAAAAAAAACATACATTTTGATACAGGAAACAAAAACCAACCCACAACATGTTTACATTAAAAAAATACAACAAAAATCTAATTCGGATTAACAAAAATTGTGTACGATGTACGCTATCTTCCATACGAACGAACGAACATTGTACCCAAAAAAAAATTGTGTGCGAAAATTTTGTCAACGTGTTTTGGTTGGGAATGGCAGAAGCTTCCTCATAGACCTTAAGGAACCAATTTTTTTTTTGTGGGAAGGACAAATGAGTTGAATGCTTGGCAAGGAATAAAAGAATATCTTATGAAAGTTAGAAAGCAGAAATTTTTTTTTTTTGGATAGTCGTAAGAACTTGCATGCATCAGAAAAGTTTTTTAGTAAATAAGTGTTTTTTTTTTATTATTATTTTTATGCATTTGAAAAGAACTGAAAACAAAACGCAAGAGTATAAAAGTTTTTTTCAAAACTTTATGGACTTAGATTTGAAGCTTTCAAATTTCTTGAAGTGTAGAAGGGAAGTATTTTGATAGAGATAGGAGGAAAATGAAAAGGAAACAGGATGTCCATATCTGGAGAAAAATATGTTTCTGAAAATTTACAAAAGGCAATAAAAATGACTTTTCGTTAAGTTAGAGAAAAAAATCTGTTATTAAATCCATCACATTTTTTTAGATCTTTTTTGTGATGGAGGGAAAGCATGTTTACAAGTGATTTTACTGAGTAAATTTAGCATGTACTGGTTACATTTCAGTGCATAAAACGAATGAAACCCACAATCGACGACTACTAGACGAGTCAATATTTATGTAGTCCACTAATAAAAGCTCATCAATTAATTCCAATAAAGATGCCGTATACTGAATACAAAACTATGTATGTACTTTGAAACTGAAAAACATGTTTTGAATACGTACATCTTCTTAATGAAAACTGTACTTTTAAATCTCTTTGTGCTCAGTTTAAAATAAATATTATGTAAAATTTATTATAAGTGGAAATATTTTAGACAAAACTGTACTCAGAACAAAAAGTTATGTGTTAAGTACATGCAAGGAGTGCAACTCAATTCGGATGTACTTCTATTCTTTCTGTAATTGCTTTGAGATTTTAGGTCTTACTGGAGTACATTTTTGTTGTTTTTGGAGCCCATATTGATGCATATTCAATACAAATGATAAGTACTCAGTACATGGCTAAAGATAAAGTCAGACATGTAACGATTACATAAATATATTTAAATGTTTTAAGGCGTTCATATAATACAAATTGTTGTTATTTAATAATTTTGTGATAAGTAGAAGCAACTTGTATTCAGTACATAAATTATTTACTGAGTAGACGTCGACATATTCGGTACCTTAGAAGAATGTTTTAAGAAACAATTTCTTAATTTTTGAGAACAATATTTTAAACTGCGAAATGGCTTAGTAGATCATAACTCAAATAATTTTTCATTACACTACACATTGTTTTGAGTACATACAGTTGCTCTGGGCTCGCTATATATTCATGTAATGAGTATCTGCTGTGTTTTTAAGTGCTTATTAAATATTTAGTTGGTGATTTCTATACCCACTACATTTTATTGACTGCTTAGAAATTCTTTATGAATGTATATTTAATTTATGTACACACTACATAACCATATTTTATTGAATACTTCTTAATAAAAGTTTAATATGATTATATTCTCACGGCAAATTAGACACAAGTATTTATGTAATGAGTACAAACCAGTTATTTGTTTTAATATTTGCTTTTTTGTGGATTTTGGGTTTTCATTATTTAACGTTGTCGAGATTTTCCGTTCTCCTGGTTTTGAGTTTAGGAGATTTTAGAGTTTTTGAATCTTTGGTTCTTAAGATTTTGCGTTATTTGAATTTCAAATCTTCGAGATTTTGGATATTCCAGCTATTCGCATTTTGGGACATTGAGTTTTTGGTTTAGATTTAAGTTTTGACGTTTAGAGTTTTCTTAATATTGAGCTTTCGAGATTTTGGGTTTTGGAGATACTAAGAGTTTTGGTGATTTTTTCGGATTATTGGGATTTTAGCATTTGCCTTATCTTATTAACCGTTATCACGCTTCTCTTCAAAAGAAAAAAATTTCTACAAACCCAACACCAAACCCTTTCACAAGACACAAAGGCAAACTCCTGTTTGATGGTGTGTTGTTGCATCAATTTCGAAATTGGAACCGTAGTACCACTGAGCGCATACATAGTTGAAGAGAAGGACATTTTAGGAAATTAGTTTTCCACATCACATCAGAAATAAAATTCCTTTTTGTGACTTTCATTAGTGTCCCTTGGTAGATGGATATTCTGTTGCTGATGGATCTTTCGTTCATCTTCGTCATGAATTTTATTTTCTTCGTCTGTCCGTTCGTCCGTCAGTCCGTCCGTCTGAAATATTGTCCTCAGTTGCAGTTGTTGGTAACACTCTAAATTTCTTGAATTTTTCATAAGAGAGAAATATTCTCATTTTTTTTTTTCCTTTACTGTAAATTTTTTTTCACCCACAAGACGTTTTGATTACATACATCAGTTCAGAGTCACTCTGCACAATGTGTTGCATTTTTATATTTTTTTGGAGTGTCCGGAATGTGACACCTTTTCCTGGGAGTCTTATTTTTCTCTTTTTTTTTTTTTTGTTCCCTGAAACTGAGAATAGAGACGGTAAACGTTCATCATGGTAAGGTAAGTAGAGTGTGTTGTGTTTTGTTAACACATCATATGGGTGAGCATTATTACTTTATACATAATATTTTGTTGTGTTTTCGAAATGCAGCTATGTTGTAATAGAACTCAAAAGAGCATATGGACGATTTCAAGGATCGATAAACAACATGAATGCAACCAGAGTAACATAAGGTAAAGTAAGTATAGAAGAGTTTTGTGATGTGTGTGGTGTTATGCACTTAAGTGTAAATGGTCGTGTGGACGGACGACTTGTGGTGTCAAGTGGTACATCGTAAAGACATCAAAAGCGTGCACTGCACAAATTTTTATATTATGTTGTTGACCGTAAGCGATAGTGAGAGGTTTTATGAAAGAAACGAAATATGAAGCTATTTTGTGTCAGAATGTATTTTAATTTTTGCCTGAGTTTTGGAATATTTTGTTAATTAACGGTGAGCTGGTTTCAGAAATAGTTGAGTTTTTACAATGTTTTAGAATTATATAATCGTATCAGATTCATGGTACCTCATTTATAGGATATTCGAAAACATGTGTACTATCTGAACGGTTTTAAGATCCACATAAAAGTGTTTTTTTAAGTAAAAGACTTTTTTTCACATCTGACGTGGCCTCCCATAGATCAGAAAAATAAGTCAAAAATTCGTGAAATTAAAGCCAAGCAAACTTTCAGAAAACACGTTTCATCATCATCATCGGCTCGACAACCTGGGTTCAGTCCTGACCTCCTGCAACAAGTCTCTCCACCCGGTCTTGAGCCGACTCCATCCAGTTGCGCACCCCAAGGCTTCGGGGGCCCTGGTCTACGCCATTTCTCCAGCGCAAGCATGGTCTACCACGCTGCCGTCTACCATAGAATGTATTACAAAGGACTTTCCGAGCAGGTTCCTTTCGCTCATGCGAGCTAGGGCCCTGCCCACCGGAGTCTACCGAGCTTAATTTTTGTCACTGTGACTGCTTCAAGTTAGATTGCGTACATTTCCTGATTGTGCCTTCTCTGGAATCGTCCTTTCTCACATATGGGGCCAACAATTCTCCTTAAGACTTTTCTTTCGAACGCGGCTAAGAGGTCGGAGAGTCTTTTACTAAGCACCCAAGTCTCATATCCATACGTGAGTACTATTGTACAGCAGCAGTTTTGAAGTTATTCGAAAGCTTTGGGTGTCCAAAAAAAAGTCTAAAGTGTCATCTTTAGAAAAAAAATTACATTTTTGCGGGCCTAGTTAACATAGAAATGTTGAGAAATTAAATACTTAAATATCATTTAAAACGATTTTTTTTTTACAAAACGACTGTATTTTGTTTTTTCTAAATGTTGGTGGATGTAAATATTTCTATGACAAATATAGTTAAATCCTTTGAAAATAAGTTTAATCTCGAAGATCCAAAGTCGGGAGAAAAAAACCCATAGTCCTAAAAACCTATAGTCCCTACCCTATAATCCAGGATCGGGAAAAACATAAAAAAACTATTTCATTTAATTTTCTGAATTTAGGTTTTTATACGGATTTGATTTCAGTTTTAAAACAAAAAATTGAAGAACACTAAATGAAGATGGGTTGGTTATAAAAATAAAAATCTCACGTTACGAAATCTCCTTTTTTTAAATCTCAAAAATACAAAATATCATTTTTTTAAATCTCGCAACAACGAAAAAACCGTGAATAAAATCTCGTGTTTCAAATAAAGAGAAGACGAACAAGATTTTTGACGGGCACCTAGCTCGCATGAGTGAAGAGGAACCGGCTCGGAAAGTCCTTTGTGGTACATTATATGGTAGACCATGCTTGCGCTGGAGAGATGGCGTAGACCAGGACGCCCGAAGCCTTGGGGTGCGCAACTGGATGGCGTCGGCTCGAGACCGGGATAGGTGGAGAGACTTGTTGAAGGAGGCCAGGACCGGACCCCGGTTGGCGAGCCGATGATGATGATGAACAAGATTTTTCATTCGCAAGATCCCAAAACCCAATAAAAACCTTAAATCCTGAAAACTCATAGATCCGCAAATTTAAAATTCCTAGACAAAAATTCAGCACGTAAAACTGAAAAGTATTTTAAATTAAAGCTTGTTTTTTTCTTTTTTAAAAATTGGGACGAAAAAGAGAAGGGTTTCAAAACTGCTCTTAATTTTTTCCTCAGATATTGGTGACAAAGAGGTGTTTTTTTCAATCAAGATAAAAATTCCTCGAATATAATTTTTGAGAACAATTAGGCTCTTCAATTTTTTAAAAATATTTTTCGAACGTTCTATTTCTTGTTGAATTAAACGGTATCGGAAAAAAAAATAAAACTAGAATTATGAATATTTTAAATATATTTTGTTTTACATCTCAAAAAATGCGGAAATGCAAGTGTACAAGTACCGACCTTCAATTCCTTAAAAAAAAAATGGAGGTACATAGGTAAATCAAAAAATCATCTTAGTTTTTTTTAATAAACAATTTCTGTGAACCACCTTTGTGCGCTCAAAAACTATAAATAAACAAAAACACCTTATCTACCGTAATGCTCTCCTTAAAACCAGTTAGGATATTTATTTTTCATTCAATCCCCAAAAATCTGTTCCTAAAAAAACAAAAAATCCCTCAAATCCTTTAAAATGCCAAACCTCCTTACCACTCTCGTTATTCTAATCGACTTCGATAAATGCATATATGTACATTTATATGAACCCTACTTTGTGAGAACCTATAACCTCCTCATCACTTTGAACCCAAATCCATAAGCAAACATAATAAAGACTTTACCAGTTACCACGTGCTATAAACCTATTTAATTTATTTTATTCAACAAAAGGCAAATCTACATAACTATAATATGAGTTTGTAGGTTAGGTACTCTACAAAGAAGAAAAAAAAATGGATTGCCATAAGAGTAACAAAAAAAAAATAAATGAAGAAAAAGAAAAATGCGTAGCCCTTTTTTTTCTGATCCTGAGATAACTCTAAAAGTCTGAACCCCTTGTTTATTAGCTATTATCTGCTACTCTACGTCTGACATTGGAATGAAATATTGGTCAAAAGGCTAAACCATTAATTGGGGGATTGCAAACAAACTGAAGAGAGGGACAGAAAGAGAGAAAAAAATAACTCTCCTATTTTGAATCTTTAGTAAGAGATTAAGGGGTTTGGATGAAATAAATCCTTGTCTTAAATTAATTATGTATAATGGACTTTGTGTATAGTCCTTGCTATTCGGATGACAAAAAAAGGAGGACTTTTTCCATTCAAAAAGTCATGGGTTGTAAATCATTAATGAGGATAAAGGATTAGGATTTGTTGTCTACAAGTCATTGGAACAAAAATAACTTATGATTTAAGGTTAGGCAATAGACACTTAAGTATAACTCTATTATAGGGAATGCCAGTTAAGATGGATGGACATGGACAAATTCTTGTGAATGGACTCCGACAAGGGGATGGTTTGGCCTGCCTCCTCTTCAACCTGGCGTTGGAGGAAGCAATCCGTGACTCTGGCACGGCAACAAAAGCAAAGTACATGGTAGCGTCGAATGCGAGAAGAACAGTTGGTCAAACAATCAAGGTAGCGGAGTACGACCTTGAACCTTGGGTCAAAAGTAGCAGTCGATAACAATATAGAAGAGGAAATATGTACGTGGGCGGCTGCTCAATTCCAACAAAGCCTACTATAGTCTGTGAAAGCTCTTCAAATCCAGAATTCTCACCATAACTTCAAAACTGCTGCTGTACAGGACCATGGTCCTGCCAGTACTCACGTATGGATCTGAGACTTGGGTGCTTAGTAAAAGACTCTCCGACCTCTTAGCCGCGTTTGAGAGAAAACTCTTAAGGAGAATTGTTGGCCCCATATGTAAGGAAGGACGATTCCGGAGACGGTACAATCATGAATTGTACGCAATCTACCTCGGAGCAGACATAGTGACAAAAATTAGGATCGTTAGACTGCCGTGGGCAGGGCACCTAGCTCGCTAGAGGGAAGAGGAACCAGCTCAAAATCCTTTGTGGTACATTCTATGGTAGACGGCAGCGTGGTAGACCATGCTTGCGCTGGAGAGATAGCGTAGACCAGGACGCCCGAAGCCTTGGGGTGCGCAACTGGATGGCGTCGGCTCAAGACCGGGATAGGTGGAGAGACTTGTTGAAGGAGGCCAGGACCGGACCCCGGTTGTCGAGCCGATGATGATGATGATGAATGGACACTTAAGTATAACTCTATTATAGGGAATGCCAGTTAAGATGGATGGACATGGACAAATTCTTGTGAATGGGCTCCGACAAGGGGATGGTTGGGCCTGCCTCCTCTTCAACCTGGCGATGGCGTTGGAGAAAGCAATCCGTGACTCTGGCACGGCAACAAGAGGGACCATCGTCAACAGGTCCAGCCAGATACTGGCTTACGCAGACGACATTGACATCATCGGAAGGACCGAACAAGCTGTACACGATTCCTTCATCCAGATCGAGCAGACGGCACAATATCTGGGGCTGCACATTAGTGAAAGTAAAACAAAGTACATGGTGGCGTCGAATGCGAGAAGAACAGTTGGTCAAACAATCAAGGTAGCGGAATAAGAATTTGAACCTTGGGTCAAAAGTAGCAGCCGATAACAAAATAGAAGAAGAAATACGTGGGCGACTGTTCAATTCCAACAGAGCCTACTGTAGTCTGTCAAAGCTCTACAAATCCAGAAATCTCACCATAACTTCAAAGCTGCTGCTGTACAGGACCATGGTCCTGCCAGTACTCACGTATGGATTCGAGACTTGGGTGCTTAGCAAAAGACACTCCGACCTCTTAGCCGCGTTCGAGAGAAAAATCTTAAGGAGAATTGTTGGCCCCATATGTGAGGAAGGACGATTCCGGAGACGGTACAATCATGAATTGTACGCAATCTACCTCGGAGCAGACATAGTGACAAAAATTAAACTCGGTAGACTCCGTTGGGCAGGGCACCTAGCTCGCATGAGTGAAGCAGAACCGGCTCCGAAAATCCTTTGTGGTTCATTCTATGGTAGCCTTGGGGTGCAACTGGATGGCGTCGGCTCGAGACCGGGGTAGGTGGAGAGACTTGTTGAAGGAGGCCAGGACCTGACCCCGGTTGTCGAGCCGATTATGTTGATGATGACAGTTTTCGAAAAAAAAATTGATTTTGAAAGTTTGGGGTTCAAAAGTGCACTGCTCCCGAGAAATCGATTTTTTCATTTGATTTTGATTTGATTGTTTGATTCTAAAGGGCGGTCATTTAAGGTAATCAAAAACGTGTTCAAAAAGGCAAAAGCATTAGAAAAATAGGAAATTTTTTGGGGCCAAGTTACAACAGCTGAATTTTTGGGCTATTTTCCAATTCGGAATGATTATTTGGCAATAAATAACGTAGTACAGCGTTGTTGGTTTCCAATAGTAACCACCACGACACTAGAAATTAAAAAAAAAAAACTTCAAAGTCGATAAATTAAATGTACAAACAAAACAAAAAACGATTTAAAGTCTCAGTTTAATTCCTGTCTTTATTTTCATTTATGCAGGTTCAATTATTACATTTCTTGGCAATAAACCGCATTTAATTCAATGCTGCTAAGATATAGCTCACATTCCGATCATTATTATAATAATGCACATTCTATTTGGAACAAACACAGAGCCACCAACCATTGTCATGATGTAACAAAGTTTTAAACATTCTTCTTTTCCTTTATCTCTCTCTTTCTCTCTCTTTGACTCTCTCAACAATAATTCTCGAACAAACTCTGATTCAATAAGGAAATAAATTGTGATCAGTAGTAGGTTAGGTACCATGTTTAAAACTATGGCATCGTTTGCTGCCGGTTGCCACGCCAAGTCAGTCAGTAGTTTGTTCCTAGCACCATGTTCGTTGTAACTTCCACATCCATCTAATCGGTCCAATGCCCAGAATAATTGCACACAATTTCCTTATATGGTCGAGTGTATCATGGATGAACAGAGTTTAATACACCCCAGACCCCACTCCTTATATTCGATCGCATCACCACTTTCAACCATTCAACTATTTAAATCCATTAACAAACTTTTTTTTTCCCCTCATACATGTAGGTAGTACAGTTTGCATTCGATTTGCATGCAAATTTTTTATTATTGGTTGAGTCGGGTTTGCGTTGTAGTGTAACATTCTGTACTTTAGTTCACACGTGCTGTATGTTGAATCCCTCTCCTTGTTCGTTTCAAAGTGGATCTGTTTTAAGAGAGGCGCAAGGCAGTTGTTTGTGTCGTCATCAAATGCAGTTATGGTCCATTAGTGATGGACGGACTTCATCTTTGTAACAATGCGATATAGAGAAGAAAAATGGGAAGATATGGGATGGGATGGGATACAAAAGAAGAGTACCGTACACTAAAAAAATGGGGAACAATAAAATAGGAAAACAGCAACAACTGTACTGTTGTTTAGTGGTTTATTGTTATTAGCTTTCGATGTATAAAAAATGGCATAGTTGTTATGTCTGGGTTTATGTTACAGTCACATTTTATACCGTTAAAGTGTATAGGTATAACATTCTTTCAACTTTAAGAGGGGTCGATTTTTTCATTCCGTTCCACTTTACATTCATTTATCTATAAGCGGAAAAAAGTACTCATAATAAATTGAACTTTCAGATTACTTAAGATTTGTTTTTTGTTTTCAAATGAAGTTAATGTTATAGAAAAGCAATCTTTATAAGTTTGCTTTAGATGTGCTTCCTGTGAAATATTGTTAAAAAAAAATGTTTTTAGAAAAAGGGCTTATGAACTTGGCTTTTCGTTGAACTTTTGCAACTTTTCACATTAAGCAATAAACATTGCAAACATTTTTTTTTAACAATGTAGGAAATACAATTTAAAATTATTTTTCCAAATAAGCTATGTTAACTTGGCCTAAAAAAGAATGGATTTTCAATTTTTTTTTAAAAAAGATTGCTGGCTTAAATGATGTATGTCATCATAGAGCGCTACTATTACTTCATAAGTTCAGAGGGGCACTTGGCCCATTAATTAATTTTCGTTGATTGAACTTAGCACTACCGCCTGCTAAAATTCTGAAATTGCTACCATTGGACTAAAGACACGAAAAATGTTCAAAAACCTGAACACTTTTTTCTCCGATCAACACGAATTTAAATAAATCGGTTTTAAAAAATAAAATGGTTAACAAGTAGGGGGGATACACTAATTTTATTTTTTAAGCTTTAGATTTCTAGGCAGGATAAAAACTCCTAACCATTTTCGTTAGATACGCTTAGTTTCATCTGTACGACAAATTTTAGGTTCGTAAAAAAATCCAGCTCAAGATATTCAACAATCAGACCTGAAAATACATAAAATACATCCGGCAATTCTTTCTGTCTGTCCTCTATCGGTTTGTCTGTCTCTACCTCCAGCTACAGCAGAGTTATTTTCTTCAAACTTTGGACTTAAGGTTTTAAAGATATTTCCTACAGGAGAAATTAAAAAAATGTTTGCTCCAAAAATCACGGTACCTGTTCAATAATAAAAGGGGTTTTGACTACCCTTGAAATGTTAAAACACATTGCGAGCGTTAGAAAAAAAGTTTTGATGAAACATGGGCAGACAATATTTTTCAAAAAAACCGTTATTAATGGTACCAGACTTTTATTTTTGGATTTATGTACGAACTGCGATAAAAATTTTGATGTAAATGTCAAAAATTTGGATTTTTGGATTTACGGACTGCGATACAAATTTGTATGTTCAGTTTTGAGCACAAACTTGTTTTTGGCTTATTTTTAGAAATTCAAATAGTAAATTTTATGCTTTTTAATATTTTTCAGAAAATTGAAACACCCATATCCATATTTTTGAGTTTTGATGTCTTGCTAAGTGATCCAGAAAATGATAAATTAATTCGAAAATACAAGATAAACCAGTTAGGTCAACTATTTTATTAATGTATTTCTACAGTATAATAAATAATTTCGATAAAGGACTTTCCCTTTGGTCAATATTTGTATGAGGTAGTTGAAAATAAATTGAATAATTCCTGTGATATGATGTCGCCATTTCGCACATACATATGTATATGTTCAAGTATTCAGAAACATATAATATCGTATGTAGTTTTACGATTTTATATGATTGAATATTCAATGAACTTTGTCGAATAACATAATGATTGTTATCTTGCAAATTGTTTAGTTCTAGGATATCAATATTACAAATGAGGAATTTTCATTAAGTTATCAAAGTTATGATGATGATGATGATGATAACAATAATCATCAGACGACTACTTAGCATTTCAAAACAAGGATAAACAATTTATTGTATTTATGACCGACCATTGTTCTAGTTAATCACTGAATATGAACTTGTTTAACCTTCTCTATGTACATAGTTGCTGCCAAAATAGGGATGCTTGGGAGTCTTTAAAGATTTAACTGCCACCCCCAAAATGGGGTTAAATGTAATGCAATTTCAGAATTTTTACAAATTTAGTAAATAATCCATCCATTTTTTTTTTAAACTAGTACTAGTAGTGGTATTGCTCATATGTCATTTTTTAATAAACCCTTTGTGTCAGAAACAAAAAATCAAGGCAAATGTCAAAAGGACCAAGAATATCATTTTTATTGAGATCCAGCCCTACCAACCAAAAGTTTTTTCTCTGTTTTTTCGGAGGTATTCTGAAAATCGAACATTGATCTAAAATGAACTAGTGAGCTAGAATCTGCATTCAGTTCGCTAGTTAACTGAACTAATCTAGTTCTTTTAATTAGTTCGTTCTTGAACAATCACATTCATATGAAAATTGATCTAGAATGAACTAGGGTCATGAAATAAGTTCACTAGTTCAATGATTTGATCTAGTTCATTTAACTAGTTCGGTCTTGAACAATAGCATTCATATGAAAATTGATCTAAAACGAACTATTGAACTAGAAGTCTGCACTAAGTGCACTAGTTCACTGAAATGATCTAGTTCATTTAACTATTGCGTGCACTTGTACACTTTAATACATCAAAAAAAAAAAATATTTTATTTAAGAATTCAAAATTGTGCAATCTCGGGTCACTTAGACGACTATTCACTTTCTTAGTTCTAAAAAGGTTATAAGAACTTTAAGATCTGTTCTGATACTTTCTGTTTCTGTTTTTGTTCTTGAAATCGTCAATAGTTGCTTATGGGGCTCCAAGCCCCAATATTCTAGTGGTTAGTTAAAAAAGAGTTAGCTAGCCTTGAAAATTAAATTATTAATTATAATTCAAGATAAACCTCCCATATTTGGTGCCTTAACTCAGGCTTAACTCTACTTCCACACTGAAAAACTGGACCTTAGATATACGAGTATAACAACTCAATATTAAGAGTGTAAAGTTCAGTTAAGTTATCATCTTTTACCCGAAAAAAAGAAAGAAAAAAAATAACATTTTATCCAGCTCGAGGGACCAAAATCATTTTTTTTCTTTTGTCGCGTTGCTTCTTCAGCTCTTACCCGAATTGTTTGCATTCTTTCGGTGCACTCATCTGGTTTAAATTCATCATTAAATTATTATTGTCATATCTTTGAAAACTTTCACAATTGAAAACACTTTCATCCGTAAACGAGAGAGATATTCACAATTGAACAGTCCCATTCAGAAAATCAACTAGATAACAGAAATACAAATGCATCATCGTTCGTCGACATCATCGTCAGCGTATGAAGCAAATGACTTTGATGAAAACCCAAAACGGCGAGCTTCCTGTCGCCACACGCATCACAATAACCTCCTTAATTTCAATTCCAATGGAAAATAACTTTCTCATTTTTTTTATTTTTGTTTTTGTGTTAAGAATGTTTTCATTGTCATCGTAGCTCGTCGTCGGCTGTCCGTCGTTGGTCTCCGGTCGTCAATCCTTGTTGGTGAAATTTTTTTCTTTTTATATTTTCAAGGAAATTGATTTTTTTTTTGCTTTTTTTGAGTCTGCCATTGACAAAGGATAAATGAGCAAAACTTTGCAGTCTGTCTTTTATATTTTTTTTCTAAGTTAAACAGGAATTTAAGTAAATATTTTATTTTTTATCAGCAAAAGTAGATAGTAGTATCCTTTCTCGAAGGACTTTGTTTTTTCTTAAAACAATCATGAAGGATCTTAAAGGATATTTTACGTCAAGGTGAGAGTCTGGAAGCTCTTGACGTGAGTCTTAGAGTTTTAATAAATTTCAGAACGTTGTCAGCCAAAATGCGAGAGGGGGTTAATATTCATGAATTGTTTCCTAAAACACCATGTCATCCGGAATTAGTATCTTCAACAAAACCCACACACATTTTTCATATCCTTTTCTTTTTAAAGATTGGATGGGTTATTTTTTTTTTTTTTTGTTCGTAGCCATTTTTCAGTGCAAATAACCATGGTTAAGTGTTGGTAGGTATTAGAGGAGCCATGTTTTTCAGTAAACTATAACGTGCTGGAATTTCTTCCATATAAACAACATACCCTTAGTTTTTGAAAAAAACTTGTGTACGTGCCCTAGTTGTTGGCGTTGGCATAGAGTATAGTTTGCCATTTGTAGAGCACCACCACTCAAGGACTTCGTGAAGAGTGGTAAGCATCACGATTATTCTGCCACCTCTGTAAGTCGTTATTATTTTTTTTTTTTTGCTTTCTTCTCCTCCATACCTGGCAACACCCCTTCTGGGTAAATTATAAATTATAAGTTGGGCTTAGGAATGCACTCACCTTTGTGATGGTAATGCGCTAGCATCATTTCTATGATAGCGTTTGAAGAATATTTAAACTAGATCCTGGCACCTAGAGTATGGAGGGGGAGGGGGCATGGGGGGTAATCGAGCTTCCTTTAGCTAGACTTTGTTTGCTGTTATGTATATAGGGAAGTGTGTATTTGTATGTGTGTGGGGGATTTATATACGAGTATGTGTTATTTGTACAAGGTTTACCGTAAAACTTGTATAAAGTCCAATGAACCAGTCCGCAGTGTTGTCGGCGCGGCGTTCATTGGTGGATAACTATAACTGACTCAGGGATAAAATTGAAACGAATGAATGATTTTATCCCGGGTTCTGTACTGCTACCCTATACCTGGAATTGAGTGTGGCATGTTGTGTGGTAATCTGTGAATAGGGATCAGGTTACCTAATGCTTGTTGCTTGTTCTGTATTCGTTTTGTCATTATGTTTTATGTTTATTTTAAGCAAAAATGTGTCGATGGGTTATGTTTGATTAGCCGATGATGATATAGATTATTTATATAGAATGGGATTTAATATTTACAAATGATTATATTTCAAATCAGGCTATCATTAAATATAAATAAATAAACAATTTGAAACAATATGTTTTTTTTTAGGGCGGGGCTAGGACGTGGGCAGATATTTTAACAAAATGGTTGTGAATAGTTTTATGCTAAGGAATCCAGCGGATGGAAGGGATTCTGTGAAATTTTGCAGTACGCCTAAATATAGTGTTAAGCTTAAAACCGAAACTCTAATTTTTATTTATTTTTTCTTTTAAATCAACTTGAAAAATTATGTAAATGTTACGAATGGCAACAATGGCAATTTGAGTCAAAAAAATACCAAATGAAATATTTTTACACTAAATGTATTCTTTTTAGGATGTTTGTTAGAAAATATATAAAATAACTTGGGTGTAAAAAGAAAAGAAAAAATCAATTGATAAGTGGCAACACTGAAAATAATTCAATGTAGAGGCCTGGTTTACACTTGAATTTCAATCCATGTTTTGTCCTTTATAAGTCACATGTTCATGCGAAGTTAGAAGTCGCGGAACCAATAATAATTTTTTTTTAATCAGAAAAGATTCCATTCTAAAAAAATATATAATCTTAACAAAGTGGCAACTCTAAAATTTATTTTGGAATTGCGAACTGATTTTTTTATAAAAATACGGGATTCATTCTTGAAGAACAATTTATGGATTGAAATATAGGTCTAGACTAGGAATCTTTATTGAAATATTTTTCAGTGTTGCCACTTTTCTGAAAATATATTTTCTTTCTAACGGAAAAATGGATTCCTTTTTCAAGCAAAGAATCTACAAACTTAACTCAAAAAGATCATACATTGTTTTTGAAGATAGATCTATAATAGGCTTTGATTTTGAAATGGTTCAGGGGTGCCACTTTTATAAAATATACTTTTTTTAAGTTGAAAAAAGGCCCCCAATATAAAATAGTCATGCGACAAAAGAAAGGGTGAAATCAGGCCTCTATTTTGAAATAATTTTCAAAGTTGCCATACTTCTGGAAATATAATATTTTTTGCATTGGAAAAATAATATATTTTCCAAATTTTTTTTTTTTTTGTCAAAAGGAAGAAACGGTTAAAATTTACAAAGGTTAAAATTACCAAAGTGAAGAATTTTGTTGGTGATTTTCAGGGTTACCAGCCGCCATTTTAAAGTGACTTTAGCGAGTCTGATTTTGGTTTAAAAAAAATTCCTCGAAGACTATTATTCAGTATAACTAAAAACCATCAAAATATTTTGTCTAACTAACAATCTCATATTGACTCGTCTATTTTAATAAAATATTTAATAAAACATATCCTTCATATATCCAACCCTTTGCTTTCACAAGTAACCTAAAGCCATTCTAAAACCATCCCGATAAGCAGGAACATATGAATTGCAGATAAATTATTTCTATAGATATTTATTTGTATCTCTCAATAATTCTTGATTGGTTCCATATTTTTAAGACTTGAGATAAATAAATATTTATTTTCCATAAATGCATCTATATCTCAAAATGATTTGTTATATTTCAAAAACATACATTTTTTTTTGTCTTCTGTTTTCTACACTTCTTCCAAAACAACAAAACATTTCAAAAACCATTCACATCCATTATTCAATTCCAATCAAAACTATTCAATCAGAAAGCATCTCCTTGACACTCCTTTTAGCCACAAATCTTTCCATTTCCTTATATCTTTTATGGAAATCTTTTATTCTCTCCAAGGCATTTTGTAATTTAATATCCTTATAGGGTAGGTACCGTTGTTGGTTGCTATTGTGTTGTTTCTAGATTTCTGATGATGATAGTGAGCGCATAGCAGACACAATTCATATTTTCTACACCAACAAATACGAATAATTTTCTTCCGGTGAATGAACTTAAAATTCATCCTACCTATACTGCAACTGTACCTAGAGAGAGAGAATCTAGTCCTTATAGCACTTCATCTATGTGTACCTATATCCTCAAGAGAGTTGGGAAAAAGGTACATAAGTTTGCAAAAGGATATAAGATATACCAACAATTTGTATATATTTTTCACTTCGCACTTTGAATTCGGAACTGCATCAAAAACTGAATATATTATATTTTACGGTTGCATTTTGAGTTCCTTCAACTCCTTTTTTGTTTATTTCTTCCTTGCAAATACCCACAACGCTCAATCCCTCCCTCTCTCTCTCCTTTTGCTTCCTTGCGGCGGCGGGCTGTCCCTGTCAGCTTGCAGAGTATTTCACAACAATCTAATCCTTTCAAATGATTTCTCACAATTTGTTGCCTTATTCATTTTGTTAAAAGGATTTTCTTGTTTTTTGTTGAGAGTCACTGGCCGTCGTTGTTGTAGCGAGTGCCGCTCGCCTATAGAGGCTGCTGCCATCTAACAACTAATATACAAGAGAATTGTTATCCTGACGGATATTCGTTTTTGTGTTATTATAATCTTTTTTCTATGTCAGCTCGGCTGGAAACACTCGGATTGGGTTCTGGTGGTCATAATCCCTAGATTCTTCAACCCAAAAAAAACTCAAACAAGGACATTGACTACTTAAAAAATAAAAAAAAATCTTCATTCCTGCCGAGAGATAACTCTCTAAAGGATTTGTCTATTTTTCAATTTGCAATTGAATTATAAAAATAAAGAAGAATATTATTTCTCTACTTGTATTTTGATTAATGACATCGAGTGGACAAATCTGATGATAAAGTGGATGCTCAAGGACAACAGACAGGTTGACAAACAAATTGTCAACCATGCAATGATGATAACGATGCTGTTGATGATGATGATGGAAAACAAAAAACTCTCAGCCATTTATTAGTTGTTTAACTTTCAAAAGTGGATTAGAAGGGATTTCTGGGAACATTGGAAAATGATGAATGAGCTCTTACACATTTTATTATTTGTAGTATACACCCCAAGTTGGGTATAACTTTAAATGTAGATTGGTAAAAGGGTTTTCTAAATTTAGAACTTTTCAAAATGGATTAATAATGATATTTTTTTTTTGTCTGGAGATATCCTGTTGTTTTGTAGTTGGATTTGAGTTAAGTGAGTTGGGTCGTAGACAAAACTGAAGGGTGATTTAATTTAATTTTTTTAATTAAACTTCACTTCATTTGCAGGGTTAAATTTTTCGGTACCTACTTGGCTTTATGAATTCAAGTTTTTTTTTATTAAAGTGTGTGCTGTTCTGTTTATGCGTTTTTGTCGCCCCCTCGTCCCCCAATGTCTGTCTCGTAAGTTTTTGTTTTCATAGTTCCGTGTTGTTGCTTATCAGTTTCAACCAAAATATGGTCCTAGTACTAACACCTTGTTCAACTTCTTATGGTTCAAGTTCTCGGTAAACAAGCACATCATACATTATTGTTTTCTCTATCGAAGCCCAATTTGGACAGAGTTTCAACTTCTCGTGAATTTGACGCTCTGTCTGACTCCATCCAAAAAATTGTTTCCTTGCATCCTCACACTGAAATCGTTATTACGGGCGATTTCAATGTACACAATTCTTCTTGGCTTCAACATTCAGGCCAGACAACACCCAAAGGTATGTGTGCTGAGATCTTCGCTGAGTTTAATCACCTTACTCAGCTTGTCAACGAGCCTACCCGAATATCGGACGTTAATGGCCGAGTCGAAAATACTCTTGACTTGTTTCTAACCTCTGACCCCGATAAATACACAATTAGTGTATTACCGCCTCTAGGCACATCAGACCATAGTATCATTTCTGCAAATTTCTCGTGCCAAAAAAATCCAGTTAGAGAAAGAGCTCCTGTGAGAACCGTTTGGCAATACGAGAAAGCCAACTGGGACGGTCTCAATAATTTTTTCAGGATCTTTAACTGGTCACTATGCTTCCTCGGTAGTGACGTAGACTCCAGGGCGGATATGATTACTAATATGATTCTTTTGGGAATGAGAACTTTTATCCCGAATAGGGCTAAAAGCATCAGACCCAAAGAGAAATCTTGGTTTGATGGAAGTTGTAAAGAGGTTATTAGGGTCAAAGAGGTTAGCTTGCGTTGTTTTAGAGCCAACCCAACTGAGGAAAACCGGAAAAAAGTTCAAACAAGCCAGGAAGGCCTGCAACGCCCATATTCGAAGGACCAAATTTTTGCATGACCAAAAATTAAGGCAAAAAATACTACAATGTCCCACTGGTAGTAAAAATGTTTGGTCATTTGTAAAAAACATGAGGAACAAAACATCTTACTCGGTCCCAACACTCGTTGTCAATGACACTCCCTTCGTTAGCTCTCTCGAGAAGGCTAACTTATTTGTTAGGCAGTTCGCCGCCAACTCTACGCTGTCTGATAGTGTCATGACTCCCCTAGTTCTTGAGCGCGTAAATGATTCTATGGGACAAATCTTCTTTCGTACTTAATAATAAAAAAAATTACTTAAAAATACTCAATATCTTAGAACCTTTTCAAGTTATAAGAAGATAAAGAACAACTACTACTTAAAAGGAAAAAATAGAATTCCGATTTCACAAATTCTTAAAAAAAAAAAAAATCTGACGCGATAACTCTTTTCATTTTCTTTCGGGGTTTAGGTATTTTAGGTTTTTGTTATTTCCTTCTTTTTTTATAATTTCTTTTTTTTTTTCTTAAGATATTTCCAAGCGAACTCCGAATAATATAATAGGTGCCTGTGCAATGTGCATTCCCTGTCCTTTTTTATGTTTTAAATAATGGAGGCCAATCGATGGAACCTTGTGGTACCCCTATTTAAGCAATTTTAAAGTATACTATTTTTAAAAGTAATAAATATATTTTATGGTTTGGTCTGGTGCAAAACTTTTGATAACCAAGCAAACAAAGAACATGAAGGATTTATGGATAAACTAAAAGAAGAAGAAAAAGAGAAGGATGACGAAAAACGAAGACAAAGAATGTGCTTCAACAAATTCAGTTATAATGATAACTGATGTTACAGAAATTATGAGACCTAGAGCAGTCTCGGTATCGTCTTGGTCTAGTGCATATCTGGAAACGAGATAATACCGAGACTAGCTCCTACGCAGGCCCTAGTTTATTCTTTGAGAATGAAAACGAGACCGAGACCGAGACGAGACTTGATAAGTGTAAGTAAGTAATTAATTTTATTTAGTAATATTTTAATACATAGTTTTTATACAACTTATAAAGCCGTCGCGTCGCGACACAGAGCTGGTCTCAATTTTGTTAAATTTGAAAAATCTCAATCTCGTCTCGTTCTCGCATGAATAAGTCTAGTCTCAGTATCATCCTAATGCCAACTCAATTTTTATCCGATTTAATTTTTTTTTTGTGAAAAAATGAGAAACAACCACTTTTTTCTAGAGACTGTCTAATATTTACACTGAAATATTCAATTTCATGTTTTGAAAAACACATTTTTGAACGATTTTTAATTTTTTTTCTACTTTAAAATACCACCAACACTTTCGGTAAATCTCGTTCCAAAAATTAAAATCTCGGTCAGGTTTCGGATGCCTAATTTTCACTGGAAAAAAAATCGAGAATTCAATATTTTGAAATTGAGTTGATACTTTTTTGGGTTGTAAATGTTTGCTGTGCATCATAATTTTTTTTTTCAAAAATAAGTAGCAATTTTTAAAATTTATAAAGTGTTATCACAATTGCAACCCTGTACAAAGTTTGGAGGAGGGTTGCCACCCTACTAGAATAAGTAGGGTAAAATTAACATCTACCTTCAATTTTAACATGACAAATTAAGTTTTTTTGTTTAGTTCATGATAGTTCATGTTTTAAGGTAATTTTCAAGAAATTTTGTCATGGAGACCACATGGCAGCAATTCTAATAAAGAGAAAAATAAGGCTCACGTAAACAAAAAGTTTTCCAAAAAACAGGAATTGGATTGATTTAATGAAGAAAAACTTTTTGACATTTAATAAAACTCGTATAATTTCAAAATTATTTTTTTTAGGAAGATTACTTATTCAAATAAAATTTTTACAATCGCTTATACAAAGTTGAAATTCGGCTGGTAATTGAAAGTGCCAAAGTCAGAGGAAATTAAAAAAAAAATTAAATGGCACTTGGAAAAAAAATCAACTAAATGGCCAACTAGAGAAATCTTATTGTTTTTCATCTATTATTTACGTAGTTCTTATTTTTCTGTGATGGACTCTGATGTGCAGCAAAATTTTTACTTTTCGTTTACTTTCACACCCGTAATGCGTACTTAAATAAGTTTTTTGACAGTTTTTGAAGTGCATAATATTTTGTCAATTTCCTGGGCGATTAAAGTCTTATTCTCGAGGAAGAAGAAAATTTTTACGATGTTTTTATTCGCCTAAGAGTAACTAAAAAAGTCATTATGCACTACTGCGTGGCAGTGATTGTGGGACACCCTGTGTAGACAAGATTTCCAATAAAAAAAAAACCATAGCACACGATTTCAAAGCATCATCATTTTCACTTTCCTCGATGATCCCTTTGGCCATAAATCAAATTATCCTTCTCAATGACAGCGCATGAATAAAATCAGAAACTTCCATATTGTTACTCAAATTACATTTTTGTCGTCATCCGAATTTTTCAAATCCTCTATACATCCATAAACTCTATAAAATTGACACAATCTATACAGAGCAGTTTCCTTGACTTTGTGGACTATTTGGTGTCCTTCGTCATCGCACACTCACACAAAAGTGCTTTATCCACATTAACATCAAACCAAAGGTAAATCGACCACAAATCTCCATCAAACCAATCATCATATCACCTACCCCTATAGTGTCTGGGAGGATTGGATAACTCCTGGTCTGTCCCACTGACAAAAAAATATAAAACTTTAAAGTATCTTGTTACGTGTGTTTGTATTAGGCAGGCATCACGTTCCAAAGGTGTATCTCAATCTATAATATGAAACTTATCTGGGAGTCAGAAATGGTGCGACATCATTGTCGTTATCGTCATCGTTTGGTGATACGGTGTCTCCTTTACAATAAGTCATGTTTGTGTGTTTACACAGCAGCGAGCTCAGAGAAACTTAAACCAGACGAATAAGAAGAAGAAGAAGAAGGCGTCTGTGATGGGTTCCCATCAATGACATCCGATTTACGATACGTATATACATATAAGTAGGTCAATCGCTGCTTTTGAGGAAATCCGCTCTAAAGTCATCATCTTAATCATGTGCTTCCTTGATACGCGTGCAAGTAGGTTCCATGAACAGGGTGATTTAGGTTTTATATTTATGATGTTCCAACGAATATTTTGGGGCGGTAGGTAATAAGTTTTCAAACAAGGATTTGAAAAGAAATTAAGAGTAAAAAGAATTTGAATTATTCAAATTATCGGATAAAAATATCGCCCACATAAATATTTAAAAAGTAGATTTAAAAAAATGGTTGCAAAGATTTTCAACAACCTACCTTTAACTGTTTACACCCTACACTCTAGTGATGTTTGTCGAGAAGAAGTTTTATAGAAGTTTCTTTCTAGAAAAAAAATGTCGTCCAAAATGAAAGAACTTATCTTCTATTTGGGCGATATTTTCAAAATATTTCTTTTTGTAAAATTTGGGCGATGTTTCCAAGAAGAGACTTCTATGAAACTTCTCGAAAAACATAGCTGGAAAAATTTAAACAGTTCAATATGGGTTTTTGAAAATTTGGCTACGTGGCTTTTGAAAGTTTTTTCAATTTTTTTCAAAAAATCCAAAATATCATAAATACTTTCAATATTAGATTCTTGTTAAAACATAAGAACATCTTAACACTAGAATCGATAGGGATTTTGAAGACAAATTTTAAAAAGTCTAAAAGCTACCAGCTTTTTACTTAAAAATTTTTTTTGAAAATGGGATTCTTCGACTCCTTAACTGAAAATCAGTCTCATTTTCTTTCATCACCCCGCGAAATTTTTGAAGGATTATTTTATAAGATTTTTGAAATATTTTTTTTTATCAACCAATTTTCAACCAATTTTAGAATACTTTGAAATGAAAGTATTCTAAAATTGGTTCAAATATTTTTTTCACGGGCAAGTATTCTTTGCGAGAAATTGACAAAGTGCATCACATCTCAGAAGTTCGAATTCGGCATAAAATTGTAGTTCCTTTCCTTACCAGCAATAACACGCACACAGGAATGGTTGAGAGTTGCAAGTAACTTAAGCCCCGGTTGTTCATGGACTATTCAAATTTAATTTTTATAAGGTTTTTCAAAATCCCATAATTACGGTCATATTAGGCTCGAATAAGCAAATACATTTTGCAAACATTTTCGGCCACATCGTCATCTAAATTGGTCCTGCAATGTTGCGATGAGCTTGCGAGCCTGAACATTAACCTCGTTGTCACCCTGATCTGGGTTCCGGGCCATAGTGGTATCGAGAGAAATGAACGGGCTGACGAGCTAGCCAGGCTAAGGATCGTCCCTTCATAGCTCACTTGCGGAAATGGTCAACATTCCTTTAGGTGCTATGAAGGGGAAAATCTTTTCCTTCTATCAAACTGAATCAAGTCGACGGTGCGGTGGAGCAATTTAACCAACTGCATTATATCTAGGAAGATATGGCCCACCCATAATAAAACCCGTACAAACGATCTTCTATGCAAGCCCAGGCAAGACATAGCCAGGGTTGTTGCGGTTTGTACCGGACATTGGCCTATAGGAGTTCATGCAGAGAAGTTGGGAATTTCTTACAACACGTTCTGTCGTAGTTGTAGTGACCAACGCAGAAGGGAAACGGTAATCCATTTCCTCTGCAAATGTCCTGCTTTGGCAAACATTAGAATCCAATCCTTTGGAAAAGCATTCTTTCACCAACTCGACGAGCTATCTGAGACGAAGATCAGAGATATTATCTTTTTTCTCAATGTGACAAAATGGCTCTAACATATTCCGCTGTGAAGCTTCTCTGTAAATCTTTCACTTTCTATCATAGGTCAAATGAGTTATGGTATCAGAAGGCGCACTAGGTTGCCTTGAGATCGCCATTTCTATGTACCCACCTAACTCCTTTTTGGATCTTTTTTTAGCAATTATTTCAAATTTGAACGTTCTTTCGCAGTTGAGTTGTTTTTTTTTTTTTTCAAAAGGATACAATTTTTCAAAACGCTTTATTAGAAAAAAAAAAAACAATATGAAAGTTTTTAGTTTAAAAAACTTCAATAAAAATATCGATATCAATCAACTTTTGAGATTTCAAGAAAAATATTGATTTTTCCACCAAAAATTCTTTCGGTTATTTGACTTCGGTTGTTGACGGTTATTTGACAAGTATCTTTATTTTATGCAAAAATCAAGTTTGAAAAAATCGCTCCAGTGTATATACTGCAGGTGAAGGTCTCAACAGACTGACCGAGTTAATTTTTTTTTTTTACAAAACTTGCCCTATAGAACATTTAGAGCAAATTTTCGACCCTGACACACATCATTTATGATAGCTCTAAAATAACCGATTGCCACTTCCGAACATTATTTATCCCAAAGCTTGAATCACCCTGTATTAAATTTATACTTCATCACTACTCCATTGCCCCACCTCTCCCTTCACCCCTCAATATTAAGCTTCAAGTTTTCATTCTGTTTGGGATTATCTACTTTTGTGGGCTTCTCATGTCAGTTGTCAGTTGAATTGGTCGTCACTTCATCATCGTCGCGTCGTTGTCGTCGTCGTCGGTGGCAAGCCACAGATCATGTTCAAGGCTAAACTACATGAATAGACAATACAACGAAAAAAAAAAACTCAAACGGTGAGTCGGTAATATTAACGGTGACAATAGAATTGGAGATATATTCATGTACCTACATCCTACACCAGATACGAGCATTCGTATACAACAATGTTTTATCGCGCCGCAACAACTACAAACATAATCGTGAGAATCGTTTTCTTAAGTTTTTTTTTTTATATTTTGTTGTTGTTGTTGTTTGAGATGCGCATCTTTACAAGTTGCGACGACTAATGACGCCAATGGTGCACGTTATTGTTTCCCATCGTATTCACAGAGTCACATCTCAACATCACTAAGTTTTGAGTTTAATTTTTTTTTTTATTTTTCATCTCAAATGAATGTGAATTGTGGGGCAAAGAAAGACTTCAAGTTGACATGACACATTTTTCTATGTTTTATTTTTTTTTTTGTTCCCGCCAACTTGTCACAGTCGGTCACCATTGTCATTTATCCAATGCTATAGGTATAGTTATAGGTGCAAGAGTTTTGTAGTGCAAGTCAATTTTGCTTTGGTGACAATGCCAAAATAATTAAGTTTGAGTTTTTTCTTCTCTTTTTTTTTTTTCTTTGGCTTTTTTGAATGCATGAATTACTCGCAGTGTGAGAGTTATATTCTTAGATAAACGAAGATATTTTTTGAGATTTGCTTTTGTATAACAATGAAAGTTATTTTTTTAAGAAGCCATATTCATTCATAAATTGAGCCTTTCAAATCACTGACAATTGGAAAATGTTTTGGTACTTACAATTTTTTATAATTTAATAAAGACGTGTTTTGAAATAATGGGTTCTACATACCTGAAAAAAGAAAAAAGAAATAACAGTTAATATAGAAAAGTAAAAATAGAAAATAAATCAAGTGTGTGTAAAAATTTAATGTCAAATTTAGAAAAAATGAAGACGGGTCAAATTTGAATACAAATTTATTCGTGTTAAATTTTATTTACACACCAAAGTGCTAAACTAAGTTTATTTTTTTCAAATAGTTTTGAATAGTTACTTTTTTTATAGCTATAGAAAAAATCTAAAATAATTGCAACTTAACTGCATTTTCAGTATTAACATAAAAAAAAATGTTACTTTTTTTAAAGTAAAGATTTGTACTTTCCTTGTGACTGGTCATGACACCAAGAAGAGGCTTACTTCAAGGCATCCGAGACCAGAACGGGACAAAAGTGATTTTTTTTAACATTTCTCATTTTTCTCACAAAAAAAAGACCAAATCAGAGAAATTCTAAGTTGGTCCAAGCCAACCAGGACGACACTCAGACGAGAGTTAGCAGTACGAAATCGAGACAACGTCAAAACGCGACGAGATCAAGACGAAGAGAGATCAAGATGGGACAGGATCAAGACGACACGAGATCAAAACGATACGAGATCAAGACGAGACGACATCAACACGAGATATTTTGAAGACACTGAGATAGGACTTCAAGTCTCGTATCGGTCTGGTCTTGTGGCCAACCACAACCTGATCAACCTTCCTGTTGATCAATATAGACAAAATTGAAACAAGTAAACCAATGAATGAATAACTTAGAGGAAACGTTTGCTGCCTTTGTTTTTCAAAAATAATATTCATGCAAACTTCATGAAAAGTCGAAAACAAAATTATGTAAAATTTAAAAAAGTAGTACACTCGGGCGTATACGCACTTTATTTATTTAAAAAAAAGGATATTAAGTTTAAGTACAGGATGATTTGTAAACCATGCATCAACAGTCTAGGACGGATAGGTTGAGTCAAGATAAGAAGAAAATCGTATGCGAGGGGCTTATCTCCTCCCGTTTAAAGGGGAGGGGCAGTTTTCTAAAAAAAATTGACTTAAAATGGAATTTTTCTTTAAATCCACGACACCACGTAGAATAATCTGCGATTGCTTTTTTAAAAGCCAATATTTCATTCTTTAACTTGAATTTTTGGTTGTTTCAAGAAATGATTTTTGCGAAACTTAATTTTAATGTTGAAATTAAAAAAAAATCGTTAGAGGTGTATGTCAAAAATCGACTGTGTTTGTTCTTTTAAAAACGGTGCACAGAACTTGGCTGGCCACTACCATGCCCTTTGATAAGGGATATGTAAAATTTGAACGCCTAAAATTAGACGCCTTATTCTAAGAAAAAATATAATCTTATCTTTACTTGATATAAATGCTCCCTTTTGTCAGTTTTTTCATTTATGCCAGAGAAATTATCAAGAAACCTAAAATCCCAACTAGTTTTGTTTTTAAGCTCAATATCTGTTCTGTCGCTCAAATCTTAAAATTCTGGTTTAAAATATTTCATTGCATGTCTACAAAATAAAACCACCTGCGCCATTTCTTATTTATTTATCAAATATCAAAAAATAATAAAATCAATCCACGTCATTTCAATTAAAATTCACCTGAAACTCATAAAAGCCTCATACACGTCCAAATGCCTAATCAAAGCTATCAAATTTAACATTCCAATTATTACGACATAATAATCTCAGCCTGTTTTCATTTAAACTCCATGTGAACATAAACAAATCAAAACAAACTTAATCATTGTTTATCGCTTCAAAATACAATCTCAAAATATAAACAAAAATACAATAAAAAAAAAATAAAAGATAAACTTCAAAACAAATAGAATCGACTTATCGAATTTAAGTTTTGTGTGTGCCTCCGTGCCACTACATGTTTGTTTGTTTATATTTTTTTTCATCCAAGTTCAAAATTCCGACTTCATTAAACGCGTTCTACATTTTTTTTTTACAACCGAATACAAACATTCCATAGAGTGAGGCACTCCACCGCTCCCAGTTCCGAATTAAAAAGGTAGGTATTCGGTTTGTAGGTAGACATAGATAGGTAAGGCAAATCAACAATACACCAACGTGTTCCGATCGGCTCTATTTCTCCTCAAAACACCACAACAATGGCGGTGGAATTATTTACAATACCATAGACATCAACCGACCACATCATAAATACAAAAATTGCATTCCTCTGCGAAGCGACGACCACGACGACGACGCACGCCGACAACGCGACGTCGACGGGCAAACCGCAACAACAAAAAAATGCCAAAAAGTTCAAATTTGTGTATTATGTAGTTTTATGGCATTAATCAAACAAAAATTTATAAGCGCGCAAAAAACAAGTTTTTCCAATCAACCAAACAAAAAAATTAAATTCTTTTTTCTTCTCTACATCAACAGGTACGATGGACGACGGAATGACGAGTTACGTTTTTTCTTCGGGGGAAGAAAACCAGTTTTCCGCAATCGATGGGCACACACCTACAAAAATTTTATTTATAAAAAAAAAAAACAATCAATCCAAAAAAAGTAAATGAAAATAAAAAAATCGAGGGGAGAAAAAAAACAAATAAAGAATGAGAAAAAAAAGAAATGATCGCAAAGTGTAAGGAACAAAAACAATTCGTATTACAGAAATTGAAATCCAAAATGCTTTGGTATGAGTGGAGTTTTCCCGTAGACAATACTAAAGGGAGTAAGACAGTGCTGTCGTTTTAGTAACATCTGAGCGATTGAATTTTTAACCAATTTTTTTTTTTTAATAATTATGACTACAGTCGAACTAGGATGAACTTTCCTTTATTATTCCACGAAGTCCAGAGTATAACAACAAAATTAATGTATTCTTGCTCTTAGCGATACTTTCCTAAAATTGATTGTAGTGACATTGAGGAGAAAAAGTGTGCAGGCAACAAATATTCCGCTTGAAGTCCCCGAAATTCGAAATGAGCATAACTGATAGTTGCAGTATTTTGTACATCGTTTGTTTAAGTTCATAATTTGGAAACAAATTATTGATTCACGTGCTTTTTTGAATTAAGGCAACTAAAAACAGTAATGATTTGTTGCCTACTCGAAAGTCGGTGGGGTGACAACACTTGCCAAAAAAAAAATAAAGAGTATGATTTATTTTTTGAAAAGCTGCGTCTTTGTGAAATATATTTTATTGGGAAGAAACAAAAAGTATTCTTAAGCTACAAATTTCTAGTTTTCAAATATTTTTTGAAAATATATTTTTTTTTTTCAGAAATAGCACTCGTCAAATTTAATAAAAATTTATTTTACGTATATTCAAAAATTATATGTTTATTCAACTTTAATTTGACATTTTTTTTTACTACAATTTTTTTTTTCTTGCAGATTTTTAACCCATCTTATCTCAAAACATTGATAAATATTGAAGAATAAGAAAACCTGAGCTAAATTCTTAGAAGAAACTTTAGAAAAATTATTTCATATATTTTTGCTGCAGAAGAAACTTTAGAAAAATTATTTCATATATTTTTGCTGCAATTCAAAAAAGGGTTTTACTCTTTTTCGTAAATCTTTCAAATATTGATAACAATTCTTATATTGGTATATAGAAAAATAAACCGAAAAAAAATAAATAAAAAAAAATAAATAAAAAAAAAATAAATAAAAAAAAAATAAATAAAAAAAAAATTCTAATAATTAATTTTTTAAACAGTTTTGCTTTGGTTACATATTTTATAAGAATTTTCTTTAAAGAAAATAGAATGTTCAAATTTTTTTTTTTTTGAAAAATGCTTTTTTTTTTAATTTAGTCTTAAAACGTAACTTGGCATTTTACGAATTGTACGAAAAAACGGCGCAATTTTTTTGATTTATTTTTCTGAAAGCCCTCACAAGTATATTATTTGATAAAATTTTAAAAGCCTCTTTTGAATTTGGCCTAAATTTTGTTTGTCATCAATATTTTCCAAGATAGGTAAAGGCAAAAAAATGGTTTTGAAGAAAATAAAATTTTTGAATTTAAGATCAAATTGGCTGTAAATTATGCCAGGCCAAAAGAGTTAGCAACAAAAAATTATAAAATCCCCAATAATTCGATTTCGAAAAAATGGACTTTTATCAAAGAAATTATTTCATTTTGCATAATTTCCTTATCCACTGACAATATGTCAAAAAAGTATGTTTCTTAACAAGCTATCATTGATGCTGGCGAATTCAGTTTAATTTTATTATGAAAATATTAGCAATACAATACAATTTTGTAAATATCTTAAAATAAAAAAAATTACGTGCATAGTTGTAAAGTATTCATGACAAAAGATACTGTTGGATGATACCCAAACATCAGGTTATTTAAAATGTTTTGCTAAAACTTTTACAACAAAACGACATCCCTGATAATGGTATCAAAAATATTTATACCGGTCTTTTTCTCTATTTCTCCTCATTTAAAATGAAATTAAAAATTGAGAGTACAAATGAGATTTCCATTTGATATTTGTGGAACGTAATTTTTAGCCTTCAGTGTCTTCCGAATTTATAGTAATTTTTTTATTTCTTTCAATATTTTCTTTCTAAAGCATCAAGGAATTATTTTAAATTGGCTTCCAATTTAAAAACAAACATTCAATCAAGATTTCAAGTTTCTGAAATTTTTGTTTTGGTATCTATTTTAAAAAGAAATTCAATTTGATACCAAAAATAAAAATTAAAAAAAAAAAGCTACATTAAGATGAAAGAAACCTGTTGGAGGAAGAAGATGCAGACGTTTTTATTTTTATTTTGAAAAAAAGACAAATTAGTACTTAAACCGATTAACTGTTTATTTTTGTTTTCCTCTTGATCTTTGTACTTTTCATTTGGGTAGCTGTTATAAAAAAGTTAAAAATAGAAATTTATTTATGTACGAGTATGTTTATTTTTATTTCCGCTAATTGTAGAAATGTGGAATCTTAAATGAATTTTTAATTGGTTATTGTTGAATATTTTTATTTATATAAATTAGTTTGCACGTGATTTCAATGGGGGTATGAATTGAGTTGTATATATGAATATAATGAATGGAAAATTGAATTCCGTTGTTTCATTCTTAAATAAATTCAAGGCACCGCCAAAAGCTTGTAGGTACATATATATGTCTATGAAATCGATATTCGTAGGTTTTCGATTGAATTTAATTGAGAAGATAATTTTGACCGTCCAGAACTATATTTATTATAAAAAATAACTACAGTACAATATAATAAGTTAACCGACGAGTCAATATAAGAATTTTAGTGGAAAAAATTTAAGAAAGATTTTTTTTTACGGTTTTTAGTTCTGCTAGGTGTAGTTTTAACTTTTTTTAAATGGTGGAAATTTTTATTTAAGGCCAATACATTTTTTGTAATTAGTTTAAAGGATGAAAAATTCATTTTCCGCAATAAATATACTCATGAGACTCAAAATTGTTGAAAATCGACATTTTTTTGTGAAAATTGTTGCAAAAAAGGTATTTAATGAAAAGCTTAAATTCATTGTAAGAAAACACAAAACATCTAAAGTAAAACCTGTTTAATTGCCAACTGTTAAATGGATTTTCTTGGATAGCTGTTGTATTAAAAAATTAATGCTTACTGAGGTACTCGCAACACTAAAAAAAAAACTCTTGGATGATAAACTTAACAAGACCTTTATGACCATTTTAGGAATCACGTTTTTGTAAAAAAAAAAATTCTAAAAATCTGAAATATTTTTTATAAATGCACAAAAAATATATACTAAGAAATGTGGCAACCATGAAAATTGTTTCAAGATAGAAGCCTTATCTCAAGAACTTTCTCTTAATACATTGCGTGATTATTTTGGATTTTGAGGTTAGCTTCTAGGTTCCAACAGCGAATCCCGTTTTTGATTATCTGACAAAAAAAAATTCCAAATCCACTTCAAAAAACTAATTAAGGGTGTTCAAAAATTGTAAGCTCTGTAAAGCTGTCAATCTGATTCTTTCATCTGATAATGCACTTTTAGAAAAATGGCACCCCTAAAACTTCATTTTAAATTTAAAATAACTTTACAGGTCCCATTTTTCTAAGAAAAATGTTACGTCCATTAAAATATTCCATAATTTTTTTAGTTAAGCTTGTAGATCCAGAACTGAAGAAATTGGAAAAAGTTTAAAAAAAAATCAATTTTTTTCAGCGGAACAAAATACATTTTCAGAAAAGTGGCAACACTGAAAAATATTTATATTTAAAGACCAGTGAAGATTAATATCTTAATACTGTCTGTCCTTTTGGATTCATACATTTAGCTTCTACTCGCGAGTAGCTGAATACCATTTCCAATACAAAAAAAAAATATAGTTTTAGAAAATTGACAGCACAATTATTTTTTTAATTAAAGTCCCACTGAGATCTATATTTTGACATACTGCATGAAGGGAGCTGAAAGGGGGTGTTGATTTTTGGTCTTCCCAACCATCCCAAACATATCAAACATTTAGAAATACATTATTTTTTATGAGTAAACCTCCATTTTTTGGAGCTCTATTCACCATAATGTAATTCTACAGATTTAGAGACTTTCTCTTGCACAATCAAAAGATTTCCAAGAAAATCCATTTCAATTTCTATTTAAAAAATTATTTAATTCTCGTTTTCATCTGTCAACCGAAAAAGTGCTTAAATTTGGCGCCCAACGTGGAACATTTTGTGGTAAAAGAAAAACATTTTTATCTGCGTTGGATGGCAAACAAAGTTTAAAACTTACACACAAAATAATAGACAAAAGAAAAACAAATTAAAAAATAATAAGATTCAAATATTGAACTATTTTAAAATTAAATCTTTTTAAACGCAGCAAAACAATTGTTTTCTGAAATATTTCTCAAGAGAAATCGGATTAATTTAATAAAGAAAACCTTATTGAAATTAAAAATGGTTTCTGTATCACCAACATAAAATATATACACATCAATAATACGAAAAACTTATTATTTTAAAAAGTTAACTTAACAACACTTAAAATCCAAATGCAAAGTTCAGTGACGTGCAGAAAAATATTTCTCTTATCTGTGGCTTAAAGTTTTTAACATTTCACATTTCAATTTGTCGCAAAGAGGCAGATTCCGACTGGTTGTCGGAATGGGCTAGGTTAAATATTCACCGAAGAAAATTTAAGAAAACAAAACTGAAACTAATAAATTTTATATAGAATAGCCAATAAGATTTTCTCTTTTGTTTTTAATATGAACATTTTTTGCATGAAAAGCACATTAGAGAGAGAGAGACAAACGAACATCTTTCATCTGCTAGGAATAATAATTCTATAGTGTTAGTAAAACAAAAACTACATATTAACTTACTTAAATATTTACTTCAAATATATATTTCTATAGAATTCCTAAAAAGGTGGTCACCTGGAATAACCTGAATTTCCTGAAAATTTATTTAGAAATGATTATTTTTTTGATGTATGTTTGGATAGCCAATATTGAGAATATCCTTGTCAGATGTTATGGTTCACAATAACATTCTTCCTTAAATACAACACATAACCTAATCTGGGATATTTTGTTTTTTTTTTTTAATTTCTCCGAAAAACTTCCTTGAGTATATAGCCATACCTTTCTTAAGCTATTTGTATCTTTACAAAATTCACAAGAATCAATTATGGTATGTGTGTCTGTGTGTTTGGGGAAAAATGAAATAATGTTCATTGTACCTTTTGCTAAATCGCCACAAAAGTCACTGAGCTTCCGAAATTTATTTCCTTCGCCATGTGAAACAAATTGTCCACATTTAAAACGTATATTGTATATTCCTTCAAAAAGCTTCACATATCGAAAACGGTTACAAGGTATTCAAAAAAAATGATTTCAATTTTTCTTTGATCCCATTCGTTGTGAATGTCGTTGCTGCTGGTTTGCCGGTCTCTCCTTGGAGAGGGGGGGGGAGGGGGGTGAAATATTTCACAAACACACAATTTAACGGTAATCACCTCATAAAATTGAGGTGAGCTTATTGAAAACGTGTGTTTTTTTTTTTGTATAGTCGTGTACCTAAGGTTGAATCCCAATGCCGCGTATAATTTTCGAAAACCTCTTTCTTTGAAAAACAACCGACACAACGACGACGACGACGACTTCAACTTTACCTACAACCAAAGTGCAACCAAGTGGATTAAATGAAAAATCAATGTTATCCTCAATTGTGCACCCTGAACGGGGACTATGCTATAAATATCGGGGTCTTTTCTTTTTATTTTGATGTACTTACGTAGTAGTACACACATGAGGCACGTTCGTGTGTTGACCTTTTTATGAGCTAGCTATATATGCGATGTGATCCCTTCGACCTCGCATCACATATAAAAAAGGGAAACGAAAAAGGAACTTCTTAGCTTCGATAATGGTATAGAAGTTAAAGATTTTTATTGAAGTTGGTATAACGAGTACTCGAAGTCTGTTGAGGCTTTTGTTGGAGCGAGAGAGAGACCAAGAGAGGAATGAGACTACTTCAAAAAGGGAATTTTGCATTAAATGCATCATACCGTGCACCAAATAATATATTTAATTGAATCATCCTTTGGTTCGTGATGATCATTGATGTGCCTGAAGTTCTTTTACTGCTAAATAGGGATTTTTTACGCTTGGAATACCTTAGCGAGGTTGGCATAATATGTGGAAGACGACATACTTGAGAAATATTTCGGGTGGGAAATTGCCATCTTAGGATTTTTTTTTCTCTTGCATTTAAAATTTACATAATGTATGTAGGTAAGTTGTTGAAAACCAAATTTTTCGTCAACAAATAATATAATAGCAAATGTGGGAAAAACATGGCAGAAAGTGGTTGTTAGAAAAAAGGGATATTTGACTAACGAGAGGCACTTTAAAAATAAATTAGCTTTGGTGGAATAATTCGACGGTGGTGGCGTGAAATTTTAGACGGGTTCTTTTTTATTTCCAAAATTTGGAGGGTGCTTGGGATAAAAATAAGCATCATTATCATCACGCTTTCTAGTAGATATGAGAACCCCCTTGAGGTTAGGGTTGAAAAAATAAAAATAGAAAGAAATAATCAAGGCGCGAAACTCTTAAAATAGACTTTATGTTCAATCAACGTCTGTAGCTAGATTTTTTGTTTGAACATACATTTTTGGATAATTTCAAAAAATTAAAAAAAAATATGATTCTTAGACGAAATAGGGTTCGATGAAATCGAAAATATTAAATTTTTCAGGGACAAACTACAAAAGTTTGGGCATAAGGGCATAAGACCTATGACTAGGGCTGACGATTCCACCCAGGTTATCATCTACCCGGTTACCCGATTACCCGGGTGGCTTGTACGAGGGTAGTAAATTACCCGGGTATTCGGGTGTAATGTGTATTACCCGGGTATCATCAGCCCTAATATATTTTGTTTAATAGAGTTTGATCAATGTCAAACTTATTTATTTTACAAATGGCTGTGGTTCGCACCCAGCTCCTTTTTTTGCTTTTTCTTTTGCTGTACCCGGGTAATCGGCTATTACCCGGGTACTCTGGGATTACCTGAATTACTTGGGTACCAGGGTATAACCCGGGTACTAGGGTACCCGGGTATCATCAGCCCTACCTATGACACGAAATGTTCAAAACTTCAACTTCTTGAAAAGAATACATCCTTAGCGGTCCTACAAACTAACTCCGAAATGAATTAACTCCCACCGAAATTTTTTTTGGAACTTAGTTTATAAATTTGGAAATTCCCAAGTTAATTCATTATGAAATAAATCCAATGAAATTAAAAAAAAAACCGAGAGTTAGTTAATTTCTTAATTGAATATGAATTAAGCTAAGGATGAATTCAAAGTTTCTTTAAATTCAGAGTTTTAGTTCATCATAAATTTATTTCATATAAAAATAAATCCCACTTCTGAGATTTGGTAAATTTTCGTTTTAGAACTCATTTCATTTTGTATTTGGAATTAGTTCCAATAAGTAATATGTCATAGCTCATAACGAATTCATAATTTTATTGGATGTTAGTTCATTTGAGAGTTAGTTTTTGACTTAAAAATTTTGATGTTTGAAAAAGACAAGTAGGCAAACACACCTCTGAATCGCGCCAACTTGAAATCTTTATTTTAATTGATTAAATAATCAAGATAAAAATCAAATTTGAGCTCAAAAAACTAAAGTTTCCAAAAATACTATTTTTTTTTATATCTAACTTTTTTCAAAAAATTATTTTTTATATCTTAAAATAAAAAAAAAATGCTTACATGTACCCTTATATTATTGCCAATGTCTGTCAACTTGACACTCAACACTTCAAACCAGCGAAAAACCTCAACAGCTTGCAATGTTTTTGCATGCATTTAAAATGGCTACAAAGCCATTTTTTGTGTCCAAGCAAAATGCCATTTTTTTGAGATAAAAGAGCGGATGTTTATTTCAATATAAAGAAGAAAGTATGGCATTAATAATGTAAAACAACATCCGCCAAATGGCCAACGGCTACGCTAACACAGCAGTATACTTTTCAAATTCTCCATTACCAAATCGCAAAGTATCTGCTGTATGCCCTCAACATTTTCATGAGTTCCATCTTTGAGGTTGTTGATGATCGGCCGGCTTGAGTTCTTTTGTTAACTGAACTTTATAGGTCTTAAGACCTAAGTCTATATGCAAAGTACGGTGTAATGACGTCTGCGGAATGCCCAATTCCAAAGAACGGCGAGGTATGGACAAACCTGGGTTTTCTTCAAGACTTTGGGCTACAGCACCAATATTCTCAGTTGTTCTTCAGCGACGCGCACGGTTTTATTTTTCACATCGCTTACTTTCCACCAATTTCTGTATCACGGTCCGACAATGCACGAAAAAATGTTTTAGTTTTACGAACCGTCTCTGCCAAAATTTCCACCATTTTTGAAAGTGAATTTTAATGCTTTATTGAAGCTACTTGTCGAAAAAGAAAAAATTACATCTTCAATAGTGACAACTACCGAAATAGCGGTCTATTCAAAATAACATCTCTTATTGGAAAACCCTTTATAAAAAAATAGTTGTTCGGGTTTTATTTATCCGCTAGTTTTTTTTAATAAATGTTTATCATTAAAAATGGGAAATTTTTTAATGCAATTTTTTAAAATTTATTAGTTTTAATGGAGAATGAATAAATTTTTTATATTATTTTCCAATCTTCTTATTTATACTCCTCCCTTAACTCAAACTCTATTATTTAATAATTAATGTCTGATTAATAACAATTATCTTTCATCATCAACACACACACAATTTGCTTGTGTTCACTTACGTGTCAAACCGCATCAGGGTAAAAGTCAATAAATGTATGTAAGATGTAAGTCTATTATAATTGACCGCCCCTTGAAGTTCAATAACGTTCTATTTGAGATGTGGCTTTAAATTCAACTACGCATATATCTTTTATAAGCCCCGCTGCTGGCTATAACCAGCAGATAAGCAGATATACATAAATATTTACACTTAAAATTCACTCGATCAGAAAGTGATTCACAGTAAATTATTGACTCTTTGAGTTAAATTTCTTTGAAATGTAACCGCATAATTTTTTTTTTCCTTTCATATATTTGGCTCAGTTACAATGCCAACACGTGCCTTTTAGTATTTTAATATGTGTAAGCTCTAATTATATATTTGAATCACGTAAACTCGGTTAAGTGAATCGCACCTTTATTTTTTTTTTCTTCATAATTTATACATACCTTGTTTTTGTTTACGTAATTTAAACATTTTATTTTATTCACATTATCATCATACGCAAGGTTTGTTTTGTTTTGTTATTTATTGCATAAAATTTTGTTTCAAAAATTTGTTTAATTGGTTAAATCAAATAACATTCTTAAATTCAATAAATATCTGCACGTGTCAAAAATATCCTTCAAACAAAGCAACCTTCAACTCTAAGCTCTCTAAAGGCCAAAACATTATTTTGTTGCATACAAAACTCAAGAAGAAGGAGAAATAAAAAAAAAATTGAATATATGAAGACAAAGGAATGCATAAAAACCTTTGATTTATGGACGTACAAGAATTTATGCTATACTTGACCCCAACCTCTGTTGACACTGTCAAGTGCATTTTTCATTGTGGGGAGAATTTATAGAAGAGATGTCACAGATGCATATTTATACATATAAAATCATACAGTACTGTGCTGTGCTAGTGATGTATGCAGCAAATTTTGTACAAAACTGAAATTTCCTAACATTTTTTTGTTTTTTTTTGATAAAAATCTGTAAGGGCTGATATATTAGATAGTTTTTTATTTTCTCAACTTTTATACAAATTTTCTTTTACAATTAAGCCCGTAAAACTGCTCAGAAACTGACAACGCAAAACAGTTCTGAAATTTGAGCATTTTACTCGAACTTCATCATCATCATCATCGCATCGGCCCGACAACCGGGATCCGGTCCTGGCCTCCTTCAACAAGTTAACAAGTCTCTCCACCTATTCTGGTCTTGAGCCGAAGCAATCCATGTTACGCCCCCTAAGGCTCTGGCGTCCTGGTCTACGCCATTTCTCCAGCGCAAGCATGGTCTACCACGCTTAAGTCTACCATAGAATGTACCACAAAGGACTTTCCGAGCAGGTTCCTCTTCGCTCATGCGAGCTAGGGCCCTGCCCACCGGAGTCTACCGAACTTAATTTTTGTCACTACGTCTGCTTCAAGGTAGATTGCGTACAATTCATGATTGTACCGTCTCCGGAATCGTCCTTCCTCACATATGGGGCCAACAATTCTCCTTAAGACTTTTCTTTTGAACGCAGAGGTCGGAGTGTCTTTTGCTAAGCATCCAAGTTTCGGATCCATACGTGAGTACTGGCAGGACCATGATACTGTACAGCAGCAGTTTTGAAGTTATGGTGAGATTTCTGGATTTGAAGAGCTTTGACAGACCATAGTAGGCTTTGTTGGAATTGAGCTTGCTTATCTATTAATAAGTGATTTTTTTAAATAAGATAATCTTTTTATTTACCAAAAATATTCAATTTAAAAAATCATAGTACCGTTGATTTCCACGATGTTCTTGGCCTTACAACTCGCCGTGCACCCTGGGGATTTCATTCGAAAGCCTGCTTTGCAATGTCATCGTTTGGTTTCCTCAGTATGTGACCAATCCATAGCCATTTACGCTTTTTAATGTCGACGTCCAGCCGCTCTTGATTTGTCCTGCTGCTCCACAATTCCTGATTGGATATTGTTTGTGGCCAGCGAAAGCAACAGCGAAAGCAAAAGCGAAAGCCTGTAACTTTTTCGAGATGGTAGCGGAGACCTTCCAGCTTACTTCACAAGCTTACAACAGCACAGATTTGACGTTGGAGTCGAAGAATTTAAGTTCTCTAAAGTACTGGAGAGTGCTAGGACGCCGATTTGGCCCTAAGCTCAGTGAAAGGAAAATGCACACCTATGCACACCTCCACGTGGTAGAGAGTGGGTAACGCTAACGTGCAGGGGGACCGAATGGATGATGGGATAAATAGACAAACCATCGTTGCTGGACAGGGCACAAACTTGTTCTTGGGATGGTTAAAAGCCCCCTAAAGGCGGATGAACTGCAGGTGGCGGTCAACGGTATGATATTCTGTGGCAGAGGAGCCTTTATTCAAGGCCAACGGCAACAGCAAATAGCGTCTGTAATCCATATTGGGCAGCTACAAAAGGCGTCTGTTTTTCTATAGTGGGCGGTCTCTCATTTTATGTTACAATATTCAATTTCAAAAAACACTTTTTGACAGAAAATTCATGTAAAAACCCGTTTTTTAGTAAATACAATCCTGCAAGTAACCAATTGGTAAAAATACAAAGTTTTATAAAACCAAGTAATAACTGGTTTTTTACAGTCTTAAAAAATATTTCTAATATTTTTGAAGTAACTTTTCTTTTTCATATTTTTGGAATTAAAAAATTTAAATTAAAAAAAATTATAATTTTTTTCTGCACAGCACTGTATTGTATATAAATGAAGGTATTTGTATCTTTTGGCTTCCGGCATTTGTTGTCAACACTCTCTTTCTGCCATTATTGCTCTATGCATTTCCATCATAAACATCCAGGACATTTTTCCTTTTGAATAAGAAGAGGCAATTCGAATGCGACACTTTCTACATCACCATACCTCCTCTTCTCATTTACCATCACCACTACCGCAAAATACAGCTATTTGAAAATAATTAGAATAATAAAGAGTGTATATGAAGGAATAACTACTAGTTTACCACATGTATGAGTTGAGTATACCTTATGCGACTTGTTTTACCCATTTAAACGACTGCAACGAAACCCAAAGAAAGGAAAACTACACCTGTGCCAACATACATACTTCTTTGTATGGACGAAAAAGCTCTTTGGCGCCTTTGAAAAAACATCAGCCTCTAGGATGGATGAGGGAAGAACTTAACCCTTGAACAGCTCTTTAGAAGTTCTTGCCACAAACCGCAATAGAAGGGGATCCCTATATATATGCACATAAATGTTTGTTTGCAATTTTTAATTAAAGACACAACAAAAAAAAAACACCCTTAAGGTGATATTACATTATCATATAAATATGGCAAGTTTCGTCATATAATATATGTTCCAAAATTTGTATGTATGACAAGCAGTATTAGACTATGCCATATAAATATCGCCATTTTATATGTTGAAAAGCTTTATCATATAATTTTTGTTCATATATGTATATGACAAAGCTAAATTGGGTTATCACATTTGCTTTGAAATACAAATTGAAACATATAAAAATATTTGATTAATATAATATTATCATTATTAAATAAAATGGAACACGTTATTCTAGCCTTGTCTGAATTTTATTTGAAGAATCTATAACCACAATTTATTTATTGAAATAAAGTCACTTGAATTAATTCGTGTTTACTTTGATTCTCATTCGCGATTGTTATATTGCAAGTACATATATAATCAAATAAAATAAGCGATTTTTATATAACTCAATCCAAACGCCTTAACACGCTCTCTTTTTGAATATGGTCTTACCTAAAGAAGTTTTATAACCAATCGCTCTGCTGACACTTCAGCCAAAATTTGTAGTAAGTATCTATGCGTATGCCCATGGTTTTCAACGCATTAAATAAACCTATCATCATCATCATCGGCTCGACAACCGGGGTCCGGTCCTGGCCTCCTTCAACAAGTCTCTCCACCTATCCCGGTCTTGAGCCGACGCCATCCAGTTGCGCACCCCAAGGCTTCGGGCGTCCTGGTCTACGCCATTTCTCCAGCGCAAGCATGGTCTACCACGCTGCCGTCTACCATAGAATGTACCACAAAGGACTTTCCGAGCAGGTTCCTCTTCACTCATGCGAGCTAGGTGCCCTGCCCACCGGAGTCTACCGAGCTTAATTTTTGTTACTATGTCTGCTTCAAGGTAGATTGCGTACAATTCATGATTGTACCGTCTCCGGAATCGCCCTTCCTCACATATGGGGCCAACAATTCTCCTTAAGACTTTTTTCTCGAACGCGGCTAAGAGGTCGGAGTGTCTTTTGCTAAGCACCCAAGTCTCGGATCCATACGTGAGTACTGGCAGGACCATGGTCCTGTACAGCAGCAGTTTTGAAGTTATGGTGAGATTTCTGGATTTGAAGAGCTTTGACAGACTATAGTAGGCTTTGTTGGAATTGAGCAGCCGCCCGCGTATTTCTTCTTCTATATTATTATCGGCTGCTACTATTGACCCAAGGTATTTAAAGGATTGCACCACTTCAAATTCGTGCTCCGCTACCTTGATTGTTTGACCAACTGTTCCTCTCGCATTCGACGCCACCATGTACTTTGTTTTACCTTCACTAATGTGCAGCCCCAGATTTTGTGCCGCCTGCTCGATCTGGATGAAGGAATCGTGTACAGCTTGTTCGGTTCTTCCGATGATGTCAATGTCGTCTGCGTAAGCCAGTATCTGGCTGGACCTGTTGACGATGGTCCCTCTTGTTGCCGTGCCAGAGTCACGGATTGCTTTCTCCAACGCCAAGTTGAAGAGGAGGCAGGCCAAACCATCCCCTTGTCGGAGTCCATTAAAGATGTTGATTGGTCTGGATAGCAATCCGGCTATTTTTACTTGGCTTGTTACGTTGGTCATGGTCAACCTACAAAGTCGTGTCAACTTATTTGGGATGCCGAATTCTCTCATGGCTTTGTAAAGTTCTACCCTGGCTATGCTATCATAGGCGGCCTTAAAGTCTATAAACAGATGGTATGTTGGGATGTTAAATTCTAGACATTTTTCCATCGCCTGCCTAAGGGTAAAGATCTGATCAGTTGTTGATTTGCCTGGAATGAAACCACACTGATATTGGCCGATTATGGTTTTAGCGTATGGGGCTATCCGTTCTTGTAGGATAGAGGAGAGTATCTTATAGGCGGTACTCAACAACGTGATACCTCTATAATTGCTGCACGTTGTGACATCTCCCTTCTTATGTATGGGGCAAATTATACCTTTTCGCCAGTCTTCTGGCATTTCTTCCTGCTCCCATACGTGCACTATAATATCATGAATTGCTTGGCGTAAGGCTGGCCCGCCGTGGTGGAATAGTTCGGCTGGTATGCCATCGGCTCCCGGGGCTTTGTTTTTCTTAAGCCGGGCTATAGCCTTCTCAACCTCTTCTATGCTTGGTGGCGGTAACATAGGGTAATCTTCTTGAAGTAGTGGAGCCTCCACTTCTGCAGTGAGCAAAAATAAACCTATACCCCAGCTTAAATATCGTAATTTTTGTGTGTTTTTAGACTATTGAATTTGTGCTCTCTAAATTTAACTCTTTAAATTAAATAATAAATCAGCCGTGGCTTAAGAACAAATAAAACCGAAGAAGATAGTTAAAAAAAATATTTTTGAAACAATATTAATGATTAATTTATTTTAAATCCATTAAAAAATAAAATTAGAAATATATGATAGACATAAACATATAAAATCAATCGAATTTTATATGAATATATGGAATAAAACTTCCATATATATATGACGGTGCTTTTATTTTGATATTACACTAAGTCATATATATGGCCCAAAATCGTTTCCATATATATGGAATCATATATATTTTGTCATATAAATATGTTTATCACACTTGCTTGCCATATTTATATGAGAAGTTTGCCATATTTATATGATAATGTAATATCAGCTTTAGGATAGCTTCTAAGTTCATCTTGTTCGCTATATGGTAAAACTGATGCATATAAGGACTTTCATCGTCGACCTCTGTCCCGCGTCGTTGGGGTTGGGGTTGGGGGTGGGTTTTTAAATTGATGTTATTTGGAAAATGTTTTGGTCAAATGGAAGTCACCTCTTCCTGGCTCCAACTTGAAAGTTTCGCAAGGAAAAGGAAACTTTTCACAATTCTCAAAATATATAAATCGCCCTCATGTTGGTTTAAATTGCATGAACCAAGAATATGTAGGTAGTGGTTGTATTGGATGAGGTTTTTGAGAGAACATATAAAAGTAGGTACATGTCCTTTAGAGTGCCGGTACTTAGGTATAGTTGTTGAGAGGGCACTCAAGTCGGTTCAGACCTACCTAAGTGCAATGTCCTATGGAGAGGAAATTCTTGTAGAAAAGTACAAAACTTATGTAGAACAAGCTTGATTTAATTTGTTAGTCGCTATTTCATATGACGAGGTTTTTAAACCGAATGCGGCAACAGGAAGAAGCTATTTTTTTTTTCAAAAAAAAACTGAGGAAAAAGGAAAAGAACAGAATGGGGAACGAGTACCAGTTTAAGGAAATATTATAGAGCAGAGGTGAATAACTTCTAACTGGCTTTTAAAAAACATGAACCTTCAAATTCGTTTTCTGGTTCAATTAAGGTTCATTAAACATTCGTGAAAACTTTTTTTTTTGTAAATCATTTTCCAACTCAGCAGTGCAGAAGAAAAAATTAATTCTACACACGCCAAAATTTCAAAATTAAATAAACTAGACTGTGCGGTTGTAAGCGTGCTTCTTCTTTTTTTTCTCACTTCAAACACACATCATCTTCATATCCTCTTCAAATTAAAATTTATCCTCATCCGTCAAATAATACGACACAAACAATGCATCGTGCATCAGAAGAACTCAAAAATCACTCTGATCACTTTCAAACTTATTATATACAGTTCACTTGATTTGGCTTTCATTGTGAATATGACAAGATCTAAACATGCACACCCGTAATTAAGGCAACACAAAAAAAAAACCCTCCCTTTATTTAATAGCATAGCAAAATTTTTCATATATATTTAATATGTAGAGATACGTTTTCGAGCTTGTCATCTCACTAATCTATCTCTTGCTTTATAATATCCAAACATCTTTCGCCTTTACCTCTCACTCTGTCAAACTCAATATTAATCGCATATTTTACAAAAAACCTACAAAGGCATTGAAATCGCTCAGGCATGGACTTGTCGATTACACGAATGAAAGGCGTGGAGGAATGTGGTTCTCCGATATTTTTTCAACAAACTGAAGGACATGATTGCAATAAAAGTATTCATTTCAAAAATTTTTGAATATTTTTGACTGTCATTCTATTTTTTGTATTCAGCGGTAGGTACTTGCTTTATAAATTTTATTGGCATTTTTGAAAAACTTAGCCGAAAACGGCTTCATAGATTCAAAATAAATTCAATACTTGTTGGGTAACTTGTGGTATTTTTATTCCAAAAAAAATGCAGAACTGTGTTTTTGATTAACAATTTTCTCAAAAACGGCTCATTACAGTTTTTTGCAAAAACATCCAAAAATATCATTGACAATTACAAAAACACTTTTTTTCCGTTTTAAAAAAAATTTAAAAAATAACAGAAATATTGCAAATACAAAAGAAGTCGTTGTCAAAATCTTAGATTTTTTTTTTAAATTGATAATAGTATTGATTGTTGAAAAAAAACTTAGATAGTATCGTAAAATTTTGAAAAAAAAAATCAGTTTGAAGAAAAAAATGAGTTTGGAGAAAAAAATAAGTTTGAAGTAAAAAAGTTTGTTTCTCTTAGTTTTGAAAGTGAAAACCATGCATTGAAATAATTTGATTTGAAAAGTGCAAATTCGGCTTTAAAAAAAATTATAGCTCAACACTGCAAGTGTCCTTTTCTTTGTGTGTTAATAATATTTTTTCCAATTTCAGCATTTTTTTACAAAATTGATCCTATTTTTGCCTATCTTAGTTAAACCTAAACATTCAAGCCGTTTGGTCTCCTTGGAGCTGCGATTTGACACCGTTGGATTGTTATTTGTGGGGTGCCGTAAAAGATAAGTGTTACGCCGACAAGCCAGAGACAATTGACGCTTTAAAGGACAATATTCGTGAAGCCATTGGTAAAATACAGCTGCACACAATCGATAATGCGCTTAAAAATTGGACCGATCGTGAAGGCTACCATTTGAATGAAATTATTTTCCATTATTAAAAGCAAGGATTGTACTTTCAAATAAAAAAAGAAATTTGAGAAAATATTCAGCAGTTTTTTTTATAGCTTTTTCAAAAAAAAAAAAAAAAAAAAGTTATTTGGCGGACCCTTTATGTATAATGGATCTGAAAATTAAGTTATGGTTATTAAATGGATAGTTTTGAAACATATTTTTGAACTCAAAACTATAAAAAAAAAATAAAAATTCAAATAAAAATTTGTAGACTTTTTTTCAAAAAACCTTACATGTTCTGTTTCGTACTCAGAAAATTCAACTTTACGACAAAAGGACAAGTTTCTATACTGTCATTTTAAATTTGTAATTTCAAAAATTCCCTCAAAATTACTACAGGTACAATAAAGGGGCCCGAATTTCATTCTAGTCGTGAGGCGTTTCAATTTTCAAATCAAGCCCTGAATTTTATTATTAAACTGCTCAGCATCGCATTAAAAAAATGGAATGTAATTTCGCATTCGTCGTCGTCGTCGTCATTGCCATGTCGTGCCATTGTTTTGCTACGAGAATTGCACACATATTTGCATCAACATTAAACTTAATGGAGAGAGAGAGAGAGAGAAAGACAAAAAAAAATTAATTCATTCATTCACAGATCATAACCATCATCATCATCACCATAATCATCTCCGTGATGATTATCATCCCCATCAGCAGCACCACTTCCACTATATATCTACTCCATCGTTGCCATCATCGCTCGCTACTTGTTACAATGGCGCAGTTGGAATTTCCCCTCTCTATTCCATCATCGCTTATCCGCGAGATGTCTGTTGCAGTTATATGTATATTCCATGTCGATGATGGTTTTGGTTTTGGTTGGGGTACCAACGAAGCAAATATATACAACAAATTGGTTCAACTACTAGTACGTCCATGAATCCGGACTTGAACTGTTCTGTTCTGCTATCAAAATTAATTGCACCATTTATTAAGTGGCGACTGTTTTTTTTTTTTCTTGTTTTTTTATTTTTTCATCTCCATCAGCGCCCCCCCTTCCTCTATTTGCTCTCAAGTATAAAGACGACAATTGATGAAGATTATAAGCCCCAACCCTGATGGTAAATCGGCCATTAAATGCAGCGATTCAAGTGAAGTTGGGGTCAATTGGTGGGGTCGAATGTTGCCAGACCAAGAGAATGCATGCCAGTTTGTTACTTTGTATTTAAAGTTTTTAAAAGTAATTAAAACAAAAAAAAAAAAAGAGAATAGAACTGAATTAAAGGGGAGAACCCCTTTGGGTCATGTGTTTATAGCAAACATGACGCAACCCTCTAAATTTTGCATCCTGCTGTGCAAATATTTGAATCACACAAAATCGATACACAACTTAGCTGGTATTTTTTCGTTTCCAATTTTGCAATTAAATTCTATATAGACGCATGTTTTTTTTTGAACAAGTTAATCATGATGATGCGAGGTTTTGAAGCGATGCTAAAATTAGTTGCGGTAGATAGGAAGGTTTTTGTCTAGATTGAAGGTCGTAAATTCGATAATACACAATTATTGCAACAATTGCGTTTTTTTTTTTTTAATTAAAATCTGATTGCTATTGTTACTGTTTTTGGAGGAATTAAATTTATATTGTGATTCGGTTAATTACATTTTTTTGCAAATATACGGCTGCAGATTTTTGGGAAATTTATTTGTGAGGTGATGATGATGATAAAAATTGGTACATTAGGGTGGACTAGGAGCTCCAGGTTCTAGTTATTTAATTTTGTCTATCTTAATAAATTTAAAAAAGTAGAAAACTTAAAATACGGGCACTTTTTACTTGCTCTTTTAAAACAGGTCTTCAAATGGGAATCCAAATCTGAACTTACCTAGAAAGAAACAAGAATAATAAAAATATTAGAAAAGATGTAAAATGAGTCAGTTTTTATTTTATTATAGAAAAAAATAATATTTTCATTTATTAATAGAAAGAATATTTAGAAATAGAATCAGGGTTGTCTTGATTCGTGAACAAATTTTCCCCCAGAAATTTCTCCTCTATTCGAAATTTAGGAATTCGAAGTATGATCGTATATTCTATAAAATATTTTTAAAATTTCGAGCTTCCAATTATTAGGCGTTTTAATTTTAAGAAAAAAGAAGGTATTCATAAATGTTATAGTTCAGTTGTTTATTGTAGCTTATTTCAATTCCAGAAAGCACAGAAGAGTTAAAATTCTTAAAAAACATAAAAATGAAAAAACGAAATCCTGAAATTCAGAAAACCCTACATTTTGAAGTTCCTAACAACCCAAAGTCCAGTAAACCATATATTTTTAATACCCAAAATTCCAAAACTAGAAAAAGACGTTGAAAACTGAAAATTTTGAAAGAATTATTTAAAGAAACTTTCATCGTTCACCACAAAATTAAAAAAAAAAAATTACAATAAATCAAGATATTTAATTTTTAAAAAATGAAACCTCGATAAACACTTACAAAGAGAAACACATCAAGCTTTCTTTCATTTTCATAAAAAAATCTAGAAGTTCTTAAAACCCAAAATAATTTTCAAAACCGGTTAAATAAAATTTTACGCTTTCGTAAAAACACAAAGTTTCGCAGATACTTCAAAAAAAATTTCTAGCGATGTTAGAGGAGATTATTTAAAACAACGATTTTGATGGGTAGAAGTGGTCAACAATATTTTTGTAACACAACCCAAAAAATAAATATTTCCAAAAGCTTTTTTTTACTTATGTACATATCTCGAATCCGTGTTTAGATCACCAACTAAGCAATCAGGTTTACTTTTCAAGTTAAGTTAGTTAAAGAATTGTTATTTGGGGTCAAGTCCACAGACATTTCGTCAGAATATTTATATGTATGTACTTAGTTTACCCTCCTAAAGGACGCCATCTTGAATTTAACGTATTTATAGATTTTTCTTTGAACAACTCTAAAAACACCCGTTTTAAAGGATAAAGTTTACAAAAAAAACTATGAACCACAATATTTCCAATAACTTTTTTTTTTCAAAGTTTACAATATTGTAAATGATTTAATCTTTAACAGCGATTAAAACGGATTTTCCTTTTGCATATTATTCTGTAGCTTCTTTATTTAATGAGATAATTTGAAGAAATTATACTTTTTCATCGGACAAAATTAAATTAGACAGTTCTTTGAAATAAAATATGATTAAGCATGTTTTTTTGTTTTAGTTGCATCGATGACGCAAAATTTTTTAAACTAGGTCAATAGGTACTATAGAACGGTAATCGTAAGTTCATTATTTTCATATCCCAAACTCATTTTTCATGAAAATTCAATAGAATTCAATGCCTTCAGTTCAGTATAAAATTTCAATATAAAAAATCATAGCTCATGAATCATCTAGGCAATTATTCAAAAAAAAAATATGCACAACTTCACAAACAGTTATCAACAGAATGAACTTTTTAAATTGTTGGCTTTAAAATTTCAATACCTGAATAAAACATAAAATAATTTTGTTTACCATAATTCAAATCAATTCAAACTAAATCTTTGATTAATTCATCTTTTTTTTATTATTTCGCTTCGCCCACCTCTTACCAGCTAACAAATAAATCAGTGCTCCCATCATCCCAAACTACTTAGTCTGATGTGCTAAAAAAATGTTTTATTCATTTTCTAACATTTAACATTTCCATTTCTTCTATGATCTTTACACCCAAACATTTGTCAGATACAATAGAAAAAAAAAACTTGCAATGATGAGAAAATGTTTCCATTGCCAACCAACAACGTTGATGATTCATTTCTATATAAGCGCCCACTAGTCTCTTGAATTTAATTTTATTTTTTTTTTTCAACTTTAAAAGAAGTTGCAATTATTTGAAGAACATATTGATTACTTCTTGAAATTTATACGATGTATTATAGCGAACAAATCACTTAAAATTTATTTATGGTTAAATAATAATTAATTAGTGTCGGATAAATTTTTATGAAACCAATGCCATGTAAGCAACATAAACAACCATAATTAATTTAGCCTTTAGATGCGTATTTGTGTAGGAATTATGCCAAATTTGAGTGTGTCATTAATTTGTTGAATGACACCTTGATTTTTTCCTTTTTTTGTTTGTTTCATAAAAATTTGTATTAATTGTAACACAATTCAGGTGTACTTCCAATTAGCACTGACACTGTGCTTACGTTAAAAGGAACAGTTTCACGGACAACTATTTTATGAGAGAAAGGTCAACATGAAATATTTTGAATCGTATTAAAGTTCGTGGAATTTTTTAAAACTTAGTAAATTAAGTAACGAAAGTTCGTTCAACGTACGAAAAATATGAGTTTTCAGTAAACATGAATCATAGGGTGTTTTTATTTGGAGGTATATATAACTTTGAAAGATGAATTTCTCAAAGTGACCTGAAATTGCTTTATTCGAAAGATCATCTTTTGGCATTATAATTTGAATATGATTTCAGGCATATGACCAACACAGCTGGAGGTCCAATTTTCAATCACTTTCTCTAACATTTGTGGCCGTATATCGGCAATAACGCGGCGGATGTTGTCCTCGAAGTGGTCGATCGTTTCAGGCTTATCGGCGTAGATTAGCGACTTCACATATCCCCACTGAAAACGGTCTCATCATCATCATCGGCTTGACAACCGGGGTCCGGTCCTGGCCTCCTTCAACAAGTCTCTCCACCTATCCCGGTCTTGAGCCGACGCCATCCATCCAGTTGCGCACCAAATAGCTTCGGGCGTTCTGGTCTACGCCATCTCTTTAGCGCAAGCCTGGTCTTCCACGCTGCCGTCTACCATAGAATGTACCACAAAGGACTTTCCGAGCCGGTTCCTCTTCACTCATGCGAGCTAGGTGCCTTGCCCACCGGAGTCTACCGAGCTTAATTTTTGTCACTATGTCTGCTTCAAGATAGATTGCGTACAATTCATGATTGTACCGTCTCCGGAATCGTCCATCCTCACAAATGGGGCCAACAATTCTCCTTAATACTTTTCTCTCGAACGCGGCAAAGAGGTCGGAGTGTCTTTTTCTAAGCACCCAAGTCTCGGATCCATACGTGAGTACTGGCAGGACCATGTTCCTGTATAGCAGCAGTTTTGAAGTTATGGTAAGATTTCTGGATTTGAAGAGCTTTGACTTTGCGGTTTTAAATAGCACGTTCTTGGAGGCCAATCCACGGGTCCGAAAATTGAAACTTTGCGGTTGTCCTTCAATTAAATCAATTGTGGCACAAGCTGTGTAACATGTGGCACCGTCTTGTTGAAACCACAGCTCCTCCACATCATGATTGTTGAATAGAGAAACGAAAAAGTCAGTTTTATGGCTCTATAGCGGTCACCAGTGGCAAGAACGTTCTGGCCAGCATCGTGATTCCACCAGCTCATAAAGCACACGCAACAGTCAGTTTTTCTGGATGTAACGGTTTCTCAACAAACTTAAGGATTATCAACCCAAATACGACAGTTTTGTTTATTGACGCAGAACCAAAAGTGAGCGTCATCGCTAAACAAAATTCTCTTACTAAAATCGAGATCCGGATAAATTTACTCAATCTGGAACCTTTGTTCAAGCACCAGTCTCTAAATGTTAGAAAACAGCTGTTAAAATGGCCGCCGCCAGTTAAAAAAGTGTTGCCAACTTAAAGTTCTATGAAAGAAACAACTATTCTTCTTTTTTGAAAATTTCCTTTAAATCTGTAAGCATCCCATAGAAAAATCTTTTAGTGTTCATTGATGTTAATTTTAAAAACAGAATAATCGTCAATTTTTTTAAGATGGTACACTTTAAAAAAAATTAAGAATTCATGAGCAAAAGAAGTTGTTACTTATTTTCTTACGGGTATTTAAAATCTCATACTCAAATTTAAATGTCTAATGTCCAGATCCAGAGTAGTCCCCTCTTAATTAAAAAAAGGCGACACTCCACTTATTTAACGTCCAGTCAGTCGGTCGGTCTCCTCCTGCTTCAACGACAATTTCCACAAAAACAAAAATTAAAAAAATATATAATTATGTTCTTCTTTTTTTGTTTGCCTCCACAATATTCATTTGCCCATACGAAAAAAAACTTCTCTGTGATAAAAAATTAAATTATAGTCCCAAGGCATTTTGTCATTTCGAAGTAACTTCAAAAAAATACATAAAAAAAAAACAGAAACAAATTAAGATAACTGAAAAAGGCAAAAAAAAAAACATTATTTTCCGGTAATTTACATTTCAAATTAACCATACCCTCCAACACCAGCCGCCTCCAGCTAATAAGGTGTCGAGCATTGTTATTGCTATATAATCTTCAGTGATTCATCCAACTCGCACAGGTTCCGGATGCCGATGAAGTTGATGTTGATGTTAAATGTGATTGTGATCATATCATCGAAATTGTTTACCTTGTTTGTTGTGCTGTTTTTTAATAAGAAATTTATTTTTTTTTTCGATTTTGCAATGGCACACGATGTTTTTTTCTCTCTAGGGCATATAATAAATTCGAATGACAGACTTAATATAGTATTTTTTTTTTATTAATCGAATTGATGCAATCGACTAAGAAATAGATAGACATACTATAAAAGGTACTTGTTATTAGCTTTTTAGTGAGTTTTTGTAGAATCAGCTCCGTAGTTAAGGAAGGGAATTAGAGACACGCAGGTGCGTAGGAGATTTCAGGGTAATAAGAATAACCATAGGTAAGTAGGCAATTTTTTTCGACTTTTTGAAAAATCAGATTTTTCTAGACGACTTTTCTTTTTTTTGAAAAAAATTCAAAAACTTGAATTAGATATCGGCCCATTTTTAGGTAGTTAAAAAAACATCCAAAATTTGGGACGTACAGTTTCCTCCCAAAGAATTTTTTTTTTGGTTTTCTATGTTCTCAAGTTAGTAGTTGCGAGATATGAAAACAAAAAGCAGTATTTTTAATTTCTAGAAATTACTACTAAAAGCAATCATACCCAAAACCCTAAAAATGTAAAATTCCGAAAGCCCAAACAAAAGTTACGTAAGCACAGAATTCAGATAACCGGAAAAATCCATTTAATATAAAAATTCAAAATTCCGAAACAAAACTCCAAAAAAAAATATACTAAACAAAAATAAGGTTTTCGAAATTTCGGTACAAGGTGAAGGAAAGTGGATTGAGTAAAAAAAAAGATTTCAGATTTCCTGGATTTTGGGTTGGAATTGACATTTGCATCATTGGACCATTATTCTGTTTTAAAAATTAAACATGTCAAAATTTTGGCTATACAAAATTCAACATGGCTAAAATTTTACTTTTCGGTTTTCACAATTCTGAATTCAAAGTTGTTTTTTATCAAAATACTATCAAACCGTTAAACTATTTTCCTTTTATATATTTACAAATTTTTTAAAAACTAAATTTTACATAAACAAAATTTTGAAATAAGGGATTCCACACACAAAGAATTTTGCATTCACTACCAGAAATTTAAAATATAAAATTTTCATGTTGACCACAAAGAGTTCTGGAAACCGAAATTCCGACTTGGGGACTCTTTCACAGATCTACATTACATTACGTTTATTTTCTCTTAAATGGCTCTCCATGGGTGGGTGGGTGACTCAGTGGAAATTTTCAATTTTCAGAAGGGTTGCATGTAATACCTACCCACTTAATGGCTACCAGTTATGGATTTTACTAAGAATCATTTTCATATTTTATGCTTTATGAAAAAAATCAACGTGTTTTATCCCAATTACACAATAAATAAACCTTTGAAAAAAAAATAACGTGACAACAATGAATTCGAAGAAATACCAAGATTATTATCATTCGAAAACGCTCCTTTATGAAAGTATTCTTTTCACAAACAGACATTATCTTTCACAAGCAAACAAAAATAAAATAAAAAGTAAAAAACAAAGAAATACAAAAAAAAAAATATTAAAACATTTCAAGTGATATCTTTGGAGGAAAGTTTTTCACTTCATGAAACATTAAAATTGCAATGACATAATATCTTTCAAAAGAATGCACTCTCCTACAATAATGTCTGTATCTCTGTGTCTGTTTGATTGTGAGTCCTCCACAGCGCCGTGCCGTATAGTCGATAGTCGCTATCTACGTAAGCAATGAAATAAATGAATATTCAAGGAATTTCTTTTCTACATCTTAAAGAGTATTACGCATGTTTCAAATTTTTGTGATATTTTCGTTTTGATTTTTTTTTGCCTACTTGAATTGAGATAAAAAGAAATATTCAAAAGATACAAGGAAATTAAATGTTTATCGGTAGGTACCTAGTAAATGTTGACTCCGGTTGAATGAGGATGAATTTGGATGAAGAATTATTTTAATAAATTCATATTGTCACGTTTTGCCAAAGACAAACAGTGGGGTAGTTTTAAAAAGAAAAAATTCAAAAAATCTCAAAACAAAATTAATTCAAAGTTTAAAAATAAAGTGTGTTTCGAAGGTATAGAACTTTACGTTGGCAACACTTTTTTAACTGGCGGCGGCCTTTTTAAGATCTGTTTTGTAACATGAAGAGAATGGCGCTTGAACAAAGGTTCCACATTGAGGAAATTTATTCGGATCCCGATTTTCATAAGAGAATTTTGTTTAGCGGTGAAGCTCACTTTTGGTTGAATGGCTGCGTCGATAAACAAAACTGCCGTATTTCGGTTGAAAGATAATCCTCAAGTTAGTTGAGAAACCGTTAAAAATCTGACTGTTTCGTATGCTTAATGGGCTGGTGGAATCACGATGCTGCCCAGATTGTTCCTGTCAATGGTGACCGCCATGATTACTGACTTTTTCGTTTCTCAATTCAACAACCGTGATTTGCAGGAGCTGTGGTTTCAACAAGACGGCACAACATGTCACACAGTTTGTGCCACAATTGATATTTTGAGGGAAACGTTTGGTAACCGGATAGTTTCAATTTTCGGATCCGTGGATTGGCCTCCAAAATGGTGCGATTTATATTTATCGCTAGACTATTTTCTGTGGGGGTATCTGAAATCGCTAGTCTACGATCCACTACTTGGAGGACAACATTCGCCGCGTTATTGTCGATTTAATTAAACAAAAATGTTGGAAAAAGTGATCGACAATTGGACCTCCAGGTCAAATTACGCCCGAGCCAGCCCTGGCGGTCATATGCCAGAAGTCATATTTATAATTATAATGCCAAAATATTGTCTTTCCAATAAAGTCAATTTCATGTCAACTCTTAAAATTCAGTTTTGTTTTATTGCATTTCTAAGTTGTATACCTCTGAAAAAACACCCTATAAAACCAAATAATAAAAATTAAATAAATCGAAAATTTATAAATTCTCATTAATCTACGGTCTAATATAAGTGCATTAGATACTTTAATTTGCAGGTATAAATTTATTTTAGTTGTGCGATGGCTTTTATACTTGACTGTCATCAGAGACTTTAATTAGATAATTTTAAAAGTTATTAAAAAAAAAATTTCTTCAAATGGAACTTTCATTTTTATCAATTTCAATGATTCATAAATATCTTTGTTGTTATTGTTGTTGTTGATTTCATTGCTATTTTTAAAAGGAATTCTAAGCCGCAAGTCATCATCTTAATGGCACAACAAAAAAATTCCTATTTCTCTTAAAGTAGATAATATGAATGAAAAATTGTATAGGTACATTATCTTTTTTTTCATGATTTTTTCTACATTCTCTTTCTTTCAATTTAATGCCTTTGTGGTTAGAAAAAAAACGCGACAGTAAAAAAAAAATAATAAATTATTCGCACCCATCTCTTTTTACTTATCTATAGATATCTATATGTACGTAACGTATGTATATTTTTTTGTCAGCCTGTGTGTTTTTTTTTCACCTGAATGTCATTTATAGATGACCGACCAAAGAGAAAAAATTATGAATTTATTTTTATCTCGTCGATATTCGATGGAAACTATTTGTTTATTAGATTTATTTTTTTTACCTGTAAAAGGTATTTTTTCAAATTGATTGATTGATCGATTTGTCACCATTCCATTTTGAATCCATCATTTTCTTTTTTTTTTTTTGTATTTTGCAAATGATTTGTATTGACCTTTATTCAATTGTTGACTATGCGAGTCCTATAGGAAAAACTAACAATTGAAAAATAAAAAATAAATATGCGAGATTAATTTACCTTATTTTATTTTACAAAAAAAAAATAGTACTGGAAATTTGCAAATATTGCATTTTATGATAGTTATCAATGGAAAATACATCATTTATTATTAATTAATTTTAATGGACACAAAATACGCATAAATTGTTTTTCTTTTTTTTTCTTTTTCAATTTTGTTGTTTTAAATAATTATACCTTTCTACAAACAAAATAATTTATATCTCGTGTCATTTGTATTAAAACAGTGTTGTTGTTTTTTTTTTTAATGAAATCTAGCTAATTAGTGTTTGCTATAATTTAACGCATGAACAATAATTTTAGCTTATAGTTTTATTATTTTTATTAATTACATGAGTTAATATATAAAACAATAATAAAAATAAATATCTACCTAAAGAGCATTTATAGTCATTTAGCAAAAAAGCCGATTAAAAAAGATTATAAATAATATTGATTTTGTTATACATGGCTGTTTATAATGATGACAAATGAAAAATTTTAGTTTACTAACAGATAATTACTCAAAGATAAAACTATTTTTTTTTTAATTGTTAAAAAGTTCATTAAAAATTGTATAAACAAAAAATACAAATTAAAAAATAACTCATAGAAATCACCACTTGAGAAATTAACATTTTGGTGTTTGAAATATTCAAATAATTCATTTTATGATATTCACTTAGAAAAAAATTCTGACGGATCGAAATTTTATGGAAGCTTTAATTTGATGTCTTAATTAATCAAAAGCTATAAGTTCTTTTGAAACACATTAAAAATATCGCTAGAACTTTTCCTTTGTTACGTAGGTACTTAGGAATAAACAAAAGAATTCCAAAAAAACATGAAAAAACTAAAAAGTACAAAAATGAGAAAAAAAAAGAAGTTTGAGCTTGCAACTGAAGACGCTATCTGATATACCGAAAATTACGAATAAAAAAAAATTTATAAATTTTAGAGCTAGTTTAAAAAAATATAATAGTTTTTTGAAATAGAATTTAATTACAGTTAAAAAATAAATTTAGAAAATCCACCGTCTTCCAAATATTGAGTTTTCAAAACAAACAGGAAAATTCAAAAAGCTAAAATAATTTATTTTTTTTCGAAATATGATTTATGCAATATTATTAAGTATAATATAGAACATCTGTTATACAAATGTTGATCACAATCCGTCAAACCGTTTATAATGCGTTTTATAGAAATATTTTTTGATAAAATAATTAGATTAGAATTGGAAAAATCCACAGAAAAAAGTTATCTCAATCGTTAAAGCTGTTTTCGAGACAAAACATCTTCACGGTTGTATGACAGGTATCATTATTAGTAGCAGAAAATTCAATTTCGCCCCCTAGAATTAAATTCCAAAATTGAAGAAAATCACTTCAGAAGATAAGTGTAGGTGCAAACCGTACGACCTTCAGTCATACAAAATAGCCGGACCTACTTTTATCGCGTTTACTAACGACTAAAGGACTACTGGTCAAGTTTTGGATTCTTAAAAAAAATCGAGACATTAATGAGACCTGGGCCCTATTTCATAAACATTGACAGGTGACAATTTGTCAAGTGACAATTTGTCAAGTGACAATTCTACAATTGTCAATTTTCTGTCCCATAAATAATTTGACAAATTTGTAGAATTGTCGGAAAATTTGCGACAATTGTCAAGTTTCTGGATCATAAAAAAATTGTCATAACAATGAATTGTCAAGAATTTTCCGAGAATTGTCACGAATTTTCTGACATATTTGTCGTGACAATTCTTTTATGGGACAGGAAAAAATATGTAAATTACAAATTTGTCAATATGTCATTGACAATTGTGACAGGCAAAAGAGCTTCTGTCAAGTTAAGATAGAGAAGTGACTAGTACCATTCAACATGTTAAATATTATTTCTTCGAGTGAAAGTGATGAAGATATTCAAGTCGAATACCGTATTGTACGCCCTCGAATTTTTAAAGAAAGAATTAACAATGATTTTTTAGCATTAAGTGACTTTCAATTTAATGAAAAATGTATTCTATAAAAATATTTTACTATGCATTCATATTAATAAGATTTTTTATTAAAACTGCTCATGCTCAATAAGCCAAACTTCTTGTTTTTAGGTGGTCCTTTTTTTCTATGTACATTAATCTGTTGTGTTCTAACGTAACGACAAATTTGTCACAGTATGACAATTGTCACGTTGTCACGACACATTGACAGGTGACAATTCTACAAATTTGTCGCATTGGTCGTGACAAAATTGTCATTGTCATACTATGACAAATTTGTCACTTTTCTATTTTTATGATCCAAGCAATTGTCAGACAAATGCGACAAATTTGTAGAATTGTCACCTGTCAATGTTTATGAAATAGGGCCCTGATAGTGAAGGGAATCCTGCAGTTCTGTCTGTCTGTCCGTCTGTACCTACCTCGATCTACAACCTAAAGCGATTTTCTCGGAACAGCTCCAACGATTTTGATAAAACAAAATTTCAGTAGGGTTTAAAGTTATTTTGTCATTTTAAAAAAAACCTCTATTAACGGTACCCGCCACAGAACCGGATATTTGGTTTTCGATTTTTTCATAAGCGACCTGACAGATTACTATCATAATTTTTATGGCAGGACCTCTGGTATATGTATAAACTTCATAACATTTCATATCAGAATTTAAAAAAATAAATTTTGGATTTTTGAAAAACAAATTAATTAAAAAAAAAACGGCTCTAACGATTTTTCAATTTTTCTTTTCGAAAATTCGTGTTTTAACGATATATTAGATGGCATATTCAGTTTTGAAATCAAATTCTTTCTATGGCTTATTTAAGCATTTCGAAAAATTAATTTTAAGCTTTTTTATATTTTTCTCAAATGCAATTTTTGTTTTCGTATTTTTTTTTGTTTATTGGTCGTACTCAAACGCGCCAGCATCCCAGCTTTGTAAATATCGAATTCATAATGTCGATTTTTAAAAATTTGACAGAAGAAATATCGACTGGTTAAAAGACCAATCAGTCGAAATTTAATCGATTTTTTAGAATGTTGATTGTTGAAATCTCATTACAAAAACATTTCAAAAATCGAGACTTTAACAATCGATAACAATCGAGAACACACGGTCTAATAACACCCAATGACAGCTAAAAGTGAAAGTGCAAAAAAAATGGTTTATAGAGCAAAGGAAAATGTAGAAAATTACTGTTTGTTGTCATTACAGACCAATCTTAACAAAAATGATATTTTTACTCCATAGGTATCTACTTTGTTTTATTTTAATATTTTATTCTTTTATTTGCCAATCAGAGTACCTATTTGTAATAAAGAAAAAATCGTGCTAATAAAACAAGTATCTATACTTCATTGAAACATTATTGAATTAATTTTCTTTTTGCCCATTTTTTATTAGCTAGAGCTGTATTGTTGTGGATTTGGTTACACTCTCGACAATGAGTTATTTAACACCGCACTCTCATTAGCATACTGTGAAATCGTGGAGTTGATGCCACTCCCAAACATTCGATTTTATTTATTTTTCTCTGTTCATAATTTCACGTAGTCATTGCATGATTTTTTTTTTTCTTTTTTCTTGTTAATGCAGTAAATAGATAGTACTTACTTATTATTACTGCGCATCACACGTAACCGCAATAAATCATATACACACATGCATATATTATATACACATGCAGCATGTAGTACTTTTTTTGAAGACAAAAAATAATATGATTTTTTCGCTAAGAAAATTTAAGTTTTCTATACTCATTTTGGTTCTAAAGGAGCTTTTACTAGGTCAAGTAGAAGTCGATGTATGGAAATTTATATCTCCTTCATTATTTCGAGAAAAAAAAGAAGATTTTCCATGTGATGCAGCATTTTGCATAACATATCAAAATTTACATTTTATCTTAAGTTGAAGATGACGATGATACAGTGAAGTGAAGTCATCGAAATTCTATATAGTCTGGGAAATAGGATTGCAATTCAGAGGGTTGAGTTCGCAAATTTTTGAAAAATATTTTTTGTTTTGTTTTTGAGTTTTGCCAATTTTCCTATGTGGAATTATTTATTGCAAGTAAGAGAGGTTATTCAACTAGAAATCAGACGAAGTCTTTTAATTTCAAACCCAGAAACCCCAAAATCTCGAAAACCCCAAAATCTGAAAAACTAATTTTTCTAAAAACTCAAAACTCAGAACGTTCGAAAGTAGAAAAACCCCAATTCTCAAATCCAGTAAATTAAAAATTAGGAAAACCTAGGAACTTAAAAACTACGAAAGCCCAATTTCTTAAAAATCCAAAACTCAAAAAAAACACAAATAAAGAAATCAAAAGTCCAATACCCCGAAATAGAAAGAAATTCGAAAACACATACATAATCCTGAAAACCCAAAATTCCAGAACACCTAAAATCACAAATCACCTGAAACACTCAAATTCATAAAAGTCTTAAACTTTAAATCCAAACAACCCACAATCAAGAAAACTTAGAACCCCGAAATTAAAAACAAACCAAGTCCAAAATCTCGAAAACCAAACAAAATGCAAGCAAAATTAAAATTGAAGTCGGAAAACCCAAAAATTCAAAATCCAGAAAATCCAAATTTCGAAAACTTATAATTCTGAACATCTAAAAAAGTACGAAATCACAAAAAAAAAATCACGAAGACTCAAGATCAAGATCAAGATCCTGAACAACCAAAAATTTAGAAAATTTTAATACCAGAAACCCTTAGTACTGAAAATTCAGATGGTCTAAAATTAAAAAAGCCCAAAATCGAATTTTATTGGAAATCAAAAAGAATGTAAAAGTCCTGAATTTTCAGAATTTGGTGTTTCGCGATTTTTGGTTTTTGGAATCAAGGCCCCAAAAACTTACAACCTGAAAACCCAAAACGCACAAATATAACTGACCGGCAAACTTTCAATTGCTTACTCTACACTTAAAATCTGAGCTAGTTTTTTCAAATCGCATATGTAGGTAAATGGTAAAGGTACATTGATTTAGGATTTTCGTTATTATTGGTATACATGACTTTCTGTTTTCGGGATTTTGAATTTTCGATATTTTTGGGATTTTAGGTTTTCTAAACCTTGGGTTTGCGGAATTTTTGGTTTAGATTCTAAACACAATTAATTTTTTGTATGATGATCCGTTCTCAAATTATTGGCTAAGACCGGATTTTTAACTGCCAGCGACTCCTAGCGGTCGCCATTTCTTTTGAACCACAAATCGTTTAAAATTTAGATCATGGGTCACCACACAATCGGAAAAATTGTTATTTCTCAAACTATTAAAACCACAAATCAGAAAGAAAAAAAAATAAATTTCTGCGACAATAATAATTCTTTTCTCTTTCAATTCTTGTATGGCTTTTCATTTTCTTTTTTTTTTTGTTCACACCCCTTTGGGCTCTTTCCTTTCGTCATCTATCTCCCCTCCTCTTGTCGTTTTGTGCTCATTGCATAAATAAATTATTTTCGCAATTTCACATCGTTATCACGTGGCGATCGCTTGTCTGCGAAGATTTGCAAACCAAGAGGAATAAAATGAAGGAAGAGGGACCACCACAGGCACTAACAACAACAACAACAACAACAACAAAAATAGAAAGAAAAACATCAACAACAATCGACGAAGAAAAAGTAAAAGTCAGGTGGTGATGCTGATGAGAAAAAAAAAAATAAATATCAGCCGAACGGAAAACCACAAAAGAAAATACTTCATCCATCATCAGATTCTCTCAGCATAAACAACAATAGCATCGTTGGGTTGGTCGATAGGTTGGTTGGTTGGTTGGTTGGTTTGTTGGCCGGTTTGAGCCCCAACTCTCGACTCACACGCTTAGAAGATCAAAAGTTAGAGAAGTTAGATTGGAAGCCGGTAAAGTATCCGTTGACAAGACTATGGAGAGAAAATCAATTAGAGATGAATAACCTAGATATTTTTTTTTGTTATTGTTGTTGTTATTTCCTTCGTTCGGAAAAATGGGACAAAGGGGAGAAAATCAGTTGGGAAAAAAAAGGTGTCATCATCTGCGTTTGAAATTGAAATGAAATTCCGTTGTCGTTGTTAGCATAGTCGCACTGTGTCGGTCCGTTTGTCGGGCGACGACGACGAGAAGCGAGATTTTTGCGTTTGTTGTTTGCTGTTTAATTTCTTTTCTTTTTTTTTTTAATTTTCTCTCATTTTCTAGCTTTTCTGAAATACATGCGAAAAAAAAAATTAAATGTGCTCAAGGCAATGTAACTTAATTGCAGCATATGGCCTCTTTTTTTTAAAGAATTATACTGTTTGTTTGTTTGTTTGATTAGGACATTTTGAAGTGGCTAATGGTGCTTTTAGATATTAGAAATTTGTTTAATGTATCAAGGCAAGTTGTTAGTATCTTTTTGTATGTAATCCTTATTGTACATCTGATTGCCACTTGATTGATGTAAATAAATAACAACCTTTTCGGGGGATAACTTCCTTTTTAGGAGTATTTACAAGAAAGAAAAAAATGAAAACATGAAAGAAAATACAGGAAAATTGACTTTAGATTAAGAAATATTGAGATACACTTGGTTCTTCCTGAGAAGCTTAAAAAATAAAAGCTTATTTTTTAAGTCGAATATTTTGGGGAGAGTACGATAACTTGGGCGCCAAGAATTGATAACGGTTTTTGGTAGAAGGGTCCAAAACAAGTATTTTTTAATTTGGGAGGGGGGGGTCTATCTTGCCCCGTTTAGGCGGGAGGGGCAATTTAAAAAATACGTACATCAAATAGAAAAAAAATAATTAAAAAATAACGGTAATACTTACAATTGAATTTTATACTTTTTTTTACAGCCAGTATTTTGTACTATAAGCCAATTTTTAAATCAGGCAAAATGTATGCACAGTTTTCGAAAAAATGAGTTTCAAACTCAAAATTCGAGAAAAAAAACACAAAAAAAAAGTTTAAAGTGTAATTTCTCAAAACCATAAAATTTATTATAATTTTTTTTTATAGAATTTGATGCTTTTATTAATTTCTAATCAAAAACTGAAAACTAGATGATTTTATGTCTTCTAGTTCTTGAGAAAATTAAATTTTAATTAAATTATTTTTTCCTTGCTTGAGTATTTACGTAGTCTTATTTTGATAGTAATAATCGAATATGGATTAAGATATACCTGGGATAAATTAATTTTTAATAAATTCAGCTTATTTAAATGCCAAAGAAACTTTGCATGCACCCCACCTTGCACCCAGCCCACCTTGCACGCCCCCAAATCCTATAGCGTGCCCAAGAAGGGGGGTTTCACCACCCACACACACCTCGGTGTGGCATACACCCAAACTCGCACCTACCCCAAATCCTACAGTGGGCCCAAGCAGGGGGGTTGCAGGGGGGCAGCATGCCCCCCATACGCACCCCATTGTTGCATACAACCAAACTCGCACACACCCCACTGTTGCATATACCCAAACTCGCATCTACCATTTTTACTATCAAAATAAGACCACTCAAACAAAAAAAACATAACAAAAATTGAAATAGCAGTTGTGGTTATTTTCAATTTTCTCAAAAACTAGAAGTCATTAAATAATCTAGTTTTCAGGTTTTGATTTGGAATTAATAAGAGCATTGAATTCTATAAAAAAATATCATAATAAATTTAATGGTTTTGAGAAATTACACTTTAAAGTTTTTTTTTGTGTTTTTTTCTTCGAATTTTGAGTTTAAAACTCATTTTTTCGAAAAGTGTGCATACATTTTGCCTGATTTAAAAAATGGCTTATAGTACAGAATACTGGCTGTAAAAAAAAGTGTTAAATTTAATTGTAAGTATTACCGTTATTTTTTAATGATTTTTTTCCGATTTTTGTCATTCTTTATAAAATTGCCCCTCCCGCCCAAACGGGGCAAGATAGACCCCCCCTCCCATAGTAAAAAATACTTGTTTTGGACCCTTCTACCAAAAACCGTTATCAATTCTTGGCGCCCAAGTTATCGTACTCGTGCCAATATTTTTTTTTTTAAAAACTTTAGTTTTAAAAATAATTTTCCAAATAAAATTTATTGAATTTTTCATAGATTTTCATTTTCTGCTAAATTTAGTTCAATTTTTCTCAAAAATTGCAAGATTTTTAGACTCAAATCTTTTTGAATGGATGACATTTTTCAGAATTTTCTTTAAATTACCAAAAAAATCGCCTATTGTGACGCCCACTTTTCTTTTAGCCTCCAACGATTTGGATGAAATATTTAGAATTTGCTCTTTAAGCTAGTAATAAGTTTTGGAACTGTCCTCTTTTTAAATCCACCCACTCCCACCTTACTTCCACGTCCATTTTTTTCTTTATAATTAGCTTTTTTGAAAACGCATTGAATAATTTTAATTAAATTTTGAAAATGTTTTTCTTCTAAGAAAGACCAATTTTATAAACTTATATTAGTTTCCACAGACTGCCTTGTATACATATAACGAAAATAGGCGTGGCAGTGGGCGGGTTTTACTGAAACTATTTTTTAAAACGTTTTTTCTTGCGAATTACAAAAAACACATTTGTTGGTTCCTATGAAACGACTTTAACGATTTTGATGAAATTTTACTTTCAAGTTGACTTTAAAAGTTGATCTTGACAGGTTTTACGCAGGACCATAGCCCACGGGTCCGAAAAGGGCACTAACATATTTTTACAAAGTTTTGAATGATCTGAATAAAATTTAGCACTTGATACCATTTTACTTTCAAAGTTAAGAAAAATAGGTAAATATTATCTAGGTCCGTAATTAAGGCGGAGGATGCTGAATTCTACTAAACTCTAACAACTTTGATGAAATTCTATAATTGGATGGTATTTTCATTTCCAAAACAATCAACATCCAGAGTCGTAGCCAGGCCGCGACAAGAAAATTTTTCTAATTTAAAAATTTTTTAAAACCAAAAATTTTAAAAGTTGACTAAAATCCAAATCCATTTTAGGTTTCAATGAATTTTTAAAGTTTGATGCTATTATTCAAAATGATTAACATTCCTTAAATTAATTTTTTTATATACTATTCCTATAAAAAAAAAAAACAAAGTATTTGTCAATCGAATAAAATCCTAAAATAGAACTTAAATCTTAGAACCTTCAATATTTTCTCAGTCTAATAAAATCAATTTGCACACCTCGTCTATAATAGTAAATCATCTTTTGCGTCATCTTTTTCCAAGTGTTGAATATTATCTTTTTTTTTGGTAATATTTTTTTCTGCTTCTTCTATTGAATTGTGATGACACTTTTTCTTAAGATACATATCTAACCATTGTTTGAAGTTATCAAATAATGCTCAACTTATATATGTACCTAGCTATACTTTATCCTACACATTTACCTTCATATTATGTTCTTACGCACATAAGCAGAATACCCTCGGGTAACATTTATCTGTTAAAACAAAAACAAAAAAAAACACAAGAAACTTTTCTCAATACTTATAACGAATCCTTTGTTCATATTTGTTTTTGAAAAAAAGTTTTTCAACGCGCAGAATATTTGAATTCAGATATGGTAGATATGAACTTATCCTATGTATGCTGTATAGTAATAGAGTGACCATGTTTTGTTTTTCTTTTTTTTTTTGTATTAAAAATGTGTACTTATACCTCCTTAATTTTCAATTTAATAATTATTCCTTTGTACGTAACATCCTTTATTCAAAAAGAAGGTAAGTTGTGGAAATTATTAAAAAAAAATTTTTTTATAAATATTTATTTGATAATTTCTACCAAAATTTAAAAGTTATAAGAAAATATATGAAAATTACTTATTCATATATGGTAAAATGGTAACCCTAAGAACATAACAAATATTTTATATTTATTTTCAAAATATTAAAAATTACAGATACAAAAAAAAAACACCCAAAATGGTCACCACATTATGACAAAGGAATCCCACTTCGTAACTTATTTCTCAAACAGCAACAGCAGCATAATTCTAAACTTTTTGTCAGAAGAGAAAAGAAGATTGAGAGAAAGAGACCAGTTTCATCGATATAAAGCTATAAATAACCCGCACTTTGTATGAAAATGTGGAAATAAAAGGACAAGTGAGTCCTTGTGAAATATTGAACAACACTACAGGGATGCCATTGGATTCGACAGGATTGTGGATGATGGTTCTGTATAAAGATGAACATCAAGCCATATACTATAAGGGGAAAGACCCAGAGGGTGTCCAAGGGTTTTTTTTAGCACTTCATTGTAAGTGAAAGCAAACTCACAAAGGCTTAAATTTTGCGTCCTCTTTATATATCTACCTAAAACCTAACGAAAGCCTGGAAGGCATATTTATTTTTATCTTTGGATACCTCATCGATTGTGTCTCACTCCCACTATACTCTTCTGTATGAAAATTTATTTCAAGAGGAAATACCTGGATCCTTGCAGGAAGGTTGTATGTATTTGTGATTATTCCAGTTTTCAAAATTCTATGTGGAATACAAAAACAAAAAAAAAAACAGCGAAAGTTGCTTCAAGGATTCAATGGGGGAGATGCCGTTGCAAACGCACCGCATAACAGTGCATACAATCCTGATGATTCCAGGATGGAGATGGTGTACGCTTGTGTGTGGATCTTTTTTATTTTAGTATAAAACTCTGAACTTGACTTGCATGAGCTAGCTAATCACGTTGGTTGGTTGTCTGAAAATTTGCACCCTCTTGTAGGTTTTTTTTTTTTTTTTCTTCCTGATTTTAAAAGAGAAGTTCACTCACTCGTAAATGAATTCTGAGGGAAATAAAATTAAAAAAGAAAAAAAAAGTACAGGCTTTAGGGCAATGCCCTGGTACACAGAAAAAGCAAAAGGGTATGTATGTATGTTTATTCTCTCCACGTACATAGGTACAAGATGAACTCTTGAGACGAGAAATACTTAACCAACAAGAGGGAAATATTAATTCAATCGATTGACTTTCCAAGTTTATCTATCTCCGGAACATAAGAAGTGTATATAAGTTGAACGTGGGTATGTGATTATTTACAATAGAAGTGGATTTTTAAACCTTGAAAGGTAATAAATTGAGGTTTAGTTTGTTTTCTATCACATTTTATTTTTTTTTTGCTCTATTGGTGGTCCCTTGATCATAAATTTGAGTTTGAGATATTGTATCTAGTTAGATTAACAAAAATCGTCGTAATTCGTAATTTGGCGCCCAACGCGAAGCTCGAGCACACGATTTTTAGACTAAGAGTTTCATGATTAATGGGATAAGCTAGCGTGGGCGACATCCAAATTGCGGTTCAAAGTCATAATCATTAGATAAAAATCTCATGCTTAACAAACTATGTCAGCTTATCTGGCGCCCAACGTCGCGTCGGGTTCCAGATTAATTCGAAACAAATTTAACTTAGCATTAAAAGTAATTATCCTACCATGTTTTTTTTAATATTTGTAATCGATTCTAAACAATTCGGAACAATTCTAAGCAATTCTAAACAATTCTTAAAAATTTTGAACACATCCAAATTGACAAAACAAATACGCATTTGTGAACACAATTATGTTGGAAGCTGATATTTCAATAATTCTAAACAATACAAATAACCGCATTAAAAATGTTAAGACTATTGTGCTAGTTCGTTTTGTAGTTGCGAAAACTAATTAATTTTAATTTATCGTTAAAAGTTTATTACAACATAACAGAAATAGCTAATATTGATTATTTTAGCTCAATGTTGTCTTTAAAATTCATACAAAACAAACAAACAAATTAAATTGCATTCCTATGACATATTGTGTTGAAATGCGTTTTAAATTGAATTTCTTTTTTTTATATATTTTGTTAAAAAAATAAAATTGTATGACTACTTCGCATTCACATAACCCATCACAAAATAAACTCGTAGAATTGCATCAGTGAAAATTAAAAACTATTCAACCGCAATAAAAATTAAAAAAAAAAAAAAAAAAACAAATATTCGAATGCAATCCATATGATTAGATTTCGAACTCATTGGAATGTGTAGGTTCGTACAGAAATATATATTTCTGCCCAGAAATTCTTATGGTTGAGTGGCTGTAGACCAACTCAGAGGCCATATACTCGTAGGTACGCATACGTCAGCATGATGATAAATGGATAAAATTTAAATTTTGTAATTTGTCTGTCGAATTTTATTGAATTTTTTTGGTTTTCTGTTTGAATCAATATAACCTGTCAGGTGCACCATGCACCACACAGTAGTATAGATAGCCTCGTCATTATCATCATAGACCTTTTTTTTAGGGTAAACCAACAAAAATTATGCACACATTCATTGGAATTATCTGTTTCCTGCAGGCATTCATATAGGTGCATTATTATTACATTTGGTGGTCGGAAGTTGAGTTTTGTGATTCATCAAATGAATACTTCTACCAGACCAACTACACAGCCTGCAGTACGAAATGTATTGACTGATGGTTGGATGAGCGGCTAGATTATAATTTCATATTGAGGGATGGCCAGCCGGCCTTCCTTTCGCATCGGCAGACGAATTTATCTTTGGCAAACCTTGTCTATCTGTCTGTCTGTCTGCGGTGGTGCAGTTGGCGGGATACCTACCGACTGCTTAAAATATACGGGCAGTCTACATTTACTGAGTGAGTATTAATTTTCGTTCATTTTCTCAACTCCAATCGATCGATGGTGCGGTTTGTCTGTGCTATTGCATTTCCCAATGCGCATTGCTTCAAGTCGAAAACACTCGTTTCATTGTAGGTAAGTATATTTGGGTTCGTTTTTCATTCGACCATTATGCAATCACCCCCACCGACATTTCTGTCCGTCTGTCCATTTTTTGTCTACGATTTTCTTTAGTAACTTAGTACCTACCTATTTAGTAGTAGTAACAGTACTAACTATACGAATTCGATTGTGTTATGCGTTTCAAAAAAATGCATAGCATATATTATGTATTATTATTTTTGGATGCACATTAATGATTAAAATGTATCATGTTGGGGGGATTTAATGGATTATTTGCATGTTCACGCTGTTGTTGTTTTTGTTGCATACACAAATGTCAGATTTCTGACATTAATCCATTCGATTAATGTTTTCAATCATGTTGGATTACAAAAATTTTGTTGGCATGCATGCATACATGCATAACGTGTACCCTCACACAGCTCACACTTTTTGTGCATTTTTAATTAAAAGATTATGAAGTCATTATGTGAACATTAAAAAATACTTAAAGGTGTATCAAATTGTATGAAATCCACTTGTGGGTTATTGGCATTCAATTTAGCAAAAAAAAAAATGATGGATTTATAGCTTAAATAAAAGTCTAAGGTGCAGTACTGCATGCATATTTCTAGCACATCATTGAAATTAGACACGTTGATGTGAATTATAGTTTATTTTTACAAATCGCGAGATTTTAAATGGAAGGTTTTTGTTTAATTACATATTTTTGAGCTGTGCCATGAGATTTTTGCCCCACGTTGGGCGCCTGTATTTCTGCTTTCTAGAAATAGTGTTTATAATTTGTTTTTTGATTACGTGGAATTGTTTAGAAGTATAAATAAATACAAGTATATTGAAAATGCTAGAACTGTTAATTATTTTTGAAATTTTTGGGTATTTTTTGAAAAAGTTTAGAATTATTAAAAATTGTCTTTTTGAACATTTCATTATTTTTAAAATTTAATAGAATTGTTTAGAAGTTTTTAGCACTATCAAGAAGTGACCAAGAATTGATTCATATGTGAAACACTTCATAGAATTGTCTAAATTGTTCAAAATATTTTAGAATTGCTTATAATTATCTAAGTTTTTAGAATTTTTTAAAACATTTTCTTCAATTTTTTTAAAGCAACTGAGAATTATTTGGAATTAAATTAGAGACAGAAGCGTCTCTTTAAAAGTTCTTTTATTGTTTAGAATTGTTAAAATTTTTCAAAATTGTCTTAAAACGTTTCAAAATTTGTTCATTAGAACCATGACAATGAATCAGATCAAAATATCCGAAAAGTTTGATATTTTTTCGATACAAAATGAGAAAAGAAAAAAGTCATTTGCTCAAAAACTTACCAACAATAACAGTATTAGCTGCTACCTCCTTAGCTGCAGCAGCAGCCGCAGCTGCTGGTCCACATTGCAAAATATCCGAAAGTGACAATGACGACGCAATCAATTGACGTTTCTCCTCGAAATTGAGAACATCCAATGAATTACTTCGCTGTGGAGTAACAGTGATTGTAACAGATTTCTGCATTTTGGCAACAACACACAACTGCTGTGACTGTTGATCCTCTGTATCAGTGACTGGTGAACTCAATTCCACCACCGAATTTTGAGGAATGTACTGGCCGCCAACACCGGAACCAATATATTGAAATTGTTGTTGTTGTTTGTGCGTGTTGTCTGATTGGAAGCTTGGCGATAATTGATAACAATTCTCATTGTTAATGGCGGCAACTAAATTGGCTAAATTGTTGCGGCTATTTTGGATTACATGTTGTTGGTGCTGCTGCTGTTGTTGTTGCTGCTGTTGTTGTTGTTGCTGTTGTTGCTGAAGTTGTGCTTGCTGTTGGAATTGTTGTTGAAGTTGTTGCTGAAGCTGTTGATGTTGTTGGTGCTGAAGATATTGTTGAAGGGGAATTTGAGGGCCGCAGGTATTGTTATTACCGTTGCTGTTGTTATTGTTGTTGTTGTTGTTACCGTGGGTGAATTTATTACTACGCATAGACATTACGTGTGAGTATTTTTGTTAAAATAATTAATCTAATAAAAAAAAACTATTTAACCGACACGACGACGATAACGATGACGATTACACGATAGAGGGAGGCGACAAACGCGAACCAACAAACACCTGTTTTGATACTTTGTTAGATTTCAATTAAGTATCATTGGTGATGTGTTGACATGAGAAAGTTGCGGTGGCGTTGGGTGATAGTAATCACACGTTCATACCACACGCACCCAAGATAAACGCACGCGACTCAATGTTTCCTTTTACCACATGTGTGATGAATGATAGAGACTCAAGTATGACGTAAACGGTTACACCAATGAACAACTGCAGGGGTCGTATCTCAGCCCTTTGTTTGATTTATTTCGGCACTAAATCGTCAACGCACACACACACACACTTTTTTTCGCTCTCTTATTTTGCTTCTTCCACTTGACTTAATGGATATTTTGCCACATATGGCTTTTGTTGTAAATTTCTTTCTGTCATGAAATTTTTAACATTCCTTCGGCTGGAGTATATAATATCAGGCACTCGGCTGGCTGGCTGACTGACTGAATATTTTATTGCACAGAAAATAGAAAATATTTTATGCCATCTAGAAAAATGGGGAAAAAAGGGGTTTAAGGGAAAAAAAAAGAAAAATATTTATGTCAGACAATTCAAAATTCAATTTGTTCGCATGTGATTCATGCATTTTGGAATAAACAGAGCGCACATACGCTTCATGCATTCATACCTTTCTCTTGATATTTTTTTTGTATGTCAGTTGATTTGTATTTAATTTTGATTTCCAGACCTAGACGAATAGATTTTGGGGAATTTTGCTAAAAAAATCTTTAAAAAATCACTGAAATAAGTTTCAGCAACATTCTCTATCAAAAAAAAAATGAAACCCACCCCAGTGTAAAATTCTAATACATTTTTCTCCAACGTCAGATATTTTCTATTTGAAATTATTTTATTGTTTTAAATTATTATTTAAGAGTGTCTAAGATTAAAAGAATTGTTTTCAATTGTTTGAAATTCTTACAAATTATTTAGATTAAAATGCAAGTCTTAATTTTTAAATGTCAAAAATTGTTTAGAATTTGTGTGAACGTTGATTTGTTTAGAAATATTTTATTTTTTTGAACAATTTTCTAAATTTGTCTTTTAGTCTAGAAATATCAAAAATTTTCTAGAAGGGTTTTGAAATATTTAATACTGTCTGAAATGGTTCAAAACAATTGTTTAGAATTATATAATTGTCTAGAAATTTAAAAATATTAAATATTGGAAAAATTAAGAGGATTCTAAAATTGTCTAGAATTGTAAAATTGTCTACAATTCTAAAGTTTTCTAGAATTGTAAAATCGTATAGAATTATTTAAGTTCCTGAATTCGGTTACATCTATCAAGAATTGTTCAGAATATTCTTGAATTGTAAAATAGAAGAGAAAATATTTTTTTTTAGATTGTTTGGAATTTGACAAAAACTGTTCAAAATCTGGTATTGATGTTTAAAATTGTATACAATATATTTGATTTTTTAAGAGTTGTTAAGAATTGAAATATGTTTTTTAGTGTTCTATTGTTGTTTAGAAATGCTTAGAATCTTCTAGCATTGTTTTTCAATTTCTTATAATAATTGGAAAAAAATGTTCTTTCAATATTGTAAGATTGTTTAGAATTATTTAAAAATGTCTTGATTTCATAATAATTGTCAAGACCTGTTGAAAATTTTGTTGATACAAAAAACTGTCTGGAGTTATTTCAATTTTTCATGGATTGTTTAAAATGGATTTCAATTATTGTAAATCCCACCACTTATGAAACAATAAAATCCCAGGTTTAAACAGACATTATGTACTGGGAAGGATTTTTATTATTAGCTTCATTAAAAAAGTATTCAACTTAAAATTTTATTTAAAAACACTCAATTCAAAAATAATTTGTATTAAATGCAACTGGCTAACAATAGAAAAAAAAATAAAAAAAGTTTCAATCGTTAAACCATGCAGAGCAATCAAAAGTTATTTTTTTAGCCCAACTCTATCCATTAAAATATCAAACAACCCAACCATAGCCAAACATCATTTCTATACATCAGTAATTTACTTCGATTAAAATTTTTTAATGACCACAAAGAGACGATCATTTCAATTTCTTTTTTTTTTTTTGCTTGTTCATCTTGAGAAAAGGGAAAAAAATATAATTTAATTTTCTACCGTTCTCCTTCAAACGTTACATAAATTTTTTTATTTTTAGTTTGAAGATACCAATTCAATCAAAATCTTTCATTACTTATCCCGGACCGGTATATTTTTTTTTTAGTAAGGAAATTATAAAAAAGTAAGCTTTCAATTTAAAAAAAAAATATGGAGAGAGTATAGTTGCTTTCGGTCGAATTGACATAATGTTGTTTTTTTTTAAGTAGGTTTGTACCTACCAAAGGAAAAGCAGACGTTATTTTATACATTAAATACGAACACTGTTGGAAATAGAAGAAAACCAAGTACGCTACGGTTAGCACGTCCTCTGCGATTCCCTTTAGGAATAACGAAATTAAATTTCATTGCTTTGTCTGTAAAATGGTCGCCAGTGGCAAAATAACGATTGATTAGAGTTGCCACTTTTCTAGTTTCGAAATATTTTTAAATTACGATTTTTTTTTAACTTGATGAACATTTTCAATATCAGTATGTTATATTTAAGGATATATGAACTCATGATTTTAATAATCATAACAACTCAACTTAAACAATGTATTTAAATTTTTTAATCTCCAGATAAAAAACTGCACTAACCAAATCAACTAAGCTTTCAAAATAGGAATAAATATGTGACAATATATTGACAAATAATTGAACCATGAAATGTTGTGTAAGCACCAAAAAATCCACGATTATTCGTTAAAGAAAATTTTAATCCGAGGATTAAATTGTTTGTAATCTGCTGACACACTTCACTGCTGTACTGTGTGGTTTACGCAATCTTTGAAGCGGGTTATTTATAAAAATATTATAAATATCCCACTTTAAATTTTGTTTCGTTTAGAATAAGGTATTTAATCTGAAGATTAAGATTTTAAACCACCCAATCAATTAAGTGAAAATGTACTATCGCATACTTGATAAGTTAATCTTGGTCGATTCCCAGAAACAAATTTTGTTAAAATCTTAATCCGAGGATCAAATCTTCTGCCTTACCTGGTTTTCTGAAATGAACACACGGATTAGAATTTGCGTTTGTGACTATGGTATGTCACAAAGAAAACCCCCGTTAATCCCCCAAATATTCGGTTGGTTCAATACTTAATCAAAGGATCAAATGTTTAGAAATGAAACAGATACTTCCTTAAACGGTTTTTAAAAAATGAATAAGACTATGACATCCATGATAATACGACATACTTATCCCCTGGCTTCTGGTTTAAACTTAGTGAATCAATAGAAATCAGTTAATTAAAATCTTAATCCGAAGATCAAATCTTTTGTAAAGCTACTTCCATCAGTTTTTCGGAATGAAAATAAAATATGCATCTGGATGAAGCTTCCATTAATTAGCTGTTTCGTAAGAAGAAGTAATTGAAAATTCATGAAACCTTCGTGAGTAAAATTTTTAGGCGGATAACATAATATTTTGACTCTACTCTTTTCAAAAAAATACAAAAATGCATTTTAGTTGGATTTTAAAAGCTTTTAAAAATTTCAATAAAGTGGCAACACTTAAATAAGAATTTCCTTCAGACGACACGTCCTGATGGCGGATATCCTTCGCTAGCCTCATCTTAGGACACAATTTTCTTTCTTTTTTATATTTTTTCTTTTATTATCCTTCATAGTCTTCTTCCTCTTTATTGATTGCATTGCTTTTTCTCTTTGTATTGCAGATGTGTATTTTCATAGTTTTTTTTTTTTTTTTGATGTCGACTACTCATACTATTCGTTGTCCAAAATATAATCAGCCAGACATAGCCAAAGAAAGGTATACACCAGGTTCTTTTGTATATAAGTACATTTACTGCATTAAAAAACCGTTTACCTGTTTCGATTGTCCTTAAGGGCAAATGAACTTGAAAATTCCTCAGAGGATGAAAAAAGTTGGAACAAAATTTATATCTTAGTTTGTAGGTAGAAGTACATAAGTCAGCAGACGTACAAAGTACAGACAAGGTAGTGAGAGCAAGAAGAATAGCAAATTGAGAAATTGTGAAGTGGTCTTTTGGGAATTTACCTTCCTCTACCAATGCAACCATCCCGTCCCTTCCCAACAACAACGCAACCGTCAGTCGTATATGCTTCTCTCGTGGCGCATTTATTTGAACACAGGTGGTCCCCCTCCTCCTCTTGACTCGCTCCAGAATATTATTATTGCCCAGACAATGTACACTATTAATGTAATTTTCCATTTATGATGAAGCCCATCGTATGTCCGTATATGAACATTCCATATTCGAGAGGGGAATATAAAAGGTCCTCATGGTTATTCTTTGTTTCATTTATTCTCTCTCTTTTTTTTTGTTGTATTCTACGTTTAGGTATATTTACTTTGCTTTTGTAGGTTTCGGAACCTAATTAGAATTTATGTATTTGTAGTCCTTAGGCTTGGTTTTTGATTAGAACCAACGCACGCCAACAACAACGGGAGAGATGGATTTCAGAGACTCTTGAATTTTGTTTATTTGGCCTCTATAGGTGCGTGTGGTGTGTAGAAAATGAATAATGCGTTATATCAATTCGAGAAACCTTGCCACAGCCTGAGATCCTACTCAGTGAGATTTTAATAGAAAATTATTATGCGACAACCTAGGGTAGAGTTTAATAGTACCTATTATGCCATGGACCGGATTAATAGGCTTAATCTGACCAAAGGAAGGATGTAAGTTTACCGGAATATTGGCCAGTTGGATATTGTAAAATACATCAAGGGTTTCCATAACAATTTCAAAAGGATACTTTTGAGAGAAGAGTATAAAGTTAAGGATTAAATATTTTTAAATTAATTTGTGATGCTTTTAAAAGGTAGAAGACATATATTTATTTTTTTTTAAAAGGCTTTAAATTTATTTTAAACTCGTTTTAAAGAAGCATATTACTGAATAAATGATTTTTCAAGCTGCCAAAGAAAGAAAGAATGGAGACGAATTTTGGTAGAACTTTTAAATGGAACGCTATTTAATCTGGAGGTCTAATTTTCGATTATTTTTTCAAACATTTTTGGCCTTTTATCGGCAATAATGCGGTGAATGTTGGCCTCCAAGCGGTTGAACGGTTCACAATGGGAGGGAAAGACAGAGCGTGGAAGGGTATTCCACATTCGTGTAGTACGGCTAAAGAACGAATCCCTGTACTTAACAGTACGACCGAAGTTGGGTTCAAGAGTAAACTGATGAGCATTCCTGGAAGCGCGAATATTACGGTTGAATAGAGTTTAAGGGGAGGAATGCAACTGCCTATTTCATTTAAGCACAGAGAGGGAGTTGACTTTATAGATAATAGCCAGATCAAAAGGGGAAAAGAATTTCTTGCATCTCCAAAGGAAACCTAAACATCTTGCGGCATTTTTAGCGACGTTAAGTATGTGATCATTCCACAGAAGAAGGTTTGTGATACACATACCAAAATTGCAAGCTGATTAGTTTCTTTGATGCAAGTGCCATTCATAGATAACGGAAGGGGAGGTACGTCTCATTTACGACAGAAGGCAGCATTGAGTTTTCGAAGCATTAAATTCTACGCGGTTACTTAATCCCCATTGTACAATGCTGTCTAAGTCAGAATTTAATGTACTTATCATATTTAGCCGTTTCAGATCCACGTCCGAAGAGCAGGGATGTGAATCTGGAAACGAATATGAAAAGCTAAGAGTACTATCGTCAGCGAAACAATTTAATGGATTAGTAGATACAGACAGGAGATCATTTATGAAAATGAGAAAGAGGGTCGGAGACAAAACGGAACCCTGTGGCACACCAGCATTTATGTTGTGGGTTTCAGACTTGAATCCGTCTAATACTACTTGTATAGAGCGATTCGAAAGAAAGTTACTAATCCATCTAATTCATCGATACCAAAAGCACGCATTTTCGATAACAAAGCAGGATGCCAAACTTTATCAAATGCTTTAGAAATATTAAGTGCAATAATCTTACTTTCTCCAAAATGATGTAAAGATTTGTTATTGTTCCACTGTTCGGTGAGACAAACCATCAAGTCACCAGTGGAACTATTGCTGCGAAAGCCTATTGCCGGTCATTAAGAAGCTTTCGATCTTCGAGATATTTCTTGAGCTGATAATTTATCAGCGTTTCCATGACCTTGAAAAGAAGAGACGTCAGTGCAATTGGTCGGTAATTAGAGGGTGAAGAAGATTCGCCTTTTTTTGGAATTTAATGTTTAGTTTGGCATTTAATTTTATATTTTTTTTATTTACATTTTAAGTGACATTTTTCTTAAAATAATTCGAAAATCTTATTAAATTTCAATAAGTTTCGCTTCATTAAATCAATACGATATCTTTAAGTTCAATAAGCTTAAGAAATTTATCCATCAATTAAGACATGACAACCCAAAACTTTTATTGCCGTTCAAAATATAATGACAGCTTAAGTTTTAATATTTTCAATTTGAATTTCAAAACTTCATTGACATGAATATCATTATCTCCCTGATCTAAGCCCTATCATAACAATAACAATTTGTCCCTCTTATAAATTTCAAACCTCTCACTAAAACCATTATTAGTTGAAATAACGCAAACAAGGTAAGTAGATATCACTTTTCCGTTAAATTTATATAAATCTTGTATCTTGAATGATTTCCTTCCGTCATAAAACTAAGATGTACATCCTCTTTTGCACAACAATCACAATCCCTCCAACTAGAATCTTGGATTTCTTAATAAAATAAACATTTTTATGTTGACATTCAAATAAATTACCCTGTCGGTTTGTGGACATGGACATGGACATGGACACGGACAGGACAAGCTTTGCCTTGACTATGACTATGGTATATGTTGTGATGCTATACGAGTGTATATATATAGGTATGCAAAATCACTTTGCAGCACGACACGACTTTACTGATGGTGATGTTCGGTTCGGTATTCGGTTACATGGTTTTTTCTTTTTTTTTTATTTTGTTGGTTCTTCAATTTCAATCAACCTTGCTGAATATTTAAACAAAATTTTCATCCCCCTTCGGTTGGAGTGGTGTCGCCAAACAAAAATAAGCCTTTAATCTCTGCATAAAAGGGATATTCTTTTGGCTTATAAATAAGTTAACAGTTTGTGTCAATGTTCTTTTGTGCAAAGACACTTTCAAGGACGCATCATCACACAGATGAGGACTTTTGAAAAACAACTACCATTTCAATTTCAACCCCCTGGCACATGCTGAAACACATATATATTTTTTGTAATTTTAGAAAATGGTTCTGCTATAAATTTTGTTTCACAAGATTTTAGATTTCTCTCTGGGGATCGGTAAAGTGCGATACGAACGAAATTATCTCTCTCGAAATGGAGATAAAATACTTTCTTCAGACCCAAAAAAAAAAACATCCAGAACCTCCGCGAGGGGACTATCATTTTCATTTGCGAAATTTGTCTGAGTATCTCAGACAGCGTCCACTGCTGCGTTGCCGTAAAAGCCGTCGTGTGTCATCTTAAGTTTTTTGTTTCGATTTTTTTATTGCATTCTTTTACTCATAAAACTCATTCCCATGTCAATTTCCAGCTGAGATACGAATAAATTAAGTTTCATGTGAATAGTCTCAGATTCACAAAGAGTCACACGCGGACACGACGACGAAGACGCAACGACTCGACGACGTACAAACGAATAGGAGACGCGTCAGTAGAAGCGCAGAGGTGCGGTAGATCGATTTAAAAAAAACGATGAAAATGAAATCCATCCCTGGCGATGGATGGCGGCTTCTCCTGTTTCACACCCAGTATTTTTTTTTTCTAAGTTTCAGCATCCTTCTTAAAATACCAACACAGAAAATAAGTTGAGGATGAATTTTATTTCATATGAAACGTTTTCTATCTATTTCGTGACAAGTTTTAGACGACAGCGCGGCGGTGATTGTGGCAGTGAAAGCTCGCGCAATTATTATGGAAATTTTCCTTAAGCTTCATCTTAAGGAACTGTTAATTAAAACTGAGAAAAAAATATGGAAGGAGGAAGTTTTTTGAAGGAAACTTCATAATTTTTGTTGAAAAAATTAATTTAGTTCTAAAATTGTGAATTCTTTCTAGAGTTTGTTTTGACTAAAATTAGTGAGCACTTGAGCATATTGCAGCAAAGGAGGTGATAATTTTTTTTATAATTAGTAGAAGATAAATTAAAAACAAAGAACATGTAGAAATGCTCTATTGATTATAAGCAATGATGTGTAACCAATACATATCTACCATGAGTACATGTACTGATTACAAACGGCAATATTTATAGACTGAGAGAAAGATGCTAGAACTTATCACATAACTTACTGTAAGTGATGATTAGTATTTAAATTGCTAGTTAGTTTTTTAAATAATCATATACATACTCAATACATATTTTACTCTAGGAGGCCTGTCGAGATTTTGTAAGGTCAACCTGGTAAACCTTACAAGTGGATCCTTACCCCTGGTTCACACGACACACGGCATTGTACAGCACGTATTTTAATGCAGTAGAAATGCGATGTGACGGTCATCCCAATAAATTGGGTTCTGGTTGACTATTACACATACACTGCAAGTGAAAAAACGTGCTGTTCAATTCTATGTGAACCAGTGGTTAGTGTGAAACAGTGGATTAGGAAAGTTGTGGTCTCAGTCGAGTCGTCCAGACAGCAGACTCTAGACCATGACCAAGTAGAAGAAGAAGAACAAGACATAATTTACTGTAGGTGGTACATACTGTGCTTACTGTGGTGGTTATTCACTATTTGTATTAAAAGCAAAATGTACCAATGCATCGCACGTACTTGATCTTTTTTTGAAGGGGCCGTTTTCACGAAAGTCTTATTAAATTACAAATAAACAATTGGTAACCCTATAGATATTTTTGAGAAATTTGCGGCAAGTTATAATGCTCACTACGACAACTCTGTGAAGCTTTTTAAATGGTGATAACTTTTTGCAACCAAAAAATTAGTAAGTGGTGTGATCGCTAGGTGGCCGACGACGTGTGGAACGTGTTCATGAGAGTACTATGCAAATTTACATATATACAATGGCTGTGGTCAAAATAATAGCAGTGACGGTTTTTCCTAGTATACCGAGGCATGTATTCTGCATTTTGTGGTCGTCGGACATATTCACGAGAACCAGAGCTGCCTGAAGTAGCCTATCAACATGGGTCCAGCAAACTGCATTCTTTTGGCAATGTTTGTTTTGTCAAAAGTGGAACCTTTCTTGGGTTTCTAGCGTTGAGATTATTTTCTCTTAAGACTCTTCAACACTTGCTCTTAAATTTAATTGCTTTTTAATTTCAGTAGTTTGAATATGAGGTGAGGTCTATGAAAATCTCACGATCCTTCTAACTGATATCGGGGACAAAACTTTTTTCCTGCCCGGGTTTCGGGTTTTTAATCGTAATTCTGTGCGTTAGAAATCATTTTTGCAAAAATTTGCAGTGTTGTTTTGATTTCTTTATAAGTTTATAGAAATAAGTTGGCGAATGATTTGTTGTTTCTCGGCATCGCAATACTTGCTATGGCCCATACTGCATGTACTCATATAAAAAAAAATATTGGGGTTATTAGGGCTTACCTAAACTTAGAAAAATTATACCTTAAATATTCCCAGAATCAAAAAAAAATTCAAAAATACGAAACACTGCTATTTTTTTGACTGCAGGAAACAGACTTTAAGAGGCTTTAAGTGACATTTGGAAAAAACCCGTTATGTTCTGGTATTTTTTTTTTCGTAAAAATGAAAGATATAATGTTCTAGTACAAAAAAAAAGTTAAATAATGTAATATATGGATCATGTCTTTGCGTGCAATAGAATATACTTATAGGAAGATTACACTGCTATTATTTTGACCGCAACTGTAGATCAATCCGTTTTCGAAATATTTACTAACTTTTCAAAAAAGAACTTTTTATTTTTTTTTGTTAAAATTGCATAAAAAAAATTAAGAAAATCATATACCCAAACCGTTTTTGAGAAAATCAAGCATCAAAATAAAGGTTTATAAGTATTAATGGCACCCATATTAAAAAAGGTTTTCAACAACATAATATGTACCTAGGTAGGTATAAAAATTACAGAATTTTTTCATAAAAATCGTCTGAGTTTTTTTTTGTTTGAATATTCAAACCCATTTTGCTGAAAATTATATTTTTAGGCCTAAGCCTTTTCTAGCAACCAATGTAACTGCCTGTCTTCTTCAAATGAATCTTCTAGTTTCTTTTAAAATATAAAGAAAACAAAAAAAAATTGATTGTCTTTTACACAATAATCTTCGTATCGCTCGATTCGTTCCTATCATTTAAAAAAAAAAAATCATAGGTATCTACATACATGTGTACACTGTACATTCCCCATACCTTCCTATTAAATGTATGCTAATTGAGAATGTTTATGATCCTCTCCCACGAAGCGATCTTTTTCGTAATCATGACTCATGCAATCATGAATTTTGCGGAATAGCCTAACCTTAATTCATTCACACAACTACCTAGTTTTAAGGTTTCTTAATACTCTCAGGTCTTTTCTAAAATTTCAGCTGAAGTTGACCAGAACTAAACGGATCTCAATTTATTCACCATTCATCATAGTCAAACCCCCAATCGAAAACTAAAAAAAAACTTTGTCAAATCGAAAAACCAAGATCATCAAATCAGTTCATTGTTAAGTGTGATTTTACCAAGCTGAGTATGTACACAGAATTGAACAAAAACAAAATGAATAGAACTCTCACAATTTGGGCTAAACAGTGCGTAAACTCAAACAACACGCAAACATAACAACTCACATCATAAAATCAAATACGAAAAATAAAAAATCAAATCATGATTCGCAAAAGCGCGTTCCCCATCAGAGCCAATTAAATTTAAATTGCACAAATCTACTCGATTCATAGAAACTAAAACACTAAACAAAGCCAGAGAGCAAAAGAGTGAGAGAGACAGAGAGTGAAGAAGAAACGCAATCGGCAGCCAACTTCTCAAATTTTCATCAACTCGCAGCAGCAACGTCAAAAGAAATAAAACAACAACAAAAATGAAATAAAAACAACAAACAAGCACAAAAAAAAAGTTCATCGAACTTGTAAATTGCGAGACAAACTTGAACGAAGACGACAACGACAACGAAAACCACGCGCAACTAAAAGACATCATACATTAATAGGGCGGCGCGGGTGAAACTGAATACATACATAGTTTGGTTCATTTATTCGTTTTCGTTTCGAAGTTGAGGAAATGTAAATTTGCTTAAAATGTCTTTTGCCTGTTTTTTGTTATTTAAGTAAACATAAAATTTAGTGACAGCTGATGATGACACTTAACGAGAAAACAACCGCAACTGACGTGGCGCCATCTTAGTGCAACATCAAGTATCCACACGTGTTGCAACTTGCAGCGCGATCATCAATTAGCAATTAGCAGACAAAAAAGGAAAAGTTGTTGTGTACTTTTTTTTTTTTTAATTTGTTTATTTTGGACGCACGTATGTTTCGCAGATGCATGAGCGAAAAGAAGAAGAAAACACCATCGACCACGAACATATGGAGGTTAACACTGTTTCGCTCTGTGTTCCACATGTCGATTGCAAACAACAAAAACAAAAAAAAAAAAAGCAAAACAAACGAGTTCTAAAGTAAGTAAGGCGTGCGTTCTGAAATTAGCTTAAACACGAGAAGAGCCAAAGTGCAGCGATATTTTGTTTTGTTTTATGTTATGTGGCGGAGAAACTTTTCCGAGAATTTTACTTGCTGTGTTTTGCTACTTCTGCTGATAAGAAAATAAGAAGTTAATACCACCTCGCAACGAGAATAAACCAACAACAACCAATATAGTCAGTTGAGAAATAAGATAGAATGGAATGAAGAAAGGAAAAGGTTAAAGTTGCAAAACCACAGAAATTCGCAAAACAACAAGGCCTGTACTTATTTTACTGGAATACTGGATGCGATGAGCTTGTGGTGCATAGTCGTGTATAAAGTATGTGGAGGGAGGTTTCCTCTGTTCTTTGTTGGCGATGATAATAATAGCTGAACTTTGCCTTAAAAAAAAAAAATTAGCAACAAAGGAAAAGATGAGTGGAGTTTTATTTAAATTTAGAAGACTTAGAGTAATTTGCGCAAATGGAAAGCATTTTTGACCGAACGGATAAGAGTGCGAGAGTTTTTTTTTTCTTTTTTAATTTGAAAAGATTAAGATATGATTAGATTAAGAAGGTATAGATACCAATGTACAGTTACACCAAAAATTGAGCATATGTACGTTTGCGAAATTTTCAAGAATAAAGCGATTTTAAGAAATTCTTTACATTTGAGTTTTAGATTGATAAACTAGGGGTCGCCACAATTTTCTTAGAAAAGAAATTAGAATAAAATAATATTTTATTGATGCAAGCATTTGGCTGATAATTAATGAACGGTCTTAGAATATGATCGAGAACAATATTTTAGTTGAATTTTCGATTGGAAAAAATGGTATCACTCAATACAGGGTAAGCAGAGATTTCTTTAAGATGAAATAGTTCCTTATTAGTCAAAAAATAAAGGATCAAAAACTTTTTTCAATTGAGTAAGGTGATTTTTGAGCGGTCGCAACTCATAACAACAATAAAAAATAAAAACCATATTTGAGTTCATAATATCTGCTTTAGAAAAATTGAAATCAATAAATTTCGCGGACTCGGCAGAAAGGAAAGAATAGCTAAAGTGCAAAAAAAATCAATAAGACAATAAGTACTATGAGGCATGTTTTGGATTCGTAAAAACAATAGAACTCGAGATATTAATCACACCTTAAATTACAGAGAATGTGAAAAAATTGGGTCTCGCAATTCTTTCTGTCTATACCTCACCCCACAGCTTAAACCATTGAAAGGATTTTCTTCAAATCGGAATCGTCCTTCCTCATATATGGGGCCAAAAATTCTCCTTAAGACTTTTCTCTCGAACGAGGCTTAGAGGTCGGAGAGTCTTTTACTAAGCACTCAAGTCTCGGATCCATACGTGAGTACTGGTGAGATTTCTGGATTTGAAGAGCTTTGACAGACTATATTAGCAGTGTTTTGGTGTAAATTGTTAGCCACTCAGTAAAGAAAATTGAAAAAAAAAAACGATTATATTCACTTTTATATTCACTCTTTTTTTAAATCTCAGAGTTGGCAATCGTGATAAATTTTGTGACATTTGATGTCAATCAGTGTGTATTAAAAAGAAAAAAATTTAAATGGAGTATATGGGCGCGTTCGACGGTTCGTTTCTGCACGAAGTTTTCACGAGACATAGTTGATGTCCACCCGGTCAATAAATATGATTAGACCGGTCAACAAAAACGTTCCATTTGGTGAATCGCTAAATTGTAGCACACCGTCAATGCGTTGACTCTTGACTATCGCTTTGACACGAATTTTAGGGTGATTTTAGTGAGCAAAAATAAAATCTATTTTTCGGTAGAAAAATTCAGGTTTTTTAAATGTTTCTTAATCCATCGAGGTCGCAGCCATCATTCAAGGGAATTTAACCATTTGTAGATTGAAGGGTAGGATATAAACAATGGGGCATATTCATAGTCGTCTGACAAGTTGTTTCTTTGTCTCTTCTTAGCTAACCTGGAGTTTATGTTATTCATAGACCCAGGTCCAAAAGATAGACTGGAGCTCATTCCTTAAAAACGGTTGAATCTTTGACTTAGTTGTTTTTTCTATCTGTCAAAAAATGGATTGGATTTCAATGGATTGACAGGCCAGTTGGACCCGGTTCTAAAGCTGGACTATGAATATGTCCCAATATTTTTGCGAATTTGGAATATTTTACCGCCCTTCTCCCAAGAAATAAATATAAAATGAAAAATTTCGAATTTTCAGTAGAAACATTAAAATTTTTCAGAAGCTTTACAATCAATCGAGATTTGAGATTTTCTATAGGTACGCCTTTTGCTTTTAATACCTTTTATTACAAATAAAAGAAAACAACTTAAATAGACATAAAGCATTATTTCTAGATATATAGACATAATAATGAAAAAGATGTATTCCAGAACACACCCCAGTACCAACATTTCCGAAACAAATATTTGTTTCCACTTTAATCAAGTGCCATCTACTTCTCAACATATCAACAATTTATATTCATTTTTATGTTCATGTTAATGTTAATTTTTGAAGACCTCTCAACTTCGTTTTTTAATTGTGAATTGTGGAGTTGATCGTGAAACATTGTTTGGTAAAGTTATATTGGACATTAATCAAGTGGGGAGCAATAAAGTTGTGCTACCTACCTACCTAAATATTACATAAACAATTTTTCAAATCCGCCCCTGAACTTGCTCCATCTTCATCATCATCCCTCTTTAAACTGTCTGGTTTCTCAAAACACAGAAGCATGGCAAAAAACATATGTCAATTCCCACCAGGACTTAACCTTTTTAAACTAGCTTCGTAGGTTCATCATGTGGATCAGGATTATACGACTTTTTGATAAAACCATTAGTAAAATGAAAACAAAAAGTACTTTTTCATTCCAGTCACAATCCCAATTCAAGACCAACACAAAAAAAAAACACCTTCATCATTGGATGCGAGTAGTGTCGGCTGTCGGGATGGTCCATGAAAATCCAAAAAAGAAAAACGCCAAAATCTCCTCAAAAAAAAAACATTCGTCTAGACTTGAATTAGTTTCACTGCACATACATTTTATATACATTTTTTTTATTACATTCCAATTTGCTCCATCTATTGTGGATAGTGTGTGTCAGAAAGAGAGGCATGAATGCAAAACTACATAAATACGACAAAGAAAGAAATAGCTCACGTTTATTTGACATTTACAGCTGCCGACGAAAGTTTTCCTCTTTTTATTGTTTTTGTCGAACTTTAATCCACTTGAATTCTGGAAACTGGATTTTGTGGTCTTATTGTTGGAACTCTAACAACTGCAACTGGAACTGATGCTTGCTGATGGACGGACGAAAGAGATACAAATGGAGAGGCACAAAAACAGGAAGAAAACGAATCAACTATAAAAAAAATAGAGTTGCACAAAGATTTTCCACAAATAGGAGAAGGAGTTTACGACAAGAGATGAACGTTAAAATCGTGTGCTAGGTAGGTACTTTTCCACTTTTATTTCGTGTTTGCTATTTACTTTGATTTAAAAAAAAATATTGTATTCACAATAAACACTTGCACTTTTTTCCCCACATAACATTCCAATGCCATCGACATCGACAAAATGATGAGGAAGCGAGATAAGATAAGCAAACAAATAAAAAAACACCGACTCTTTAGGGTGTGTTTTTTTAGAGATAAAATTTTTTCTAGTTTCTCATAATTTTTTTCTAGGAATTTTTATAGAAAAATTTGTCACGATCATATGCGACACAAACCGCTTTACATACAATCCACAAACACCTTGGTGTTTTTTTTTTTTTTTTAATTTTATTTACAGATGTTATGTTAGGACTTTTCACGCGTGACGATTTTTATTGGCGAGAAGAAGAAAGATTGGAAATGGGATATGCACCACAGATGGATTGAAAAAGGAAGCCGATAGTTGTTGGAGAATGAATTTCAAAAAAAACCCCTTTGTTTGAAAATATAGAAAAATAAACTTCACTACAGCATCAAGTTTAACCCCAACAGAATCTTTTTATTTTCCATTATTTTTGTTTGAATAATTATATTTTAATCGAAATTCCGATTGAAGTACCGACAGCGTAACATCTTACCGACACGAAAAACACAATCGAACTGAGGAAAATACAAACCAGAAAGCAGCAAAGCATGATAATTGATTTGAGTTAAAGGGAGATAGATAGTGGGATGATTGAAGATGTGAACAGATGAAATATATATTTACGCGACAACACGCATACAGGTGTAAATGGGATGTATGGACGGAATGAGAAAACAAACTACTTGAGTGCGTTGCGTGTGGATGATAAGAATATTGCATGATAGTCCGCGAAAAAGTGATGCCAAAAATGATATACATTTTATACATATTGTTTAAATTAAATTTCATGTATATTGTTGATTTGTTGTCTGCTTTGAAATATGTATGCTTTTTTTTTAAATAAAACTTTTTATATGAAAACTATAGTACTCTCATGGTGGAAGTCGAATGGGGCGACATCTAATGTATGCCGGCAACCCTTACTCTTTTTTTTTTTGCGGAAAGCTTATGGAGGTTTTAAATGATATTTATTGATATTTTTTGGATGCAATTATCCAAAAAATAGTCGCCTCTTGCTCCTACCACCAATTTTCGACGCTTAAAGACTTACCAAATCGATCGCACGTAAATGGATCGCACGTACTTGCTCATATAATTAAAGTAATTTAAGAATTAACCATATTCGACGGACGCTGTTGGAAGCTAATGTCAAAGAACAACAAAAAGTTCCTCCCGAGCAGTCAAGTGGAAAAGTCGCCTAGTTGTTTTTTCTTTACCAAATGTCAGTTCTACTCGGTGGAGCAAAAGCTAACGAAAGGAAAGAAAGTTATGAAATTGCAAAAACCAAGAAAGTCAAAAGATACAAAAATTAAAAAGTATAAAATCAATCATGTTTATGAATTGCTGAAATAAGCCGAAAACAGATGAAGAAAACAAAAAGAATTGATTTTTGTTTTTTTTTTGTTCAAAAATCCAAAAAAAAAAATATTTTGAAATTTTGATATCAGATATTATTAAAATCACAGAGGACCTATTTCATAAAAAAATTGATCAAAATCTGTCAATCAGAGAGAAAATCGAAAACTAAAAATCTGGTTCTATGATTTTTTTTTTGAAGAAATAATTTTAATTACTATCAAAACCCCATGGCGGACAAATGGTGCAAATTCTTCTTCATAAGGTCATAAAAAAGAAATATGTTTGACCTAATGAGGGAGAATGTTTTGAGTATCTTTTTTAGGAGCTCTCGGCCTTACCCTTTTGAAAAGCCGATAAAGAAATCAGTAAACTAGTTTCTTTTGACTAAATCTTAAAAGTGAGTGTTTCTAAAAAATTGCAATGCAAAAATTAATAGTTAACACATGAAGGCACTTTTTGAGGATTTTTGGGGTTTTGAAATATGAAAGAATTATTTAAAAACTGGAAACAAAAAACAAAACAAAAAATTGGGATTCTTCTCAATTTTCAAAATTTAACCTCTCCATTTAAAAATTTCCAGTTGAATTCACGAAATTTTCTTGGAAACATGAAATTTGGATTCAACACAAAACATAAAGGAAGGAAAAAATCAAAACCACCCCACAAATTGTTTCTAAAGGCCTTCTTCTACAGCAAAGTCAATAAACTTTTAGTTTAGATTAAAAAGAAAAACGAACATTCCATGAATTGTGAATTTTTGAGTTTAGAATATCATGTACCCGTAAATTTCATCTGGAGCGGTGATTGTTGGACAATCTGAGTAACCATAATATGTGTCCTGTGGAACTGTACGAAAATCCAATCGAAAACGGAAAATAGAATTTCACTTGATGAAAGTTTAAAAGTGTATCTGAATTCGTGTTCGACCTAATACTCGTGTTTTAAACAAACCCTTATTTTCAACTTCAGTCCTTTTTTTCCATTCAATATTATTTAACCTAAATCCTTCGACATCTTCAAACATTTGCCATCATCTTCTTTTCCTTCTTCTGCTTCATAATCTTAAAGTTTTAATCTCTATACCCATTGTGTGTAGCCTAGTCTGGCTTTGTTAGGCATTGTTTTCCAAAAGCCATCAAGTTGATCCTGTGTGTCGTTAGTTTTCCAATCAATTAGGTAAATGCAAAACTTTATTTTGTCCTTGCCTTACCCCCCCCCCCCTCCCTCCATAACTAATCTTCCCTTTTTTCTCTGTCTCTGTTGCCATCGACTATAACAAAACAAAAGGCATATTGCATTCATTCCATTACATCCTTCCTTTACTTTTTTTTTGTCATTTTGAGGATTATTAAACTCTCCATCGTTGTCCTTTGCTATGATGGCAAAATGACAAAAGCCTACAGAAAAAATCAATTAACTTCCAAAACAAATAAAAAGAATTGAGAGAAGAATAATGAAAAAAAAAAGAAAGAAAACAAAACCAAAAAAATGGAAAACATCATTTCTCTATCATCCCATTTCAAAGTTTGGTCCATTTAAAGAACTAACCCAACAGAGATTCTACTCTTCTCAACCCACCACCCCCAAAATGCAACCCATATCCGACACCCTACTTCAAAAACAAAACCAACCCCCAGCCCCACCGAGTTCCAACCAAGTTCCAACATTGCGCAAACCAGAGAGTAGAAATTTTTCAACAAAATAATTCAAACAAAAAATCAATTGGATTTCATTCATTTTGTATTCTGTCCGCGCTACCACTGTACTGTAATGTTGTGTCCGATACACATGGTATGGTGGTTGGTGTTTGATGATTCTTCATTCTTCCATAGAGAGAAAATAGAAGGAGAAGCCAAAGCAGAGAAGCGAAAAACTAAACTATCTCATGAAATAATGATGATGATGGTATAAAAATAAACAAACAAAGCGAACGAAAGAGACAAACCCAGAGGCATAGAGGGAACAGTAAAGAAATACCGGCTTTTCCATAATTTACCATCACATTTTATTGGTGTGGGTGTGGATTGAATTTATTATTTACATGGATTGTGGATTTCAAATTTAATCAGGGACAAAAAAGAGGAGAAAACTGAGCGAAAAATTATGTCATGCGAGAAGAAAGAGAGAAATAGTTTACTGTGGGTTGTATTTCATGACAGCTAACTATGCTTCTCAAACTTTGGAAAAATATGTGTAAGTGTATATTAATAGAATCCACAGTAATTTAAGGTGCAAACACAAAAGCAAGAAACATTTTTTACGAACAATACTTGATTCATCCAAATTTATATTTTATTGCCGAAGATAACTTCGAGCGAATTTGGTTGAAATTATTTCATTTGGTAATATAAATTTGCATTTGGAAATTATCAATGAAATAATATATTTGCCCTTATTTTCAGTGATACAAGTAACAAGCGAATCGAAACGAGTATATGCTCCTATGATAAAGAAACGGGAAAAAATGTACTCTAATAAGTAAATTGTAATTGGAGTAGATGCTGATGTAGCTGATATTGATTACATTTAGTAATTACATTTACTCCATGCTAAATCCAGCATTTACTTCAATATACATATATGCTGGGAGTATTTGCTCGAATAGACAAGAGTAAAGGCTGATATAGCATATTATTCAGTTTTCTTTATTGGAGTAAATACTGACAAAAATCAATCTTAAGATAATTATTTGACTATATTAAAGAAGCTCCAATAGTTTAATCATCTTTTTAGTGAATATTTGTTTTTTTTAACTACACACTTCTAAATTTTCGAAAACACACAAATTATATTAAAACCTGACATAACTGATTAAAAAAATATAAGACAAAAAAAAGAAAAGAAATAACGACCAAATTCTTTTCCTTTTTGACAGAACTTTGTAACGTAAAATGTCGTAGAGTGTGTAAGTAATGCCAAATTATAAAAAAAAATTATTAAAACATATTTATTTAAAAAATGATTTAAAAAACAGGTTGTATATTTTCACGAAATTTTAAAACTTATAAAATTATATTTATCAAAGTTCTTTTTTTTTGCATTTTTGATTGCATGCAGAACGTAAAATATGTCTTTTGTTTAACAGAGCAAACATAATTCTTTTTGATATAGGTATACATAGAATCTCCTCCTCTATCGTGTTCACATATTTTGCTGCAACTCGAAGATAAAGTCTTCTTTTGTTCTATTCCTATAAATCACTTTATCCTTACGTCGAAACAACAATCAAAAAAAAACTTCGTTGTATTTTCTGTTAACCAATTCTCATGTTCTGTCATCCTTCACTCAATTTTGTTCGTTTCAGATTTGAAATGCCCAACCTGAAAAAAAAAATAAATAATATCAGAACAGAGATGTAACTCTAGCGCGAATCCGCGCTGTCTCGTCCTTTATCTAACATCCGCCATATGCAAATATCCCTTTTACACAAATGATTGACTCAAAGATTCAAACGACCGACCGGCACCCATGCGATATGTGATGCCATCCTGCTGCTGTTGTTGCTCTTGCTTCTGCTCCTGCTCCGATGTCATCCATCCAATGCCATGACTATGACTATTGCTTAAATCTCCATTATGCATAGAGAGAGAGAGAGAGAGAAACACACTTTTGGCTATGCTTTTCCGAAATTGGAGCGTCCAAACGACTGTGAATCAAAATTACAAAGCGATGTGTCCATTTGCAGCAGTGTTTCTGTCCAAATATCCTCAGTTTTAGTTGCTAGTGTCCTTTGTTCGTTATCACCGAAAATAGAATGAAGACTTGGTTTTTGATAAATTTGCGTGCAGTAGATACCAAAAGAATCTCCTTTACAACGGAATCGATTCCGGTTGTGAATACCATCGTGGCACCGTCCACAGCGCCACAACGATGCGTTAATTCATTACAGAGGGAATGAATAGTGTTGTGAGTTTTAGAATTCATAGCTGTAGGTCTATTTGGTGAATGTAACCAACTACGGAGGAACGAGGAGTTGAGTTTGCTTTGAAGCTAATTTGATGAAGCCTGAAACAATGCCGTTGCTTTATGGAGCGGTTAAAGATTTTCTGGGACAAGTATTCAAATTTTAAATATTCCAGGAAAAAAAAATACTCGAAAGTGGGCTTCTGCTTAACTTGAATTGGGTCAAATTACCGTAGCAATGAGCTTTTCAAGTCACTTAATTTTTTCAATTGTATTTGAAAAGATACAGTAATGCCAAAGCCAAATAGTTCAGTGACGTATAGATCATATAGATTTGGTCCTGCATGCAACTGTTGAACAGACTGATGGGTTTGATTGAAAAGCATTGAAAAAAGACACAATGGCCACATTCAAGGTTAAAGGTAGAACTATAATCGTCGAACGTCAGCTGAAGTGGTCGTAAAAAACCAAGCGAATGCGAGGAATTTATATGACGCGCCCATGATTGCGATTGGGTGCCTTTCGTTAGGCTTCGTTAACTTTTGTTATCGATAGCAAGAGCGCTCTTATCGACCGCTCCTGCGAAAGTGAATTGACAGATAGATACAAAAATCAAAATGGTTGGAAGCTCATAATATGGCTGACTTCTCCATTTGAGTGTTCGGAAAACTAATTTCCGTTCGGTTTTGACATTAGCTTCCTACCACGTCCGGCTATTACAGTTCTACCTTAAGGCTTAGTTTGGAGGTCTTCGTGGTTAAAAAGCTCATAAGTATTTTATATTATTGTTATTTGATTTATTAAAACTTACTGTCAAAGTGTTTGGAAAACTTGAATCCCATATGATGACTTACCTAAAAATAAAAAGAAGACAAAATTAGTGTTAAAAATTATTTTAAGAAAATATTTAAATAAAAAAGGAAATGTAAATATTTTTTGTTTCTTTGTTTGTTTTTTTTTTTCAACAAGGGGCATTTAAAAAAATCATAATGGTGAGTGTTCTTAAACGTGGATGACAAGTACCTATAAAAATTTCCTTTGTAACAAATCTCTATTCGGGCTTAATCTGAGATATAAGAAAAATCTATATAACAGTCAGACCCTTTTACGGCCTTTAAAAAAAATTGTTTTTCAATTTTCAAAAATGATTATGTTGTTCTTATTTCAATTACTTACATTAAAAAATATACATATTATGGCACAGAGCTGCATTTAAATTCAACTGTCAAAAAACAGGTTTTCAATGTTTTGACGCTTCACCAATTTTCAGTCAGTTTTTTTTATAAAAGCTACAAAATTCATTGTAAATTTTACTTATTGAATCCACATAAGAACAAGAATTGCACTTAAATTTTGAAGTTTTTTTTTCTTTTTATAATAAATCGAATACGTCTTTTAGCAAAAACTCAAAACGGTATTCGAAAACTAAAAAAAAAAACTTGAAAAAAACATGTTAAATTTTCGTAATCCAAAAATCTTTAAAACAATTTTGAACGAAAATTGTATATAAAGAAAAATATTGAAAAATAATCTAAAATCTGTTCAAAAATTTCGCATAATTTCGCAATAGTGATTTTCATATTGCAAATTATAAGATGTCAATTCGTTTAGCAAAATTTTATTTAACTGAAGTTCTATTACAAAGAAATGAGAATTGCGAAATAATAAAAAGCAATATAATAATTTGAAAAGTATTATTATGCAATATATTGATATGCGAAATAATGAAATGCGAAAAAAAACTGCGATGTGAAATTTGCAAAATGATGGCCTTGTGAAACCAAAACAAAAACTTGCAAAATTGAAATTGCAATTAAATGGTTAAACTGCGAAACTATAAATTGCGAAATAATAAATTGCGAAATAATAAATTGCAAAAAGTACCTAATCATCTGCAAAACAACCTTCCTAGATCAGTTCAAATATAAGTTTTCATTCATGAAACTATGTAATGGAACAATTGGGTGAATGTACCGGCATTAAGTTTTGAGTTGAAAATAATGCACCATCAAAAGAAAAATAAGTTTTTCGTAATCAAAAGAAATAGATCCTTATCAATGGAACAGTCCAAGGTTTTGAAAATCAGTCCCAAGACCTAAACTTTACTCAAATTTGTTTTGTGTTTTTATTAAAATACAAAAAGGCCATTTTATTTTTTTGGTTTCGGATTTTTTTTCGATTTTTTTTTTAATTTGCAAAATAAAACTTTAACAAATCACAACCATTTCATCATAACTATTGTTTGTCCAAATTATCATTAGTTCCTTAACGGACCAAAACTGGAGCAGCAGCATATGGATAGGCAGAGTAGGCAGCGTATGGCGATGCAGTGTATGGCGATGCAACATATGGCGAAGCTACATAGGGTGAAGCAGCAACATATGGTGAAGCATACCCAGCAGTATAAGCAGCAGTGTAAGGTGATGCAACCAATGGAGATGAGTAGGCCAATGGAGCAACAATTGCTGGTTTAGCTGCAACAACAGCGAAGATAGCCAAGAAGTACAAAGCGAACTAAAACAAAAACGAAATAAATATATTTAGAGTCCTTCGCAAGGTTTTGCAGAAAAAAAAAAGTATTCAACTTACGAATTTGAACATATTGATAAGGATTGGTTTTGATTGTTTTCAGGGAATTTCTGAATTGAAACTGATAACTATTCTATGGACTCATTGGCTTTTTATATAGCCCACGCCAAACTTCAATAAACAAAAAAGACATTTTAAATTCGACTATGAAGTATATTTGGTGATGGAAGCAGCACAACGAACTTGCTTCGAGCACGTCGCATCATTGAACGGCTCTAACATGTTAATTATTTTAACATTGCATATACACTAGGCTCATGGAATACCAATAACCCTGTACTGATAGCCAGGTAGGTATATAGATACTTGAAATTAATTGAGATTTATGGTTTCTTCAAATTTAAAAAATTTATATGGGACTTTAATTGTATAGTCGTCTTGACAAAATTTTGAAAATGTTTTCATTTAAATTGTTTTGTTAAAGAGGCAATTCGCTGCTCATGTCATGTGATGGATGGAAGAATAAATTGTCAAGGTCACAGAAAAAAAAACAGCACGGGAGAAGTTCTCAAAAAAAAAACAACCTTGACAAATACCAAAGATCGAAAGAAATGAAAAATATTAGACAATGAAAATAACTGCTGCTGACGTTGCTGCTTCCTTCTTCTTCTATACTTCGGATGTCAAGTTGAATGAAAACTGTGCGACTATACAACGACGACGTTTTAATGGGTTTTATTGTTGAACGTATATGGCGCATCCCTGCTGACGCCATGGAACAATCAAGAAAAGCTTAACCCCTTCTTATATACGACACGACCCACGACGAGGAGTATGTGACGGAGATCCAATAGCAATATCGCTTCTTCTATACCCTCAGTGTTGTTCATTTATTTTTGTATACTTTCTTTTTTAATTTGCTGCTGTCGCACATAACCCAAGTGTTGCATTGCATATACGCTGCCGCTGCCGCCCTGTACGTCGGCGTCGTAGGAGGTAGGAGTTGAAGTCTTGGGATTCCTTTAGTTTTAATTTTGGTTCCGCTGTGTGTGCAGCATGCTTGGAATACATAATGTCATTCCATGGAGACTAGAGAGCATCACACATGTGAACTTCATTACCCAACCACCCCCCCCCCCCCTCTCATCAAACCTCACCACACGCCTTTATGCGGTGGCATTGTTTTGTTATTAGAAAAGAACAAGAAAATCTGTTAGCGAAGACTTTTAAATGAAAACTCAATTTGGTTCAATTAAAAGTGTTCCAAGCCACGAATGTTCGCATCCACTCAACATACATAACATACTACACATGGGAATATATAAGGAAGCGCGCTAGGCAGGCAGGAAGATCCTTGAAACAAATCCCTAATGATGGTTTTATTATTATCTCCTTGGCAAGTTAGAAGAGATTTTCTAAAAGCATTTCAAAACCCCTTTATCTCTATCTCTCTCTCTGTTTATCTACTATAAGTACAGTTAGAAGATTGCGAAAACGAAGTGAGTGCTTAGCAAACTCTGTTTTTGGTAATTTGCAACTAATTAAAAACATTTTGTGAGTTTCTGTGACACAACAAAAGTTGCCCAAAAATGCAAATTTGTTGTGTGCCATATAGTTTTTGGAGAGACAGCGAATGTTTTTTTTTTGCCGTTATTTGTACGTGCCAAGGGAATATATTTACATACGTTGGATAAATTGTCATCAGAAAACATAAGCTTGAGGTAGTAATCAGTTTCTTATATAACAGCATAAACTAAAACTAAAACTTAATCAACAAACATTTTCAAATTTTATGTAAGTGATGTGGGAAACAAAGGATTCCAAAGGATAAAAGAGATTTTTATACTCCTTTTATATGTTCGTCGTTTTTTTTACTGCTAAGTCTCGTGTTATCGTTCCATTAGCCTTATTAGCTTTTTTGTTTGTATCATCTCCTTTATCGAAAGATGATGCAGCATGAGCAAGCAGCAGCTTACTGTGCTGCATATTTCCCTGCATACGCCAACGGAGATTGGTTTATCAAGAAGGAACTTGTGAGTTGCAGAGAAATTCTTTTTTAAAAATTTGTCTATATATATTGTATAATGGCCCCTAACAAGAGAACTATCCCAAAGTAAAAGAAATATTGAAAAGACTTAAACAGGGTTGTAAAGAAGAAAATCGCTTATTTTGAGAATCATTCAAGTTTCAAACGGGTTTAGATTCGAGTTTAGCATGTACCAAAGTTTTCAAAAATTTTGTTGAAAAAATTCCCTAACTCAATAAAACCGAAAATTTTGAGAGGTTTTTAATTTTCAAACAAGAATACTTAAAAAACCTGATGTGCTGGAATTTTTCTGAGTTCAGATTCGTTTTTAGCACACCTAAAACGTTTGAAAAATATGTTTTCGTTTTTGTAAATCATCCTGGCAAATAACATTAATAGAACAAAAAATAGTTTTAGGCATTAACGTAGTAAGTAAAAGTGTTAATATGGCCTTTGGTTTATTACCTTAACGGATTTTTCAAAATCTAGTATTCACAATATTAGACCCAGATTTTTCAAAATTTTGAAAATTTCAAAGAAATTATCAATTTTATATTAATTTACAATTTTTTTAAATCTTAATATAAGAATTGGAAATTTTAATTTAGGTTTTTGAAAATTTTGAAAAACCTGAGATAATCGTAGAAAAATCACTCAATGCCAATCATCATTTTATTAAAAAAAAAATTTCAAAAATCTTAATGCCAGTTTTATTTTGTAATTTTCAAAATCCCTTACTGTCCCTTAACCAATTTATAAAAACTTTGAAAAATCTTAGGAATAGCATAGGTTTTTTGAAAAATCTCATAAGATAATCGTAAAAATCCTCTAATGTGAATATTCGGCTCATTTGCTAATAATTTCTGATGTACTAAATAGAGATCAAGATTTGGGATTATGTATTTCTTTTTCCAATAGGTACTAAAATAGCTCCTAAAACTGGGTCAAGAATAGGGTTTACGACTGCCAACATGGTTTTCCAAAAGAGTTATAAAGGAGGCCACAGACAAATTATACAAAAATCGGTCCTGAGTTAAGTGAATACCAATTTAATAAGAAATCATAGGGATGGAATAACGACAAAATTCAAGACGGACACGATTATTTCAATTTTGGACAAAATTTTATAAAAATGTTGACCATAATTTTTTTCAATATAAGAAGATGTATGAACCATAAATGTAATTGATGGCAATTATTAAAATCATCTTTTGGCCGCCATCTTGGATTTTAATTCGCGTTCCTATTAATCTACAAACAAATTTCAAAAGTAAAGAATGCACAGAACGAAAAAAGTCATCCTATTGACTATTTTGGTAGTCAAATTGACTATTTTGTAGTCAATTTTCAGCCGATAACCGCGTTTGTCAATAGGACAATTTTCGGTTGTCAATTTTGGGATCCGAAATTTTTTTACAATTTGGTAGTCAATATGACAACTTTAGTAGTCAATATGACTACTTTGGTTGAAAGAAATTGAAACTACGATTGTCAATATGACAACTGCGGTAGTCAATATGACAACTGAGGTAGTCAATATGACAACTGCGGTAGTCATTATGACAACTTCGATAGCCAATATTTCGACTGCGGTAGTCAATATGACAACTGCGATAGTCAGTAGGACAACTGCGGTAGTCAATATGACAACTGCGGTAGTCAATATGACAGCTGCAGTAGTCAATATGACAACTGCGATAGTCAATATGACAACTGTGATAGTCAATATGACAACTGTGGTAGTCAATATGACAACTGCGATAGTCAATATGACAACTGCGATAGTAAATATGACAACTGTGGTAGTCAATATAACAACTGCGATAGTAAATATGACAACTGTGGTAGTCAATATGACAACTGTGGTAGTCAATATGACAACTGTGGTAGTCAATATGACAACTGCGATAGTCAATATGACAACTGCGATAGTCAATATGACAACTGCGATAGTAAATATGACAACTGTGGTAGTCAATGTGACAACTGTGGTAGTCAATATGACAACTGCGATAGTCAATATGACAACTGCGATAGTCAATATGACAACTGCGATAGTAAATATGACAACTGTGGTAGTCAATATGACAACTGCGATAGTAAATATGACAACTGTGGTAGTCAATATGACAACTGTGATAGTCAATATGACAACTGTGGTAGTCAATATGACAACTGCGATAGTCAATATGACAACAATATGACAACTTCGATAGTCAATATGACAACTGCGATAGTAAATATGACAACTGTGGTAGTCAATATGACAACTGCGATAGTAAATATGACAACTGTGGTAGTCAATATGACAACTGCGATAGTAAATATGACAACTGTGGTAGTCAATATGACAACTGCGATAGTAAATATGACAACTGTGGTAGTCAATATGACAACTGTGATAGTCAATATGACAACTGTGGTAGTCAATATGACAATTTTTGTTGAAAACCGAAATTTAACTTGACTACTGGGTAGTCAATGTAACAATCCTCGATAGTCAATTTTGGTAGTCAATAGGACAACCAAATTGTCGTATTGACTACCGAAGTTGTTCTATTGACTACTTTTGTCGTCATATTGACTACCCAAAATTGAAAATCGAAAATTGTTCTATTGACTATCCAGTAGTCAATTTTTTAAAATCAGGTTGTTATATTGACTATTTTTGTAGTCAATGCAACAATTTGACCAAATTTCAAGTTGACTATCGACGATTGTTAATATTACAACTTTTTTTTTTCTGTGTGGGGAGAGTAAAATTTTACATTTAGTCATTTCGATATTATTAGTATTAAAAATGTCACAAGCCAAGAAAGTTGAAAAAATAACTTTTTTAAAAGCAATTTTTTTGAAAGAATAAATGCGTAAAAATACAATGCACGACTAGGTCGCACGTACTTGCTCCTATGTTCGATAACATATTAGTTTATTTATATTGTCTGAGTATAAAAACAAATTAATCATACTATCTATGTATTATAGTCACAAGTAAAAATATGAAAAAGCTTGAAAAGTTAAATCTTAAAAAAAAATCTTATGTATATCATAAAATTAGTTTTCAAAAAAAAAATTGATTTTGTTTTAATGCAAAAAATATTTTTTTTTAAATTTTGATACGCAATATTATTAAGATTATAAAGGACTTCCTTTAAAAAATTTTCATCGAAATCCGTCCAATAATTTACGAGAGAACTAAAAATCCGGTTGTATGTCAAGCACCGTTAATAACGATTTTTTCGAAAATATTTTTTGACTAATTATTAAGGTTGCTTGACAATTTCATCAAAATCGTTAGAGCCGTTTTCGAGATAAAAATGTTTTGTCTAAACGGTACGTACTTTGACAGGTACCGTTCTTTTTGGAGCTAAAAAAAAATTTAATTTTCCCAATTGGGCAATCTGCCCAAAACCTTATGTCCAAAGTTTGATGAAAATCGCTTCAGTAGTTTAGGATGTAGGTCGAGGTACAGACAGACAGACAGAATTGCGGGACCCACTTTTTTCGCGTCTCTATCATCGTAATGTTAGGTCTGTTTAATATCGCGAGTTCAATTTTTTGCACGAATCCAAAACTTGCCCTTTAGTACCTATAGTCGCAAGTAAAATTAGCATTGGTACAGTAACGTAAATGTGTTTCTTTTGTGCTTTAAGGTATCTCCTAGCCCAAATGCCCGCTTGGAACATATTGTTAAATATTTGTCTGAAGAATATATATGAAAAATTAGCTGTGATACCATTACGTCATTGGGAAGTGTGTTTGTTGGCCTTGGGATCTTAGTTTATAAAATAAAAATAAAAAAAATAAATATTTCCTTTTTCGCAATTAATCCATTTTAATTTCCAGGTCTTTCAACAAAAAAATCAATCATTTCTCGTTAGTTATCAACGTAATTTTCTAACGAACGTAGTATGCACTAGCAGCATATGGGTAAGCAGAATAGGCAGCATATGGTGAAGCAACATAAGGTGAAGCTGCAACATAGGGTGATGCAGCGTATCCAGCGGTATAGGCAGCAGTGTAAGGCGATGCAACCAATGGAGAAGAGTATGCCAATGGAGCAACGATTCCTGGTTTAGCAGTAACAACGGCGAAGATAGCCAAGAAGCACAAAGCAAACTGTAAAAAAAATAAACAATCTTTAGTGAGGTCCTTAATCCTTAGAGTCCTTAAGCTTAACTTACGAATTTGAACATGTTGAGTGTTTTTTAAGTTTACAGCTGAATTCAAAAATGAAACTGATACTGATCAGCAGTAAGCATAAACTATTTATAGCTAAAATGAGATTTAATATTAATATGACTAAAAGAGTACTCAAACCAATAGCGCATTCTTCTGGGCACGTACGTTGTTGTATGTTGAATACAAAATTTTGCTCTAGTGACGTTTTCACGGTCATTTTATGCAAAATTGGTTATTCAAAATTTAATTTGAGTTAAAAATTTGAAGAAATGAAAACGGTAAGAAATATTTTTGTTCGTTTATTTTTTTTTTAAGATTCAGGAATTATTTGTCTTCAATTCAAATATGAGCAAAAGACTATGCATATACATTTCAAAGCTTTATTTGTATTTTTTTTTTTTTACGTTTGTCACGTACCAAGGACGAAGACTATTTTTCTAGGTGTATCAGACATTTGTTATATAAAGTAAGTTTGAGAAACGAATCATTATCAGTTTCATTTGAGAACTCAGCTGAAAACTTCCAACACTAAACTTTAAACATGTTCAAATTCGTAAGTTTATTCAAAAGGATTAAAAGGACTTTGCTAATAATTTGTACATTTTTTGTTTATTTTTTACAGATTGCTCTGTGTTTCTTGGCTATTGTCGCCGCTGTTGCCGCTAAGCCAGCTATTGTTGCTCCTCTGGCGTACTCATCTCCATTGGTTGCATCGCCTTACACTGCTGCCTATACCGCTGGATACGCTGCATCACCCTATGTTGCAGCTTCACCTTATGTTGCTTCACCATATGCTGCCTATTCTGCTTACCCATATGCTGCTAGTGCATACTACGTTCGTTAAGAATTATAGTGATTGAAGGCAAAATGGAGGAAATGGATATTGTTAAATAAAAATATTTCGAAATAAAAAAAAAAATGGAAAACGAAACCCTTTATGAAATTTATTTGGAATTGAGTATTGTAACATTTTATGTTCCAGGTTTTTTTGTTTGATTTTTCTTAACTAAGACTTCGAAAACATAGTAGATTTTATTTTTAATGAGTATCTCCTGGAAAGCTTACCAGTTTTCCAACAAAAAATGAATAAATTCTTTTTTTAAATTCTAATCTATCAATTTTTCATAAATGAAGCCCGAGCACAACTTAAATATTAGAATCCCGTTAAATATTTATGAACCCGCACAAACGAATTGTCAAACCGTATATATGAGAAAGATTACTAATTGAGACCGTGCATACAAAAAAATTCATTTTTGAGCTGCGAGTGATTTTGAAAAATGGTTTTATTTGAACATTTTTTGTTTCGACAATTTTTAATTATTCACACAAACTGTAAAGTACTAATGAAAATCTAGACTTTTAAAAATTACAAAATCAAGAAAACAACATCTAAAAAAAATTATCTACTTGTTTCCAAAATTCAGAGTTCTCAATTTGATTTTTTTCTTTTTTCAAAAATCTAAAAAAAAAAAATTCTTCTGCAAAAAGCTTTTTTCTAAAATAAATTTTGCCTCAAAAGGCGGAAAAAAGTTGGAAAAAAATTTTTCTTCAAAAAAAATTAAAAAAAAATACAAAAAGGAACATTTTTTTTGAACCGCAAGAATAAAGGGTCAAAAAATAATTGTTAAATTATTTTCTTCGAAAAAAATTAAAAGAGTAAAAAATGTTGTTTTTCGGCATTTTTAAAAATCATTTTTCAAAAAAACAATCATCAAAAAAAAATAATTTAAAAACTTTCGTCAACAAAAAATTATCTTAAATTATTTCATTTTTTGCAAAAAAACAATCAAGGAACATAAAATTTAATAATTAAATTTCAAAACTGTTGGAGCAAATTTTTAATTTTTTAATGGTTAAGCACTACACTTAATGGGCAAAAAAAATTTGAGTGACACTTTTTTTTGAGTGTCATAAACAATTTTTATAAATTTAAAGAGATATTTATATTAAGAAAAACAAAAACAGCTATTTTTAGGAAATTCGAAATCGCAAATTTAATTGGTAAAACTTTTCCAATATTTTATTTTTTTTTCAGACAATAGTAAAGTTTAAAAAGAGGCTGGGTGCGACCCACACTGATAACTTCCCATTTGTGATCTTGAAAACTTTTTATTTAGTTTTTTTCAAATAACCAAATTATTTTTTATATTTTTTGTCAAAAACTGTCAATTAGATATTTGTCAAAATTTAACCTTTCATAAAAAATTGTACTATGTATAAAATAAAATGTTTTAGAAGGCAAAATCATTGTTCGTTCTCAGGATATTCGAGCTGAAATACAATTGTAACTACTTTTCTTTAGAATTTTTAACAGTTTTTGATTTTTTGTTAAAAACCTGCCCATTCAATATTTGTCAAAATTTTATCAGTTGCTAACAATTATGTTATGTAGAAAATAAAACAAATAAGAAGTCAATACCGTTACCCGTTTTTGAGAAATTTGAGTCGAAAGACAATTTATACCAATTTTTGGTAGAATTTTTTGTAGTTTTTAATTTTTTATAAAAAAACTATCCATTGAATTTTTTTGAAATTTTCACCAGTAGTCAAAAACAACATTTTTCGTAAAATAAAATTATTTTAAAGTTAATATCGTTTTTCCATCTAAGGATATTCGAGTAATAAAAATTTTTTTTTTTAGTTTTTTTGATTTTAAAAAATAACGGTAGGTATATTGATTTTTTTCCAAATTCATACCAAATTTGTATGACGTCATAATGTGTCGAATAAAATTTATTTCAAGTCAATAGCATTATTTGTTCGTGAGATATTTGAGCCCAATCAAAATTTTCACTTCTTTTTTAAACTGCTATAGTAAAAATACAACCGATTGAATATTAATAAACGCCCTTTCAGCTTCTTTCGAAGTTATTATCTGTAAAACAAAATTTATTCCAAGTCGATATCTTTACTCGTTATTGAGATATCGACGACGAAAAATGGTACAAGAACGTACGGACGTACGAACGTACGAACGTACGAACGTACGAACGTACGAACGTACGAACGTACGAACGTACGAACGTACGAACGTACGAACGTACGTACACACGCACACACACACATCTCTCTAAAAATGATTGATATAGGCTCTAGGGACCTTGAAACGTCGAGAAATGTCAAAAATTTCAATTTGACAAATCGGACCGATTACAATAACTCCCTATGGGAAGTTAAAAATGGGGTGTGCCAACTTTTCTGACAAGTGTATCTACTGACTAAACAAACAAGCTAAATTTCTTATCATCACCTATAATATTCAAAAATTTTAAATATTTAATTTTAGCCCGAACCCAACAAAATCTGAATAGAAAATGTCTTTCATTGTAAATTTGAATTAGAAACCTCATCCACTCCAAAAAAAAAAAGGACAAAGGTTGCAGTGCAAATATACCCATCAAAATTCATTCATTCAAATTTGGTTTCTGTGAATTTTGAAATTGGAATTTCTTATTTTTATATTAGCTGATTTACAGCAAATCCGTAGGTTAATATTGTAAATAGCTTTCTGAACAAGTCAAATATCAGATTTTGATTTAAAAGATATCGCATTACATTTTGTAGAATATTTAACTGCGAATTCATAATATTTCAACATAAACACAATTAAATACAACAGAGGAATACTTTCTTCGAAAATTTTTAATTTTTATTTATTCCTTATGTCCGTTAACAAAATTCAATAGTTTCACTTTCAGGCTTGCATCCTCTATCCTAATTATTCTTAACGAACGTAGTATGAAGCAGCATATGGGTAGGCGGAATAGGCGGAGTAGGCGGCATATGGAGAAGCAACATAGGGCGAAGATGCAATGTATGGTGAAGCGTATCCTGCGGTGTAGGCAGCGGTGTAAGGAGAAGCAACCAGTGGTGATGAGTAGGCAAGTGGTGCCACAATTCCTGGTTTAGCGGACACAGCAGCAATGATGGCGAATAAGCACAAAGCAACCTAAGAAATTATAATCCATCAATTAATATCCTTTGGAAGTCCTTAATCATTTTATGAGCCACTTACGAATTTGAACATTTTGAATTGGTGTTTGATAGTTTTGGAATGAAACTGATAACTTTAACTGGTTCCACTTACACTTTATATAGTGAATTTGTGAATTGGAGCTGACAATTAAAATGACATTCCCTTGCACGTACTGCCGGTAGCGGCAAGTTTTGAATACGAAATTTGCCCACACACATGAGGAGCATATTGTTTTATGTTATGATGGTCATTCTGAACATGGAAGTTGTTAACAAAAATGCGATGGACTAATAATAATTTTATTAAACACAAAAAAGTTGAGCTTATAAATCGACACAGTTATAATATGGTATTTTGTATTAATTCCTAAAGGAAATCAATTTACATATGAGTAAGAACTATCAAGGTCTGCTAAGGTCTGCTAAGTTGGATATTTCTTCATTTTTGGTATAAAAGCTATCTACAAATCAGTAAAAATTATCAGTTTCAGTTCTTCAACCAAAACTACCAAAACCCATTCAAAATGTTCAAATTCGTAAGTTAAAATAAATTACATTTTCAGAATTGATGAGGAGTTAATAATATAATATTTTATTTTTAGTTCGCTTTGTGCTTCGTGGCTATCATCGCTGCTGTCGCTGCTAAGCCAGCAATTGTTGCTCCATTGGCTTACTCTTCTCCCTTGGTTGCATCGCCTTACACTGCTGCTTACACTGCTGGCTACGCTTCACCCTATGTTGCAGCTTCACCCTATGTTGCATCTCCATATGCCGCCTACTCTGCCTACCCATCATACGCTGCTGCTTCATACTATGTTCGTTAAGACACTTTTGATGTCAAAATGAAATTAAATATTTGGACCAATGCTAAACTATACTTTGAAACGAAATAATAAAAAAAAATATTCCAAAAGAAAATACATTTTTGTTTTTAATTTTGTTATAAATAGTAGGTTATGTTACTTAAGGTTCATCGATCCAATTACTCCACATTAAAGTGTGGGATCTAACGCAGATAAATGTTTGAGCGACAGAGAACTGCAATGCATTGATTTGAAGTAAATTTATTTTTCAACAAAGTACAAATAAAGTTTTAAGCGTTCTTCAAACAACTAAAGTTGAAAAATGCTAATTTTTCTGCATCCGGCCAAAAATTGATGACCCTCTTTATTGAACTTGCTTGATGACCAATTTTTTTCAATTAATTTTTCTTCGCCATATTTTTGTATACCCTCAATTTTCAATACAAACCCATCCTCTAATTAAAAATCATTTTGAGTTTCCCTCAAGTTCGAATATATTTTTTTAAAATTTTATTCTTGGTTAGTATTTAAACTATTCAAGTCCAATTTTTCTATTTTGCATTTTTTTTGGGATATTTGGATTTTTTTTAAATATAAAAATACACAGTTCAAACTAAAAATTCGAATGGTAGTATTATAACACAAATAGGTTGATTTATCCAGGAAATTTTACAACAAAAAAAAAACATTTGCAGCTTTAGACTAAAATTCGTTTTAGTATGTGTCCGAATTTTAGATTTTTTGTTTTGTCGATTTGTTGAAGTATTTTTTATATTTTTTAATCAGGTTTTTTTTTTCAAAACTAAAGGATTCTAGACTTTGTAATCATAGCTAAGCATTCATTAATAGAAAATGTTTGTGGACTATGTAAAATTTTAAAACAAATATTCAATTTTTTTTAGTAAGAAGACATTTCTTTTCAGAAACTGCAAAACATGAATCAAAAATATTTCCTTACATTTCTGAGAAAATTGAGCCTTCCACCCAAAACCAATCTAAATGTACATATTCCTCGATTTTAATAATTGCTTAAGGGTAATATTTTATTATTTAAAGAAAAACATGAATTGTGATTGAGGAATTTTACAAAAAAAAGTTATTCGAATGCAAAAATATGGCGAGAAAATTCAAGCTCGAAGTCAAATACAAAAAAAATAGTGTTTTTTAACTTTCTTTTTTTAAGCTGCAATTGTGGCACCAAAACACTCTCATTTTCATAAAATGTCACACTTTAATCTCTAAGGCTACTCGATTGTAGATTACAAACAAATATTTGAGTTAAAAAGTTTTTGAATTACTATAATTTTAAATTTGTAAATATTTTTAAGAAAAAAATCATAATAATCAGACCTGCAGTTGGAAAGAATGAAATTTACAATTCCTTGGTTTTATCGAATCCACTAATTTATTTTTGTAAATTTAAAAATTTTAAACTTAAAATCTTTTGAGTTAAAATTTTCATTTCGAATACCTTTGAGAGTTCTGTTATAAATATTAATAAATGTTCAAAATGCACCTTAATTCGGAAGCACACTAATTTTTAGAAAACAGAAATTCTTATTAGATTTCTGTCGTGTCAAGGAACCTTTAAGTTGGGTCGAAGGACATTACTATACAAAAATAAAAAAAATAAATATTTTTTTGTTCAATAGAATTTGTTTCTTTATTGTTTCTTAAAATCGTTCAGCATTGGTCCAAATATTTAATTTAATTTTGACAAAAGTGTCTTAACGAACATAGTATGAAGCAGCAGCGTATGATGGGTAGGCAGAGTAGGCGGCATATGGAGATGCAACATAGGGTGAAGCTGCAACATAGGGTGAAGCTGCAACATAGGGTGAAGCGTAGCCAGCAGTGTAAGCAGCAGTGTAAGGCGATGCAACCAAGGGAGAAGAGTAAGCCAATGGAGCAACAATTGCTGGCTTAGCAGCGACAACAGCGATGATAGCCAAGAAGCACAAAGCGAACTAAAAATAAAATATTATATTATTGACTCTTCATCAATTCTGAAGATGTAATTTATTTTAACTTACGAATTTGAACATATTGAATGAGTTTTGGTAGTTTAGGTTGAAGAACTGAAACTGATAATTTTTATTGATTTGTAGATAGCTTTTATACCAAAAATGAAAAATTTTCCAACTAAGCAGACCTTAGCAGACCTTGATAGTTCCTTACTTATATTCAAATTAATTTTCTTTAAGAATTCCTACAAAGTACCATATCAACTGTGTTGAATTATTAGCTCAACTTTGTTGTTTTTAATAATTATTATTAGTCCATCGCATTTTTGTTAACAACTTCCATGTTCAGAATGACCATCATAACATAAAACAATATGCTCCTCATGTGTGTGGGCAAATTTCGTATTCAAAACTTGCCACTGCCGGCAGTACGTGCAAGGGAATGTCATTTTAATTGTCAGCTCCAATTCACAAATTCACTATATAAAGTGTAAGTGGAACCAGTTAAAGTTATCAGTTTCATTCCAAAACTATACCAAAAACCAATTCAAAATGTTCAAATTCGTAAGTGGCTCATAAAATGATTAAGGACTTCCAAAGGATATTAATTGATTGATTTTAATTTCTTAGGTTGCTTTGTGCTTATTCGCCATCATTGCTGCTGTGTCCGCTAAACCAGGAATTGTAGCACCACTTGCCTACTCATCTCCATTGGTTGCTTCTCCTTACACCGCTGCCTACACCGCAGGATATGCTTCACCATACATTGCATCTTCACCTTATGTTGCTTCTCCATATGCCGCCTACTCCGCCTACCCATATGCTGCTTCATACTATGTTCGTTAAGAATTGGGAGACGCTGTAATCAATTACAAGCGAAACTATTGGATTTTGTTGATGACCTAAGAAAATAAAATGAAAAAAAAAAATCAACCGAACAAAATTCTCCATTGTTTTTATTTTTTATTGAAAAAAAAAAAATACTTAATGAAGATTTTAAAATATTTATTAATATTTAAAAAACGTGTAAAGTTCTCTATCGTAGGTACAGAAATAACCTTTAATAGCCTGTAGTTTCAGGAACAAAAAAAATGCAAAAGCTTGGCTGTGCATATTAGTTAACTTAGAAAAAGCTGTTGAGATAGCCTTGGAACAAGTTTTAGCGATTTTACTTTTCTATCTTTACAAGCACCTCACTGTTAACTGGAAAGTACAAGTTAGGTTGCTGGGACGAAACGCCTAATTTTTGTGAACGCTAAAAACCTATTTTGAAAAAGAAGGATAGATTTGAAAATTGGAATGAATTTTCTTTAAAAATAATTTAATAATCAAAGGAATACACAAGAAGTATACTTACTAAAAAAAAAAAAATTCTATGCTTATTTTTTTTTTTGCACAATTTGTCTCATTTTCTGAGCTGTGTTAACTTGACAACCAAAAAAAAAGTCGGATTTTTATAATTTTTTTTTTCTATAAGTTGCCCATTTTAATGACCACTTTTGACCACCGTTTAACTTTTTCTGGCCACTCCTTCAAAACCACAATATTCATCTTTCAAAAAATTAAAAAAAGTAATATTTTTTTTTTTTTTTTCAAAATTCAAAGAAAAATGTTTTTACGGTTGCTCAATGATGTATTAAAGGAAAGCTATCGAAATCATAAACAAAAATTGAGAAAATCGATTTTTCTTTTGGGCCCCAAATTTTCAAAATCGATTTTTTCGAAAACTGGGGGTGGTCAAAAAAGTTGAAGGGTGCCTAAAAGTGGTCATTGAAATGATAATCTTTTAGCAAAAAAAAATAGAAAAATGGGACACTTTTGGAGGTCAAGTTAACACGGTTTATATGATATGAGGCCATCAGTGCAATAGTGACGTAACCCACTTTTTTTCAAAAATTAGTTTTTCATGAACATGGGTCCCTTAATATATCTTTTTTAATACAAAAATAGTTTTATGCAGCTATCTACACTCAAAACCAGATGGCACTCAAAAAGGTTTTATTGCATTTTAAAATTTGATCATAGTTTGTGTTTGTGTAGTGGGATAACCTTCATATTTCTCTAAGAAACGGTTTGCTTCGGTATAGATTGTGACCATTTGCTTTGGTATACATAATATGCGTAGTGAAAAAGTTCACATGTATTTTTAGGATGAGTCTACAGCGTCAAGGGGGCCTCAAGAAATTGGATCTTGTATTATGCATCATTTTAAGAACGTACATAGGATGGGCTAAAAAAATTATTATGTATTCTGAACAATGTATGGGCCAAAATAGAAATATAATACTTTCATTGTTGTGCCAATTCATAGTATCCCATCCCGATTATATGGTTAAAGAAAACGACCATAAATTTTTAGTTAGTGGCCATTCCTATTTGCCATGTGACCAAGATTTTGGCGTAATAGAAAAGAATACAAAATTTTATAAAGATACTCGTATCTTCGTTCCAACTGATTGGGTAAATGTCATTTCCTCGGCCAGAAAGAAATTGTGAAAATGATTTCATCTAATTTTTTCCACAAAATGTCTGGAAGAAAATATCACAAATAGGAAAATGTCCATTTCCAATTCCAAGGCAAATTTCAGTGGTTACGTCTTTTTTCAAACTCTTCCAAGTTTTTTGATTTATCAAAAATGTCAACGGGAAAATACAAAAAATGTTTAAAGAAACCCTGTTTCTTAAATCTAGCTCTAAAGTGAATTTTATGGGTTACGCCACTATTGCACTCATGGCCTCATATAAGCGCTTTTTTTATGCGACTAAATTGACGAATTTGAAGGCTTTCAAAAATCACCTAAAAAAATGTTTTTGGCTTCCTAAATTTCTTGACTGATTACATATTTTATATAATATATAGCATATCCATAAACTCAACAATTTTATGCACAATGGTATGTAGTTATATCTGTTTTCAAAATTATACAAAAAAAATCTACATTGCAATATTATCCATTAATATACCTCTACACCTCTTATCTCCATGAATCACGTTTTCAATTATTTTCATTCAAAAACCCTGACCTTGCTGAATTAATTATTTTTCACTTGCTGATTCCTTCCTCATCCCACTACGAAAAAAAATACACAACATATAATTCCCTTCAATAAATGCGACGAACTCAAATGAACTTCAACATTGCATAACTTTGAGCGAGTATATAAGATACAAAAAAATATGGTTACTCAATTACGCACTACTGTTTTTTTTTGTTTTTTTTTTTTAAGTTGCATTTCAACTCTATATTCCGACGGCGGCGACAGAAAATTTTACTCAATCAATCAATCCGCGAAACATCCAACAAATCGTGTATTAATTAATCCAATAGAACCATCATGGCCACCATGGCTTATGGAGGCATTTTAATCAGCTGACTGGCGACCAACCGGCGACGACAAAATGAAATGGAGAGATGGCCACATTGGATTTAATCACATTTCGTATTCACTCAGCGATTGCTCGAACACTCTTGGCACTGCCAATCCATTTTTGACCAATGCTGATTTTTTTTTTTTGAGGTTGTTGGGGGAAATGTGGGCTATCAATCCACCTAAAAGCCCTCATAACCAAACTGTCGAAAGTATAAGGCAAATTTGTATAAAAGTTACTCCGATGATATATTTCTGTTAATTTGGATAATTTTCAATTATTTCCACAAAATTTAACAAAACAAATTGAGTTGGAGAGTTTTTAGGTTGACAAAGTGCAAAATGTGTGCGGGCTTATTGCGTTACCTCCGATGATGATAATATATATGGTGGAGGAACGTTTGTAGGAACGTGCCATGGGCAAGGTATTTTCTACTCTGGTTGGCCATATATAAGCCAGTGGTCTTGTTGAAGAAGCTATCAGTTTCACTTCGAATCTACCGCAAATTCAATCAATATGTTCAAGTTTGTAAGTTTCATTGCATACTTTTAGGAGTTTAGTGAATCAATTTACTCTCTTACAGTTCGCTCTTTGCTTGATGGCTATTGTTGCCTTGGTTGCTGCTAAGCCAGGTATTGTGGCTCCTTTGGCATACACTTCAGCATACTCATCGCCTTTGATTGCCGCCTCACCCTACACTGCAGCTGCCTACACTGCTGCAACATATAGTGCCCCATTGGTTGCATCTCCCTACTATGCATCACCCTATGCGGCCGCCTACAGTACATATCCTTATGCATCTGCTCCTTTGTTCCTTCGACGTTAATCAGCATGGTGATTATGCAACACACAACTAAAACTGACCAGCTACTTCCTGCTTTTTGTTTCCTTGTCCTTTTGTTAAAGAAAAAAAAAATAAAAACCTTTACTTTAAATTGAAAACAAATAAAACTGTTAAAATAAAATGAAAAAACTTTAACTATTATGTTCGTTTAGATTGCCTGCAGAAATAGACAAGGAAATGATGTAAGAAACAAAAAAAAATAATAAAGGAACGGTTTCACATCCAGGACATGAAAACGAGTAGGTGTACCTTTGATTTTGCCTGGTGGCTCCTCTTCAAAAAACCAACTCATGTAATCCCTCTGGAAAAATATAAAACCATAGTAGCGGGCAATGATGAGAGGATGCTGCGCTATGCGATGGCTGTGCTTTGATTTTGTGTGTCCTGGAATTTTTTTTAGCTTTGGGCGGGTTTTGTTATATGTAGTACATAAATGTAGTTAATTAGAAGGTTAATTAGCGCACAGCTTTGGTCTGTCAAAACAAATTGGATGTCATGGGAAGTTTTCTGTTTGGACGTGTCGTCTCCACGTTGATTATGTGAAATAGAATGTGGGTTTTTCCATTTTTGTTCGTTTGAGGTAATGAGTGCGGCGCGGCGGCGGGGGTGCGGTCGGTGTGATGGTAAATTGTAAAACTTCTGTCGGTTCATTGAAATTTATTTTGTGTATTTAGAGTTTTAAGTGAAAATAAATTTTGCAGAGGTTAAATTAGAGGTGTCTTTAGTAAAAAGGAAATCAATATACTATGTACAGAAAAAAAAAATCTAAAACAAATGTGGAGACAAGTTCATTTTGTAAAGTTAAACTATTAGTTTGTAGGTAGGTTCGGTTAGGTTTAAAATGGCTGTCGGGCGAACAGTTTCCTCTTCTTCTTCGCCCCTGCAGCTCCTGCAGAAATTGTTGGAGAACACGCCCATATGTATTGCGTGTCTACCTATTAAACAGTGTCCTGTAAGAACACCTATGGTGGAACTAATATGCAGTCGATTTAAATTTAGCAACCCCTTTGAACGTTTCAAGTCTATACTAGGCCAGATTTGTTTGGTTGCCAGGCAAGTATTACTCTGAGTCCATCTGAGGTTGGTTTGCTTTAAAGCTTGCTGCTTTAGCATGAGTTTACATGCAGCGATAGGTATACCTATGTTGTTCCTTTCTGGTTGTAGAGGAGTGACTGTTCCTAGTTTGGCGAGTTCGTCCGCCCTGCAATTGCACGGAATGTCACTATGTCCCGGCACCCATATGAAGTGAATATCAAACTGTTTAGACATCTCCCTCAGAGATGTTGGCAGTCTAAGACCGTGATTGATTTAGTAGTGACAGAGGCAAGAGATTTAATAGCCGCTGGCTATCTGAGAAGATCCGAATAACCGTGTTGGTTATTACGTTTTCTCTGAGCCAAGAGAGAACTTCCTTAATCGTCAGAATTTCCGCTTGGAACACGCTACAATGGTCTGGCAGGCGGAAGAAAAGACTGAGATTCAGTTTTTCCGAAAATATGCCACTTCCTACACTATCGTAGGTTTTTGAACCATCAGTGTAGAAGTGTAAGGATTTCCAGAATGCTCCGGTCCTCCCATAGAGTTCTGGATGGAATAGATTTTGTAGGTAACAATATAGAAACTATGTACTTGGTTCCAGGTTATTTTTTTACTGCTAACTAATATTTTGGGGTTCCTCTCCGGATCACCCAGCTCTGATGCTCCACTTAGAAAATGTTCAGCCGTTAGGCCGGTGCCATTTTTTTTTTTATTTTTATTCAATACAAATATTATCCTAAATAGTGACTGAATAAAGATTTTTGAAAAAAATCATCATAATCATCATCATAGGCTCGACAACCGGGGTCCGGTCCTGGCCTCCTTCAACAAGTCTCTCCACCTATACCGGTCTCGCGGTAGATTGAGTACAATTCATGATTGTACCGTCTCCGGAATCGTCCTTCCTCACATATGGGGCCAACAATTCTCCTTAAGACTTTTCTCTCGAACGCGGCTAAGAGGTCGGAGTGTCTTTTGCTAAGCACCCAAGTCTCGGATCCATACGTGAGTACTGGCAGGACCATGGTCCTGTACAGCAGCAGTTTTGAAGTTATGGTGAGATTTCTGGATTTGAAGAGCTTTGACAGACTATAGTAGGCTCTGTTGGAATTGAGCAGCCACCCGCGTATTTCTTCTTCTATATTATTATCGGCTGCTACTATTGACCCAAGGTATTTAAAGGATTGCACCACTTCAAATTCGTGCTCCGCTACCTTGATTGTTTGACCAACTGTTCTTCTCGCATTCGACGCCACCATGTACTTTGTTTTACCTTCACAAATGTGCGCAGCCCCAGATTTTGTGCCGCCTGCTCGATCTGGATGAAGGAATCGTGTACAGCTTGTTCGGTCCTTCCGATGATGTCAATATTGTCTGCGTTACCCAGTATCTGGCTGGACTCCTTGACAATGGTCCCTTTTGTTGCCGTGCCAGAGTCACAGATTGCTCCAACGCCAGGTTGAAGAGGAGGCAGCCAAACCATCCCCTTGTCGGAGTCCATTAAAGATGTTGATTGGTTGAATCGGAAAACAAAATTTTATCCATAGAAATTTCGTTTGTAATTTTTTTTGTTCAACATAAATTTTGTCAAAAAAAAATTGTCAGAAAAATTAAAGATTCTTTGTCGTCAAAAAATAGCGATTGGTAAAAATAAATTGTGGAAAAAAGTTTTATTGAAAAAAATGCCGTCAAAAATTCAAAAAAAAATTGGTCAAAAAATTATAAGGGAACAACCAAATGGAATATTGTAAAAGAATAAATTATGATAAAAAAAAATTTTTTCGAAGAAAATGTTTATTTTAAAAAATAAAATGATTGAAAAAAATCGAAAAAAGAGGTATTTGCCAATTTGCGAAGTTTTAAAAAATATAAACGTCACGGCAGCACAAGATGAACATAATATACAGTACTATTTTTTTCTTTCAACTTTTTTGCACTATTTTGAATTCTAGGAAAGGTTTTCAATGGCCGTCATAAACCGACCAAAATTCAGCTCTAAGTATGTGTTTCAAATTTCTGTTTTTCAATATTCTATCAATGATAAAAAAAAGTACAATTTTTGAATGCAGAATTTTTGCACTTACAGAATTTTGAAATACACAATTTCGTAATCTAGATTTTTGCACATACAGAATTAGAACCCCAACCCATAACATTATCTTCTTTCTTTTCATAGAATAAATAGTTCATAAAGTGAATTTGCATAAATACCACAAAGAGGTAAATTCATTTAAATAGGTAGCAAGTTCATGTTACATAAAATTATGTACACACAAATTTCCTCAGTGTTATTTACTTGACGAAGTTTATTTTTAAATCTAACGCAATTGTTCACAATACAAAAATTAATATGCTAAAAACCCATCCAATCGTGAAAGGGTGGCGCCCAATGTGGGGATCAAAATAAACGAATTTTGTTCTTTCATTGGCTATAAACTGATAATTTTATGTAAAAGCTTACGAGCAATTCAAATTATACTTTTTTTTTGTTTTAAGTTAAGTTTGATTTACATAAATCAATAAAGCCAGCTATTTTGATTTTCAATTTAACTAACAAGTTCATGGTTAACTTTCCAAATGATTAAATTAGAATTTATTTTGTGGTTTATTTTTATTGATCCAATAATTCCAACATCACAAAGGATATTACATTTTTTTTTTTGTATTTTAAATTTTCAATCAAATCGTTACATAAAAAAAGTTTAAATCGTTACTCAAATATTAAATTACAAAAAAAAAATCAAAACCAATTATCTTTTCCCAACAACAAATAATCTTTCCTTTCGCGATCATAAAAAAACATAATAGTTTTTATGATGAAGAAAATTGCAAAACAATTTGTGTTTGTTGTTGTTGTTGTTGTTGTTGTTGTGATGATAACATTTTTATTCATCAATATACATCTTCAAGAAAATATATAATATAAACGCCAAAGTGTTTTCGATTAGCTGTCATACTCGTACCCTTCGTTTCCAGCGCGTCAACACAAAAATCCATCGACTCTATATAGCACCACCATCACCGTTAACGTTATATAGATAAAGAGGAAAACCAATTTAATGTATAAAAACAACCCAGTTTCAGTTGACAGTTGAGAGGGTGCCGAAGGTGCACGAAGAGATCCGTTTTTGCTATATCTGTAGCTTCCAGATGCTGCCAATGTCACTTCTGCTATACATATACGGTTGACAGTTCTTCAGAGGGTCATCAAGTAAAACACCGAAGAGAGGCAAAGTCAATTCACGTGAGGGCGCGCAGCAAGCCCCTTAGCTCAGCTTCTTAGCTCAGTTACTCGTTTATCCATCATGTACCTCTAAATGAGCCACCATCACGTGCATAGTGATAGCGGGGCGGGTGTGTGCTTTGAAAGTGTTACGACTTGGAATATAAATACATATATATTCAGCAAATGTCACCATCAATGGTGTACTTATAAGAGTGGCGTGGCGCTGTTAGTTCTATAGTTCCGTTGTCAAAGCAGTTAGCTTTTCGGTAGAGCCATCACATACACCCGTTATAATGTATAGGCTAAAAGGAGGAAATCAAAAGGCAATAGAATTGTGTTAAGGGATAATGAGAAAAACGTTCATGGCAATGGGTTGGATTGGGAATATTGCTTAGTTCCTAGTTTTGCCGTATATCTTTTCTATATACCGTCTTGCATTTTTAGTCCTTGGGATAAAATCTTCTTTACCGTCGTCGTCGTCGTCTTTTGCTGGTTGGTGGTCCTTTGAGATAGTTTATACTTATATCGCATCTGTTAGCGGATTGAGAATGTTGCGAAATTGAGAAAATTAGCAGAAAGCATGTTCGGGAATTAAATGTCAATTCAGGGTTGTGGCAGAACATACATATACTCGTATTCAAGATTTATTGTTCTACATTAAGGGAATTTTCTCTACATACATTCGAGTCTCAAATCGTTGATGCTTTTTGTGTGTATATTTTATATTAAGGGCGTTTTTGCCATTTGTGTTCACAGATTTATTTCTGTATATCTACACATGTATATAGCTGACAAAATATAGGATATTAAACGAATGCGCAAGAGAATATTAAATTTCATTCTAGTGGAAAACGATTGGAAATCAATACGGACCTAAGGAATTTTGGCAATGTTGATGTCAGTAAATGTTGATGGGAACACGTTTTTGAACGATGTACGAATACAAACACGCAGGACGCTATTTCGTTTCGTTATTATTATTATGTATGTTTTTTTTTTTTTTGTAATGTTGGTTAAGAATAAACCAAAGATTGAACAAACACAGAAATGGGAATGATTAAAGTGAGCTTTTTGGGGAAAACTATATGAGGCCGTCAGTGCAATAGTGGCGTAACCCACTTTTTTTCAAAAATGAGTTTTTCATGAAAATAGGTCCCTTAATATATCTTTTTTAATACAAAAATAGTTTTATGCAGTTATCTACACTCAAAACCAGATGGCACTCAAAAAGGTGTTATTGCATTTTATAATTTGATCATAGTTTGAGTGCAATAGTGGCGTAACCTTCATACTTCTCTTAGAAACTATTTGCTTCGGTATAGATTGTCACCATTTCCTTTGGTATACATATAATATGGGCAGTGAAAAAGTTCACACGTATGTTCGGGAAGAGTCTACAACGTCAAGGGGGACTCAAGAAATTGGATCATGTTTTATGCAATATTTTAAGAACATAGAACAGTCTAAAAAAATTATTATGTATTCTGATAAATGTGGGGGCCAAATTAGAAATATAAAACTTTCCTTATTGTGCCAATTATTGGTATACCATCCCGATTTTATTGTTAAAGAAAAGGACCATAAGTTTTTAGTTAGTCGCCATTCGTATTTGCCATCTGACCAAGACTTTGGTTTAATAAAGAAGAATAAAAAATTTTATAAGGATATCTTCGTCCCAAATGATTGGGTAAATGTCATTTCCTTGGCCAGAAAGAGAAACCCTTTCAAAATTGTGAAAATGATTTCATCTGATTTTTTTTTCCACAAAATCTCTCGAAGAAAATATCAGAAATAGGAATATGTCCCTTTCAAATTCCAAGGTTGAATAGCTTGAAATTCAGTAATTACATTTCGAAAAAAATAAAACATTTGCAATTTTTTATAAGTATTCCAATGAAATTGATGTTTTACCTACTCGAAGAGGTAAATGTAAAAAAAAGACAATCCGTGGATATTAAAAAACTCAACCAGCTTGAGGAACCTAAAATAAATGATAAAAAAAGAGAGACTTAATAGAACTGCTTCAATTTATACCACCAATCCATCACTTTTTTTTATAATAATTTAAAAACGTCAACAGGTGTTCCAATTGAAAAATTTGAAGTTTTATCAGACAAGGAATAAAATCATTAAAACATAAGTAAAAATGTACACATAATTTTTTGTTGTTGAAATATTGAACTATGGAAGAAATAAAAAAATAATATAATAAATTTGGCGTAACCTTTCTTTTTTCTTTATTTTTAATGAAAACCATGAATGCAATAGTGGCGTAACCCACTTTTTTTTCCAAAATAATGTTGAATTAAAAAAAAAGAAGCTTGCCCTACAAAGTATGTCCTTTTTCAACGTCTTCTACGTTTTTAGATTAATCAAAAATGTCATAGGGAAAATACAAAAAATGTTTAAAGAAACTCTGTTTCTTAAATCTCTCGTAACTCTAAAGTGAATTTTATGGATTACACCACTATTGCTCTCACGGCCTCATATGGCAATTCCGTTTAGTGTACATTTAACGTTGATGGTTTGAGCTGTCGTAAAGGAGCGTTTTTATATTCCAAAAATAAATATAGTTTTGATTTTTGTAGAAGGACAGTACAGCGAGCAAATTTTTTCTTCAAATTTGAAATAGTTTTTTTTTGGCTCCAAAAGGAATGGCGCCTGTCATATAACCGATACGAAAGAACTTTTTAATGTCGAAAATGGCTCTTGTCGAACAGATCTAATGTCAAACAGTTGGTCTTGGTTAACATAAAACAGTATTTTTGGTTTTCGATCTTCTTACAAATGGTTTGACGCAATTGTGTCCCATCGATCACAGAAGATGGCTGACTTTTTCCCGCCACTTCATCCACCTAAAGCTTACGCGATCTTTGATGTTGTCATCATAAGATTCTTCCCATTCGAATAATGTCCTTGATAGTGATGTTTGGATCAGTAAACAGACCAGACAGCATATGTATTCAGTCTTTTTCGCGCTAATGAGGTATCCATTTACCTCCAGAACATCCACTCATACATCAAGTGCTGGTGGCAAGGATGCAGGAGCTTCACTTACAATGGGTCCATCGCCAGCAAAGAATAACTGATTCACTTTGGGGTCCGTCACCTTATCATCAAGTAGAATTTCAAAGACTGTAATAAAGAGTAAAGGACTGAAGACACTTCCCTGGTGCACACCGTCAACATACCTTTTTTTGGAATCTAATATCAAATAATCTAATCTTAAACATTTCATTTGTCACATGCTTTAGATCAACTACAAATAATTTTTGAAAGTGCTACAGTTTCGCTGTTTTTTACGAATTTATTTGTTTTTGAAACATTCAATAAACAAGCTTCATTTCATGAAAATACTGCTCCACATTTTATGAAATCGCAAATCAAAAAAAATAATAATATTGTTTTTTTTTTGTAAGCAAATAAAATTCTATCATTTTTTTTTCTCAATGATTCCTGACACATTAATTCAAGTTTTGCCCTATTCCATTCGCCAAGCCCGAATTTTCATGGCCAACCAAACACCACATACTCAACTCAACATATGGATATGCTTTTGGGTTTTGCAAAAAAAAAAAAAAAAACAATTCAATGAAAAAAGAAAATCAAGAAAAATGAGAGAGAAAACCCACATTTAATGAAAATCACATTCATTGCAGTTATTTGTGTCAGCTCCATTCATTCATTCCCCCCCCCCCTCGTACCCCCAGTACCCCCAGAGTAATCATTTCTTTCCGTTTGTTCATTTCTTTGAGGGTTTTTTTCTTTTTGTATATTCTGCCCCTAAGTTTCCCGGTCCGTCCACATATGCGGGGAGAGTATATTGTATTATTGTAATTTTTTTTTTTTCATCAAACTCTACCTCCCCCTGTCTCCCCTTCTCATCGCACATCCCTGCTCTATTATAATGTAGATCCTGCTACGTTTTTTTTTCAGGGCCTTTTTTGTATTTTGAGTTGTTGTTTTTTTTCGTTTTGTACGCTTTTGCACACGTTTTTCGCCTGAACTACTCTTCCTTTGAGCCACATAACCCAAGGATAATAGAGAAAGATAACGTAAAACGAACAAAAACATTTTTTTTTGTCTTCTCTTCTTATTTTGAGGAGCTGAATTTGAAGCTAAAATATTTTACAGTCTATTTGGGAGAAGCTCCTTTATAATATGCGGGACTGGGACATAGTCGGAGATAGTGAGGCCATATCAGCAAAAAGAAACGAAAATAAAAACTCACCAGGGACTCGAATTTAGAGATTCGAAATACTCTTGAGTTGGACATTTTGTTCTAAATGTAAGCATAGGATAGAAATGAAGCTCCCTCCATATGAGATGTTTACATGTAAAATTCAGTTCAACTATTAGTCAGCTGGTGTGGTTCTCATGTCAGGTTTTGCAAGGATAATGTCCTAGAAATGTTTTTTGTTAAACAAAACAAAAAAAAAAACACTAATCCCCAAGAGATTCAGGCTGAGTTTCAGGCGTTTGTCATTGGCGGTGACGGTGGTGTTGCTATATTGCTTTATCCTTGGCCACCATCATCATACATGTTTTGGTCTTGTTCCATCAGTAACACAGAGGCATCGAGGTTAGCTGTCTTATACAGTTGCTGGAGATGTCCTTTATCTGAACCTCTATATACATACTCTACTACAACATGGAGGAGGTGGGGGAGGGGGTTAACATGTCAGGGTTATTAAGTGTGACTAACTGCCTGAGTAATTGTATAATTGCTTGTCAAATGCAAATGGCAGGAAGATTTTTTCGTTTTTTTTTTTATAATTTATATATAGAGTCGCAAAATGTGTGGAAAAGATAAAGTGATTTTGTTTTTCTTTTTTTTTAAGATTAAGAATGAAATGTGTTTTTGTTTGACTTTGATTAAGATTAAGATTTATTACAAATGAATTTTTGCCACATTGCTTCACACAAAGTTGGTAACAAACTTAATTTTTGGATATTTAATTGAATTTTAGTCTAGAAGTATGCAATAAAAATATCAAAAAGGATTTAAAATCAGATTTAAATAATAGAGCAGAAATTGTTTTTAATGTGATAGAATGAGAAAGGACAAACTTGAGTTTCCTGCATAATTCTAACTAGCAACCTCGGCAAAAATGATAACATCACTAAATTGTATGAATCTAATATATAATTGCACACTTTTAGGCGAGTTTTAAAAAATGTAGCTGAAGCTAGAGCATGGTCGATTTTGATTTTTCAAATAAATATGAAGAAATTGCGTAGTGATGTGCAAATTGAGCTGCAAATTCATATTTTTAAGAACTTTGCCATATCCAACTTGAACTGCCATAATTGAATTGACATACTATACCAATTTTTAGATTTTTTTTTAAAAGATCAAATTTCGAGAAATCTTAAAAACTTTGTTGGAAATTGCTTTTCGCATTTTTAACGACTTAAACTAAATTTTTCGACTTTCCAAATACAGTGAAAATAGCAGTTATTCTTAATTTCAAAAAAAAAATTGTGCATGTCTTTTGTAGAACTCGAACTTCTTCGCAAATTTGAAAGATAAAAAATAGTTCGCAATTTTTCAAATAAAATTGAAATTGAAAAATTTAAAACATAAATCGAATTTTTCGCTTCTCTAAAATAAAAAGTTGTTCTGTAATGGGCTCAATTCTTTGTGCCGTAAATTTTATTGCCGCAAATATTTTTATTTTTTTTAAATTTCGGAAGTTTGCAAATTTTACTTTTTTTTTTTGTTTTTCCAAAATCTTTAAAAACTTCGCAAATTCTCTCATGATTTTGTTTTATTTCTAATCTTGCTCAGAAAACGCTGCCAAGCAAATTAAAAATGTGTGCTGTGATGGCAGTTTGTGTGAATATTTTTTTAGTTTTTGATTTTCAAAAAAAAAAAATACTTGTGTCAAAAATTATACAAGGTTCGCAAATTCGAAACTTTGGCCCAATTTAAAAATTTTTTTAAATTTTATACTCACCAAAAAGTTGCTGTTTTGTTCAGTTCGTGACTACATATTTTTTGAAATGCAGCTAATGCTTTATTTTTTTTCGCAACTTTAAAAAACCGTTGGCAAAATTTGCAAATATGGGAAGTTTTTAAGAATTTTTCAAAATTATTTGACAAAGAATGACGGTACTAATTTCAGACGCATAATGCAAAACCATATTCCTAATCAAGACTCTCAAGAACAATAATCTTAAATTCCCGAACATAATCTACTATACTAATTTCCAAATTTCGAAAACTCCTTCAGCTTTAGATACAGACCGTAATACAGTGATTTACACGCAATATTGCTTCCAGCCAATGTCACCCTCTCTATAAACGATGGTATTGACATTTCATGTCATGTCACACAATCAGTGTAAACTGGGACATTTATTCCTTTTCTATTTCTATACTTTGATCTTACACAACACACAACACTGTATTATGTCTAGTCTCTCGAATAGTCTATGTACAACAGTACAACCATCAGTATTATAGGTTTCTTGGGTTTCTTTGTAAAGAGGGAGCATTTAAATACAAGCAGATAGATGTAGTGTTGACCTCATTTTATGTTGTCTTCATTTGTGTATATCGTACAATTGTGTCTATATCTCCTTCGACAAAATACAAACAACTTACATACACTCATACAACTCATCCTGCATATCCTTCCTTATATCTTTGATAAACTTAAATAATCTCAAATAGGGATTTTGTGTAAATCGACTAAACAAATCGACGACTGGCATTTTGGAGTCACTTTGAAACACTATCGCCATAGAAACATGAGATGGATTTGTTTATTTTTAGAAGAACATCAGAGACTGATACTTTGTTACCATAATACACACAATAATGTCAATGGGTTTACCGGGAACTGGAGGCTTTTTTATAACAAAGGTAGTGGCATTGTTTTGGATTTGTCAAAGGAATATTGTTTTGGTGATTAGTGATTGATTTACACATAGTGATAGTGAGCAACAACTTCGGAATATTTCGATAATATTTTTTAAACTGATAGTTAGGTTAGGAGTTTTCAAGTAGTTTTCAACTGCTGCTTCTGCAGGACCATGGACCTGCCAGTACTCACGCATGGATCCGAGACTTGGGTGCTTAGCAAAAGACACTCCGACCTCTTAGTCGCGTTCGAGAGAAAAGTCTTAAGGAGAATTGTTGGTCCCATATGTGAGGAAGGACGATTCCAGAGACGGAACAATCATGAATTGTACGCAATCTACCTTAAAGCAGACAAAGTGACAAAAATTAAGCTCGGTAGACTCCGGTGGGCAAGGCACTTAGCTCGCATGAGCGAAGAGGAACCGGCTCGGACACTCCTTTGTGGTACATTTCAGGAAGACGGCAGCGTGGTAGACCATGCTTGCGCTGGAGAGATGGTGTAGACCAGGACGCCTTTTTTTTGTTTAAAATTTTTGAAAAAAAAAAGAATTGAAAAATAAGTGTAAATGTTCTTATTGTAGGATACAAGAAAAAATACCTAAAACAATAGTAAACTTAAAATTTTTATCCGTTTTCTGTGAATTTGAGATTTTTGAAAACGATTTTGGTAACTTTTGCAAGGGCGGAGCCGTTATTCATTAAACTAAAAATAATCTAAAAATTGTTTTGTACCAAACTTCTCAAATATTTAATAAGACATTTTCAAAAAATTATTTTATTTTTTCAAATCTCAAAAAAAAAATTAAAATTCTATTTTGAATACTTTTCATAAGTGTTAGATGTCTTAGCACAGACATTTTAATTACAATCAGATGAAAATTTTTTGGAAAAATCGAAAAATATTATTCTTTAGAGGAACAGTACGGTACCTCCCGTATTCATTTTTTTTTTTTTCATTTTAGCTGACCCCACATCTATTTAAATTTATAGAATTGAGCAGTTTTTGCGACAAAAGGGACAAACAAAAGTGTATGGCTGGTACCGTTGCGCTTTAGCTCAACAGACAAAATTGTGAAATCCTATTAAAGGTCAAATTTGATCAAAATCTTTAGTCCGAATTTTGTTCACTATTCCAAAACTGGGTTTATAGTAGCTACTTTTCGCAAAGAAAAAGTGAATTAAAAAAAAATGTTTCAATTTATATTTTTTCAAAATTTTCAAAAATTTGAAATTCAAAAAATTGGATTTAAACCTTTTTAAAACCACAACTTTAAGAATTTGTTTAATTAAAAATTTTTGTTTCACCATCGCTTTTATGTCCATCAAGTTATTATGCGTTGGTTACAATTTTGAAAAAAGCATTTTAATTCCTATCTCGAGAACAGCTCATCTTTTTTTTGTCTACAATTTCTTTTTCATAAAAGTCTTCCCGTTATTATTTTCATGATTTTAACCGTAAAGGAGATATAAGCAAAAAAACAGAAAATGGAAAAATTTTATTTGGTTGACCATGCTGTATTTTGCCCAAAGTGGTATTTTTGACCTATTTTTTTGCTTCTTTATTCGATCAACCTTTGATACTTTTTATATCATGCTAAGTATATTCAATTCTGCTGCCGTCGATTAAGTTATTTTTCTTAAAATACTACGAGTATATCTTATTAAATTTCAATAAGTTTTTCTTTATTAAATCAATCGGATTTCTCTCTCAATGAATGAGGCTTATTGTTTTTTAATAGTTTTTTTTTCTGTGTGGGATGAAAAATTTAATTTATTCATTGCATCACACATTCAAAACAAAATTAAGGCATTTTGTTCCTTATTCATCTCCAGTCCAACCACATTTTCCAAGTATCTTTTAAATTGTGTTCTATTTTTTTTTTTTCTTTTTATGTAAAAATAAAAAATTCAAAAACATGAAGTTGTGTTCCCAAAACATAATATAAATCGGTTTCTAATATATTTTCTAGTATCTTTTCTCCATCGAATTAATTTTAATTTTTCAAATAAATTTCTAATATTCCTCCCACAACAAGTGACAAGTGAAAAGGAGAATGGCAAAGTTTTTTTTTGTTCGTTCAAAAAGTTAAAAAAAAATTAAAAAACCAAAAGAAAATATAACGAGAAAAACGTCTGATATGTTTTTGAGATATCCTTGTGAAACTTTAGAGTTGTTTTCTTTCTCATATTTTTTTTTTGTCTGAGCTCAGTTTGGAGCTGAACATATACGCATACAAAAATAAAATAAACACATAAACATTATACATACTTTCATATACATATGCAGATACATAACATAGATCCTTGCGTTTGGTTTATATAGAAGGGACATTATGCAAAATAGTGTTATGCATGGCATAAATAAAATCAAAATAGATACCATAACGGTAAACTCATGACAATGTTTGTTAGATAAAAAGTATTTCCACAGAGTATTGCACCTATATAAACTTTGCTGCTAAGTTTTTTTTTTTTTTGCTATTTTGAAAACGACAAGTTGGGAGTTGAGAAGGAGAAGAGAAGTTGCAAAAAATATAAATTTATTTGGGAACTGTTTGCAAGGACTTTTTTTATACTTTTGTTGTTGTTGTTATTTTTGTGTTCAAATAATTCTTGTGGCAGAAGCGAATATATGGCGGCACGTCATTTACTTAAAGCACAGTAGAATCATATTCTTGTTTTTTTTTTTTTTTTTGCATTTTCAAATATCTCATAGAAAGTTAAATATTTCTCATAAATTTTCTTTCTTCTCGTTTTTTTTTTTTTTTATTTTAAATGTAAAGGAATTCTGTCTGAATGTCTGTGCAATTTATTTTCTTCTACATTTTTACTGATTTTTTTTTTGTGCTGTCAGTGTACGATATGTTCGGCAAGGAAACTTGAAGCCAAGAAGCTCTGATTAGCATTGCTTGGAGAAATTTAAATTACAACATTTCTTCTTATATTTTTTTTTTTGTAAAATTATTTTGAGAAAGTAACGAAGAAGGTTATTTACGAATAGTATTATTTTGATGTGAGATGAAAAATCTGGTAGGTAACATATGTTCGAAATGGTAATTTTAGGCTGGAAGCAAGAATAAGTAATTTTTATGATATGAGTGTTTTTTTTTTAAAGAATTATGATGGAAATGGAAAGGCACAGAAGATGGAGTATATAAATTATATGTATATATACTTTATTTATAGCAAACAAATTTGTATGTGCAGTTTTTAACTACATTAAAATGCATTGCACGATCATAACACTTTAACAAAAAGAGTTCACCCTTGACCCCAATTTCGGACGGACTGGAGTACAGAGCATCTTTCTTTTACCGCACCACACGAATGTAGAATGCTTTACCCGGGTCGATTTTTCCTACCCATTTCGAAGCTCAGAAATTGAAAACCAATATGCATCGGTATTTCCTTTTAACTCTTATCCCATTTCTCTAAACGCTCTTATTGGTGTTAAAACATTTTAAGGGTAGTCCTAGTCATATCCCCTTTAGTGCACGCTCAATAAATAAATTTTAAAAAAATGTGATAAAGTTATAGGTTGCATGAGTGCCATTATACTCCTTGTACGTGGTGCTTAGTCTCTATTCTGTTCATTTTATTTGAAAACTGTTTGTCGTCACCTGGATTCGAACTGAGACTGAGCGGTGTAAGGAACCAGTGAACTACGGAGCCGCCAGACTATGTGTGCTATGGTAGTGCAGTCCTACGCTAGCACAAATCGTCAGATATCTTTATCACGCTGTCGCTCAGAATCCTGGTGCTAAAAATTATTTTTAAATCTTCATAAAAGCTTTCAAGTATTTTTTTTTAAATTCCATAAATAAGTTGCTAAAAGTTATGTTCTTTGACCTTGAAAAAATAAATGTCAAAAAATCTATGGCTTAGTAGTTGACTTAAAGGAATATTTAGAAACCTTTCAAATTTTAAACATTTTTATCTAATATCCCAAGGTGTTAAAAATCGCTGTGATTTTGAAAAAAAAACTTAAAAAATTCCTTTTCAAAAACAGTTTTTGTTTTTAACGTGCAAATTCACATTTCTCCTGTTTTTCAATGTTTTTTATAAAATTTGGGTTTTAATTCCTCAATTTTGGGCGAAATGTTTAAATTTTTTTTTTTAATTTTAAGTGATGCAATAGTGAAACTTTTCAAACAGTTAAATGTGAGTTTTTTAAAACTTGAAACAGATAAGATAATAGCACAAAAATTAGGGATCTAATCAGATTCTTCAAATGTTCAAAATCTTATATTGGCAATAATTTATGCAATTTTTGAAAACCTAATATGAAATATGTATAATTTTGTTGTTCATTTATGCAAAGAGAATTATTTTCGTGCATCGAAATCTTTATTGTATTGTTTAAATAAAAAAAAATTTAACTTTCGGTTGGGATATTTATTGAACAAATATCAAATATTAAGGATATTTGTTTATAAATATTTTTTGAATAAATTATGGAAAATGAGTGTAATTTCTGTAACAATAAACATCCAAATGGAAATTCTCATACACATGTAGTCTCCTGCATTGGTCACACTTATTTTTAACGGTCCTGTCAAGTTATTTCAGATATCATATATAACAAGAAAAGTATGTACTTGTGGTATTATATTTGCAATCACTATATCCACAAAAAAAAAACATTAACATAATTTTCTCTTTTTTGTATGGAAAGCCACTATAGTTTTTTTTTCCTTAACTATTTATAAAAAAAAAATCCATACAAGGACGCCTGAAAATGAATAGGTACATAATTATTTACTAAAACTTCAATTTGCATAAATAACAAATAATTATAATAAACATTTTTAGTTTATTTATACGCGCAACAAAAACAAAATTAAACGACTTTATCTTCTTCTTTACCAAAAAAAAAGGAAACTAAACTTAAGTTTCTGAAGTTGAAAGTCAAACGATTTAATGCTTTCATTTTGTGCTCAAATAATTTCGTGGGAGTATTTTATATAGCATACATAGCTAAGCATCATAATGTTGAAATATAGTATCTCAATCAACGTCAAATAAAAAACACAAACACAAATTATAAAAAAAAAAAAAATAAATACTCAATATGTCGCACGAACTTGCTCCTTGTTTTAAAGCATTTAATTTGATTTAAATAAAAATTACATATATGTAATTGAATAAGTTATGGAGAATGTCATTTACCAAACAGTAGATGATTGATATAAGAAATTCTCGTATAAAAAAAAAACACACTTATAAGACAGAAAATCCAAAACATCCTGCACTGATGTCAAATTTTTTACCAATATTTTCTTGAAGAATGAATAAAATTCTAAAATAATTTACCTGTCAAAAATGAAGAAAATCGATAATTTCTATTTTATTACGTTTGGAGCAAGTGGTGAGAAAAAAACTTTGTTTATTGTTTCGGTTATGAATAAACATAAATCTTAAACTTATTTAAAATCAACCTCAAACAGTTAAATATTTAAAACGAAAACGATACATTTACTGAACGAGTAAGAAAACGTTTAGTGCCTCAAAGCGTTCAATTCACCTTTGTATATGAAAACTATAGTACTATCATGGCGAGTTTTTTTTAGGGTTGCAGAGGTACTGGTGGTGGCGCTGCAAAATGTGAGGTGTAAAATTCGATTTGGGGAGTCTTTAAGCGTCGAAAATTGGTGGTAGGAGCAAGAGGAGACTATTTTTTGGATAATTGCATCCAAAAAATATCAATAAATATCATTTAAAACCTCCATAAGCTCTCCACAAAAAAAAAAGAGTAAGGGTTGCATAGGTAAATTAGATGTCGCCCCATTCGACTTCCACCATGATAGTACTATAGTTTTCATATACAAAGAATTCACTTACTCGATATTTCTAATGGTTCAGAATATCCCATCACTATCACTTCAACTACCCTTTCGTTTAATAGCAACATTTTGCTCTTTGAGGCGATATCTGCTCCGATATTTCGGAGAGTCTCTTCGTCAAACGCTGTTGCTTTTTTTTTGTAGAAGAAAATCACTCCAAAAAATGAATACCACCGTTACTATAAACAAATAAATTTGGTGAAGCGACAGTCCATGAAGAACCAGTGCCAGCGTCAAAGTGACTTACAATTCTCAACCATTCCTGGTGTGCGTGATTTTGGGGGAATGGAGGGGACCGACAATTTTATGCCGCATCTGAACTATCGGTTCAGAGAGTGAGAAGCACTTTAAAGTGATACTCTTGGAGAATCGGTCAATTTCACCCAAGGGGCAGCAGCCCGTCAAAAAACCAAGTTTTGAAAACCAAGCCACACAAGTGTGGCTGTAGCCAATCATACAGATGGACTGATAGCGAGACTAACTGACAGACAAACTAACTGACAGAATTATGAGACCCATTTTGTTTGTCTTTCCCATCAAAGTTATATCAACTTAGATCAAAATCTCGAGTTCAATTTTTTTTTTACGAACATAAGACTTTCTCTGAAGTACTTAGTCGTAAGTAAAAAAAAAACAGTAGCAAACAAAGCATAGAAGTAAGAGATATTTGCACAGAGAGAAAACATAAAAAAAAGGACTTCTCTTCTTTTTTCTTTTTGTGAGTGGATGCTTACTTGCTACTCTTGTTTATGTTGCGTGATGTAATTTGTCTTCATTTGCATAATAAGCTCACAAATGGATAATGTTCCTTTCTCATTTTCTTGAATCCTTTTTATTTTTGTTATTTTCTTCTTTGTCTTTCTCACTTTACTCTTTTCGTTTTTTTTTTAAATTTATTGTTAGATAAAAGAATTTTTTAATTACGTGAAACTTAAAAATTTAAATGGCATTATAACTTACATATCCTGGCTGATGAATTTTTCCTACAAAAAAAAAATGATGGTGATGATGATGATGGCGATAGGGATGACGTTGTAATTCCAGAGTTAGTATTATGATACAAATTTTAGTCCAGTGCGTTAATACTTTTATAAATGAGGTAATTTCAAGCAAAATTATCTCGGCAAATTAGGTGGACGCATTCAGCCAAACAAAGAAGAAATTAGACTAAATTTGGTGGTACTTCAAGTGGCGTTAATTCGCGTTACTAATAATATATATAATAGGCTTTAGGTTTTTTGAAAACGGCTTTAACGATTTTGATGAAATTTTGATATTTTGTTCTTAAAAAAGAGGAAAAAAAATTTATATCGGCTTTACCAAAATTCGCCTACTGACACGCCTACTTTTATTATTTTTTTTCGCGGCTCTATTTGCACGGAACGAAAAGTGTGTGGAAACAAAACCGAAATTTTTAGTTTATGATTTCGCTGTAAAATTTTTATGGGATTTTTTCAAGTAAAATTCGTTCATTGCCACACCCACTTTTTTAATTTGACTCGAATGATTTGGATGTACGCTATTTTCCTAGAGACAGGTTTAGTTAAAACTAAGATCTTTCGATTGAATCCACTTTCGCGACCTAGCCCCAGGTCTGACATAAAGCCGAAGCCAGCGACACATAGGGAAGACTCAGATCTATGTAACTACTTGGAAGAAATATTGTTTTTAAGGAAAAAAAAACTTCCATCTACATATACTATATGGTGGGGCTTATTTTGGAACTTATTGATTTTCAATCAAGATAAAAAAAATATAAATTTGATTGTTTTTTTTTAATTTTGAATTTCACAATTCGGCCGCCATCTAAGATTTTAGTTCATTAAATCCCACAAAAACATTTAGTAGATTTACATTGTAGAGATTTAAATTTCTAATGTTGCACATATTTTTCAAAAAAAAAATGTTAAAGCTAATAAAGTTAAAAAAATATCAACATCAATTAATAAGTAATTTAGAAAATATCACCCATTTTTTTTAAACTAATTAGAAAATATTTGAAGAAATTAATTTTTCAATTTAATTTAATTATAACTTTGCTAATACTTACAATATCGAAAAAATGTTTTTCGCAAAGAAAATAAGAAATTTAATTCTCCACATTTTATACTGAATAAATTTTTTTGTGGGATTAACAGGAACCGAAATATTTAATAAAAACTAAAAACTAAAATGGCGGCAAAAAGGTGAATTTCACCCTTGATTAAAATCAAATATATAATTTCAAATTTGGTGGATTCACAAACTGCCGACTCAACCACATAAACTCTTTCTAAATGCACTTTACTAAAAAGAAAATTCTATCTTCATCCTTCTATCCAGCTATGCCAACACCGAAAAAAAAGGATCAGTTACATACAAATGTACAATTCATGAATATTAAAGAAAACTTTGCGCGAAAATTCTTAAGAGAGTCTTTGCGGTTGAAATAGGATGATTGGAGTTGGAAAATATATATTTGAATGTATTTCTGTACTTAAGGATGTACTTGGTGCATGTTTTATTTTTTCTGCATAGAAATCGAATCTGCGGATGCATATCGGTTATTTTTTTTTATCCTTCTCCTTTGGCCAGGACGTGCTTTGAATAATATTAGGTATTTTTTTTTTTTTTTATTTTATTGGAAATATTTTTTCTATGAGATTCCAGAATGATTCGTGAGTGGCATTGGGAATGTAATCGAATTGCAATTTTTATATTTGGGACTGTAACATTACTACAGGAGAAAGTTGACGTGCTGGAATATCCTTTGGTGTCGTTTTTTTTTTTTTTGAAATATGAAGATGTAGAAATGTCTTCTTTTGCTTTTGAGGAAAAAAAAAGTAACAAATTTAAGTTACAAAGCGTGTCAGCTGCCAACACGTCGTCCTCGTCGTCGTAGTAGTCGTTGCTCTTCACTGTATCCCATCCAAATCCTTGAAATATTCAACGATTTCTTGAAACTACATATACACACTGTGCTAAGAGACAAATTGGGATTTCCCGTGAATCCTTTATAAAAGAAAAAAAAAAAAACACCTCCCATTCTGGCATTTCACACAATATCATTAATAATTTACACATTTTTAGTATACTCACAGGAAGGTATATCAATTTCATCAAGGATTATAATTTATCTTTAAGAACATCCTTTCTCCTAGAGAGTTATCATTGATGAGACCTCCACATCATTAAAACCAAAATTCTATATATTCAAAGGGAAAGACCAACTAATTCAATTGCTAATTAGGATGTTTGCTATGCCATCATTCAAGTTTTTTTTTTTCCTATCTGATAAAAACAGACGTTGATATACACATACCGTACATCACCCACACAAAAAAATCATCATCCACAGAAGGAAGAACGAAACGCAGGACGTATCGCGAAAAATGAGAGTTCGCTGGTGATGGAGGCGTTGGCGTTGGAAGAAAGAAAAAAAAAACGAATAGAGGAATATCCGCCATGCCGCCTATCATTGTCACCATTTCCGGTGGTGATGGTGAGTGGTGAATGGCCGAGATAAAGTTTTTGGGCGTATACCTATCTTACAAAAGAATTTTCGTATCTTTTCTTCATCATAGGCTCATTTTCTTCTATACATACATACATAGGTACCTACAACAACAACAAAAGTTTCACCTAACCAACAGATAGAGAAACAAAAATGAATTCTTGAAATAGGTTCCGTAAATGGTCGAATAGATGCGAAATTACTTTTGTTAGGTTCTATGGAATATCTTTTGTTACAAATAAGGAATTATGGAATAGGATGTATATCTTGATAATGTATCTTGATAATGTTTTTTTGTTTAGTAATTTGGGATTTTTTTTTGTGGTAACTTTGTTAGGGAAACATGGATTGATACAAGAAAACAAAAAATAAAGTTAATATTGTGTGGGTTGTTTGAAATAGAGAGACATGAAAACCGCTAATTTCTTGGAATCAAATAAAAAAAAAGGTTCAAAAACAGAGAAACACCACATAATTGAGTTTATATATACACTCAAAAAAAGGTCGTGTGCAAAATTAGCAAGAACCTTGTTAAATTTACATTATACAAAATTCTACACTAAACAATTCTAATTGAGAGATTTGTTTTTAAATTAACTCTAGGAGATTGCCGCACTGTCTTAAAAATTGTTAAATGACTTGAAAAAATAAGCATGTTATATTTACACAGTTCGGCCTTAATGTCACTCGCATTTGATAAAGTTTGGCATTCTGCTGTTTTATGGAAAATACTTCCTTTTGGTATCGATGAAACCCTACTTCATTGGATTAGTAACTTTCTTTCGAATCGCTCTATACAAGTAGTATTAGACGGATTCAAGTCTGACACCCGCAACATAAATGCTGGTGTGCCGCAAGGTTCCGTTTTGTCTCCAAACCTCTTTCCCATTTTCATTAAATATCTCCTAACTGCAAATACTAATCCATTAAATTGTTTCACTGACGGTAGTACCCTTAACTTTTCATATTCGTTTCCAGATTCACATCCCTCCTCTTCGGGCGTGAAACTGAAACGGCTAAATATGATAAGTACATTAAATTCTGACTTAGACAGCATTGTACAATGGGGATTAAGAAGCCGAGTAGAATTTAATGCTTCGAAAACTCATTGCTACCTTCTGTCGTTAAAGCGAGACGTTCCCCTCCTGCCATTATCCATTATCTATGAAAACTAATCAGCTTGCGATTTTAGCTATGTGTTTCACAAACCATCTTTTGTGGAATGATCACATACTTAACGTCGCTAAAAATGCCGCAAGATGTTTAGGTTTTCTTTGGAGATGCAAGAAATTCTTTTCGTCCTCTGATCTGGCTATTATCTATAAAAGTTAACTCCCATCTCTGGGCCAGTGCTCCAGCAACTTACTTAAACCTCTTGGACAGTATACAAAGACGAACCTTCAAAATGATCGGAGACAGGAACATCATCGATACCTTTACGTCACTCGAACACCGGCGTAGCTTTTCCTGTGTCTCATTATTTTATCGTTACTTTACGGTAAGTGCTCAAATGAAATAGCCAGTTGCATTCCTCCCCTTAAACTCTATTCAACCGTAATACTCGCGCTTCCAGGAATGCTCATCAGTTTACTCTTGAACCCAACTTCGGTCGTACTGTTAAGTACAGGGATTCGTCCTTTAGCCGTACTACGCGAATGTGGAATACCCTTCCACGCTCTGTCTTTCCCTTCCATTGTGATGAACTGAAATTCAAGACTAATGTTCACCGGCATCTCCTTTCAAATCCCCTCCTACTAACATACCTATAGCTCGCACAGTGTCTCTGACATATAAAGGGTACAAAAAAAAATCCCTTGAGGGCGCGCTAAATATAAAAAAAAAATATTCCATTTTTATTTCAACAATAAAAACAAAATGTACATTTAACATTTAAATATTAAACATTTAATACGACCAAACGTGTTGAAAAATTTTAACACGGGAATTGGTAAGATTCTGTTTGATTTTATAAGAATTTTTTCTCTGAGTGTAGGTTTTCGTTTTTCATTGAATGATGAAATTAAGTTGATACCTTTGTGTTCCTTTTTTTTTTTTTTTTGACTGACAAATTAAATTATGTTGTTTGGACAAATTTGAAGTTTTTTTTTCTGTAAAGATTCACTGATTTGGAAAGGAATTGGCAAGTTGTTTAATTTGTTTGTAAAAAAAAAATAATTTTAAGGAAGGAAATAATATACTAATTTGCTTACCCTTCAATATTTCTTTAAGTAAATACACTTTGCAAATTAATCGCACTTACCTAGAAATAAAATAAAAAAATATTTATTAAGAATAAATATACGTAGTTGGAATAACTTTTTTCTATAATTAAAAAAAAAAATATCTAAACTGTTCTGATTTATGTTACGCAAAAAATTAAATCAATCCTCCAATAAATTAAATCTACAGCTTAAATTAAAACCATTATTTATTTTCTTCAATTCAACACCTTCTTCACAAAACAATAAATCCAAAACAAAAACAAAGAAACCTTCTTAAAAAAATTGAAATACTTTCATTCATTACACACACAAGATTATTTTCATCTCAAAACCAAAAACCTACATCACAATTGAAAATTCAAAAGAAAAGATTTTTTGAAAACACTTCTCAAACAGAGGCATCATCAGGTACCACAACCTATGAGTATGTAGGACTTTATAGTATCCTTTGTACAAGAACATTTATACCTTGAATTTTCATCTTATACACGAAACATGATGTGGCCAGGTTTTAAGAAAGCATATATAATATACATACACATATTTATTTAGTTTAGGGCGAAAGTATTTCCAGATCTTTTACTCAAATTTGCTGTTTCAATAACCAAAAAACAAAAATCTCCTTTCCCCATTTAAAATGCACTGCATCCTTTTAGCTATATAGAGAGAAAATGCCGAAAGCTCAAAACGAACACCATGTGTATAATTCAAGCTAAAAAACACCCGTATACCATATGAAGAGAACATATTATGTATGTTTCCTTGAAAGACCCTCAAATATCTAAGTACATTACATAGTTACACACATTTACTTGTATGTGGTATAGGATATATCCCACCAAACCAACCCGCTGCAGCATGCTCCTGGATGCTGCCGGCTGATACACTTTTACCGAAAATAAAAAAACTTTTTACATTTCATTCGAATTTCATCGGATAAAGTTTTTAATGTATGTTTGTGCAAGGATTTAAGGATATTCTCTATACATTTATTCATCGTATCCTTTTTTTTTGCTGTTGTTGTTGTTGCTTCTTGCATCAAGAACCTTGGTGTAAATTCTCTTCGAAAACCGCTTTGTTGCCATCATTTCCACATATCCTTCCACTTTTTTTTGAAGGAAAAGCTATCAAGGAAAAGAAGTACACTACACAATATGTACACAACAAAAACAACAAAAAAAAAAAGGAAGAAAAAGAATCTTCTGATTACACCCGAAACAGAATGTTTCTTAATTATCCACATCCTTTGAAGCATCAGCCCAAGCTGAAGCTCTCCAGTTTCCATCAGAACGATGGCGGTGGTGGTGGGAATTATAACACGAATTGCAAAAATCAACAAGAAGGATCTACCCCCTTCTCGATCCACATAATATCCAACAATAAAAGTAGAAAAATAAAATAAAATAAAAGATTCACGTAAAACACAAAAAACCAAAAACCAAAAACGGATAAAGTATTTTAAGTATATAAAATCAAATTAACTAAGTGCGGTTGTTTTTCGGGCGCAAAAAGGATATAAAATACGAATAGGATAGGATAACATCAGAACTCATAGAGTCCTTTTGGTCGTATATAACTACCTTCTTTTAGGTGGTGGTGTTTGTGGTGATGATGCTGCTTGTGCTGATGATGGCGTAAATTTAACATTTTTTTTTTTTTTTGCTAACTATTTCACAAAAACAACAACATGACAACAACAAAAAAAAATGTATGTGTCTTTTGTTCTAACCACAAAAGATCCTTTTTTGGTTATTTAATTAACTGGCTGTGCGTTTGGATATATAAATTATTCTCATACAAAGGAGCACAAAATATTCAGTTCTCACGTAGGACACCTTAAGGAGTGATTCATTTAAAATACACATTTTCAGAAGGAAACACTCTCTTTCTTTCTCTCTATCTGTCGCCCGCACCGACACAACCCGGCCTTAAAAAAAAAAAAAACGGATAAAAGAATTTGTTAATTTTATCTTTTATGCATGAGTATAGAATTAACAAATTAATTGGCTTTAATCTTGAGCTTTTTGTTTCATTTAATTTGATTTTGGAAAACTTTTTTTTTTTTTTTTTTGAAAACCCGCAGGAACGAACAACAAAATAAAAAACCATCAAACCGAACCGAAGTTAAATCAAAAATATACCCTTTCGTTATGAAATAGGTAAATCACTGCTGAGCGAAAGAGAGTGTAAGGTGGGGGTGGGGAAGGAAAATATAAATCCAATAAAAACTATTTTAAGTCGAGTAGTAGTTATGGAGGAAGCAAAGTAACAAGAATACTACAAAAAGCCCACAAAAGAAAAAGAAAAAAATATATATTTTTTTTTAAGTTATAATTGTATTAAGTTGTTCAATGGGGTGAAGCTTTTGAAAAATGGAAAAAATTGTAAGGAAAAACTTATTATAAGTTTAAAAGTAAATCGTAAAGTACAGTATTTATTTTAATATACAGTTTTTAATACAAAAAAAAACACTGATGCAGATTAAAGGTTTATTAATTTTACAGAGAATTCAATTTCATGAGTTTTAAAGGACGACATCCAAGTTAATTATTTTTAATCTGTTTTTCAATGCAACAAGAGATTTAGTTTTCAATAATAAAAGAATAATTAATTAATTTATTTTGAATTTAAAATTAAATTTTTGGTGTTTTACCAAAACAATACATTACATTTTTTTAATTTTTTTTTTTTCAGTAAAAGCACGTTTTAAAAATGCAAAATCATCCATTTAAAATTATATAATTGGAAATAAGAGATGGGTCTGTTCTTAAATAAATAAAACTTTATTAATTATTATTATATTATGAAAAAAAGTATACTTTTAGGCGTTGTAATTTTAAAAGTTACATATATGAACTTGATACGTTCTCGAGATAAGGATTCAGACACATTTTTTTACCGCAGAACATTTACAGATGCACCATTTTCCTTTTGAATTCTTAGTCAATTCACCTTTCAATTCGATTCATAAAAAATTGAGATGGATGTCCATGCAAACAAAATCTTCACAGTCCGGCCTAAAATTACTTCTAAGAAAAATGAGTTGTCAAAAAAATCTGTCGAAAAGGAAATTTTTTGGAACCCCGAGAACAAAAATTGATCAAGACATAAATTGTGAAAAGGTTTTCTCGAAAAAAATGTAAAAAAAATTATTATTTTGTTTCGTAGCCTCCATGTCGTGTAAAAAAAAAAAACTTTATTAAAAAATTAAAACTGGTTATGAAATTTAAATTATTAAAATAAACATATTAAAAAAAATCAAAACTATCCCACATACCCTATAATCGAAAGGTGAAAAATGATATACAAAACAATAATTAAAAAATTAAAAAAAAAAAAACAATAAGAAAGACAAAGGCCAAAACAAACTGAACTGGTCTAAATAAGAATTTACTAAGGGTTGACGTTGTCAGAACGTATAGAAGAATATAATAATAAATAATAACATTGTAAAGAAGACATTGTTTTATTTTGTTTTATTTTTCTGTCATTTTCACTTCTTTTTTTTCTTGACCTAATGAATAAAACATGCGACAAAAATGTTAAAGAAATATTTCTATGTCTGTGGTGGATATACATATAGGTAACTAATTCGAAACCGATAAGTCAATTCAGGAAACAATATTTCATTGTTTAAGGGTAAAATTTATATTCAACAAAGAGTTCATTAAATAGTATAGGTTTAAGAATATGTCCACAGAATGGTAGCGCATCGGAATCCCCGTTTTTAAAATACCTACAGTTTTTCGAAAATCAATATTCCGATTCTTCAAAATTTTGTGTGTGTAATAATAGTTTTCATAATGTAATGTGCGCAATTTTTTTACAATATCTTTGAAACCGGAATTTTGAAAGCACAATTTTGAAAACAGGGTTATGAAAAAATACGGAATTACAGTCCCAACCCATCATTAGTAAGTATCGAGTTGTATCAAAATTTCGACAAGTAATTTAGAACCCGAATAGAATATAACTTCTGAGCGATTTTTAAGCTTCACCATCACTTCACTCAAAATTTCATACTTGAACCCTTCTTCCTGAATTAACACTTTTTATGTTTGATAAATATTTATTGCGTTAATTGGATTCATGAACGAGACTACAATAAAAAATGTATACCATGCATTTCCTTGTTTTTTTTTGTACTATTAATTTTTCATTATAAGTCTCTTGGTCTTTTGATGTTTGTAATTCAATTACAGAAAAAAAGCTAATCTTTGCGCCCTTTTCAAAATGTTCGTACTACTTAGTTTGGCCGGTAATGTTGCTATTAAGATAATTGGGTGTTTATTTTGCACTATAGTTGGTACCAAGACACCTAAGATGTCCGCATCTTTTTACCATTAACTAAGGCTAGCCAGGGGCCAATACCCTATATACAAAGTTTTTTTTTTGTATTAGAATAGTTTAATTTCGGAATTTTGAAATAAAAATGTGTTTCAATATTTTAAAAATGCATGGTGCTTATAGTGTCAAAATAAAAATTAAAAAAAAAATTATCAAAATAACATTGGGAATAAATAGTAGTGATTAAAAATTTTCGTCTACAAATATTTTTGTCCAAAAAAAATTTTTTTTTAAACAATCAATTCAAATTGTCCAAAAACAATGTTAGTCCTTAGAATAAAAATAAAAAAAAAATTGCCAGGACACAACCCTGAAACCCTACAGATGCAAGAAAAAGAGTTTAAAAAAATGGTTGCCAAAAAAAATTGTAAAAAAAAAACAATTGATAAAAAACATTCTATCAAAAAATGTGTGTGTCGGAACATGGTAATAAACTTTATATTTTCGAAACCGAAATATAAATTAAATAACTGATTAACAATTATGTGTCAGATTTAAAATCCCGAATCAGTAAAATGAGAGTTTCCGATTTGAACAACTTTATTTCCTAAACTATTTTACTCCTACAACAACAGCAAAAAAAAATCCAATGTTCATCAATCAAAGTTAAGTTATAATATAAAAATGATGAAACGACGACGTCACTTTTTCATTTCAGCACTCTTGTCATTGTCATCCGCGATTTCATCCAATAACAATAATTATTGTTAACTTTTGACGAAAACACCTTCCAACGTTCAGCAATCACAAAAGAGCAAAACAGAAAGTGAAATGGAAAAAAAAAGAAAAATAATTATAATCCTCCTGACATACACAACAGACATCAGATGAACTGAATGAAAAAAAAAATAAATAAATAAAAACCCTATCTATATTGACACGGATATATTAGTTGGGCTGTCCATTGGTCTGTCTATCTGTCAGTCAGTTTGCCCAAGAAGGAAGTCCCACAACTGCTGCCGCAAAAAAAAAAACTGATTGTATCGCGAAGAGCTTTATACCGATGGTTTATTGGGAAGGTATATCAGGCCAGCAGAGTTCTAGAAATAAACTAACTGAAAATATACAGTACACTTAACTCGGTCTGATGACTATACAGTATACAACACTTAATCACCACCAATCTTACCTCCTGCTCCTATAGCAAAAAATGAAATAGGTACAGCCCACCCCAACATAGACGACCTACATAAATATTTTCTGTTTTATTTTCAGCTAAAAGTTTTTCGGTGATTTTGTTGCTATTCCTTTTTTTTCTCAACTCTTTGTTTTTCATTTGCGAACTTAATTGTTTGTTAAGCCTTTTCTGGTGGACGAGGAAGAGTGATGTTGAAGTTTCTATTGCGATACAGGGTGTCACGAAACTAAATATTTGAATTAAATCTAAGTAATTAGAAATTAGTTTTTTTTTATTTTTTTTTTTAATATTGATAAATAAAAAAAAATTAAAATCATGAAAACCAATATTTAATGAAAATATCACGATGAAAGTTCAAAAAAACTCCACTTGCCAGATTTCTAATAAAATGTTTTTTTTCCGACAATTTTTTTTGGAAATTAAAAAACTTTTTTCACAATTTGACCAATCTTTATTTTCCACATTTTTGTTGTTTTGCATTTTTTTTTTTTGAAATTTTTGTTTTCACCAAATTTTTTTTTAAGTTTTTTTGACAATATTTTTTTGCCACCATTTTGTATTTTTACCAAACTTTTTTTAAAAGCTCAAAAAATATTTTATTTTAATTTTTCCATGAACAAAATTTTCTTAATAAATCTATAGCTCGAGGAAAAAGGGACTAAATTCTGTGATTCCATGAACACATTCATCAGTTGCGACCATTATTCCTGGGACACCCTGTATATTATTAAATGTCACCTTTGTCCATAGGGAGGAGGTAACATTTGACAGACTTCTTGCATATTCCAATAATCAAAACCCTCAAAAGACCTACCTTAACGGTTCTATATACATTTGGACAGAATTATGTCATTAAGAATATCAAAGCTCTCATAAACAACAACACAAAAATAATATCAAGTGGATATAATATAGTTCTTGGTGTATACACACACTTAGTTATGACATTAAGGGGTGAGTGGTTACAAATATTATGCTCACCTTTAACGTCGTCGAGAGAAAAAAAAAAGACGTACGTTAAACTTTTGCTTTATCTTCAAAAATATAGGATAATGGCTTCACACACGATTTCTACATTTAAGTTGGCAATAACCAAGTATAACGAATGTGTTGGGAGCTTATGACAGAGAGGACAACACAAAAAAACAACAACAGAAAACAGAAAACTAAATATAAAAGATATCGTTTGTAATTAATAGCAGTACTAAAAATGATTATCAAAGTGGAAGTAGTTAAGATAGACGAGAACGTGACATTTGAAGAACTTTTATTATAACACCCACCCTAACCCCAAGTCCCCAATTCCCCATAACATAGCATATTATACAATAATGAAGAGTCAAAGATAGAGCGAGAGTGAGAGAGAGAGAGAGGGTAAACCGCACGAAGAACAAGTTTTAAGCAAACGATGTTATTTAATGGCCACTTCACTTGCTGTGGACACATATAATACATAACTGCACACACCAAAAAGGGCTTAAGGAATGACGTCTATTAAAGATAAAATAAGTAATAAATGAAGGGGAAGGGGAAGAGGGGTTGTATCTACATAGAACAATCGTATGGAATGGAGAGAATTTTATTTTAGGTTCAAGGTTAATTATTGCACCTAAATAATAATTTTTATGGCTTTTTATTAATTTTCGTGCAATCAACTGAAGAGTCTTTTTTACAGACGAACAACGAATGAAGATATAAGATTGTGTAGTTCTTTACAAATAAAATTTGCTTTAAAAAAAAACACTCGTGCGACGTCTTCACTTCACTTCTTTGTTTTTTTAACATATCCATTGTTGCCATTGACTGTTTTTGAACGCTGGTACTCCAGAAATCCTGTTTGAATCCTCGTCGAACGTGGGTGTTCTTTTCATAGAACTTTTCAAAACTCAATTTTTAAACACCTAAGTATACTTTTTTCTTTGATTTACATTTCCTTAAAAAAAAATATGCGTGTTTGTATTTTGTGTGAGGGATTTTTTTCAAAACTAAAATTTCAGTCTTTAATAACGGAGTAAAACCTCTGATATCTGAATTTTTCAATTTTATTCTTTTTACCATAGGGCAAAGGGGGGATGATAGGGAAGTCGAAAAAAGTGAGTCTCGCAATTCAGTCGGTCTGGCTTCCTGTTGAGCTACAGTCTAAACGAGTGGTTGGAAATTTTTGAAACTTGGTGATAGCCGTATTTTATCTCAACACGTTTTATTGATTTTTTTTAAGACCAAAAATAACAGCACTTGCCACACGTTTTCTTTTGCATTTTTAGAAAATCTGATTTTTTTCCGAAAACGATGATTTTTTTTTTGAAAAAATCAATAAACTCAAATATGTAGATATTGGTTTTTAATGATACTAAATCTGAGTACCTCGATTTCTTCAAAAACGATTTGATTGTAGACATATACGAGTACATATATATTTTTGAAATTTGGCACAAATTGAAAACATGTTTGAGTTTTATGTACCTATATATTGCATTTTTAATACAAAAAAAATTTATTATTTTTTTTTATTTAACGCAAACTTATTAATTTTTTTTGTATTGAAATTTTTAGAGCCCTGAAAAGTGAAAGTCTCGGTTAGTATTCTAATATTTCTGGAATTTCTATTTTGTTTGTTTTCCAAGTACGTTTTTTTTTTAAAACGCTCAAACTCAAAATTTAGAAAAAAAAAGTTCAAAAAATGTTTAATCGTTTTTTTTCAAAAGCGTAGGGCCAATTGCACAAATATTCAAACCTCGCTTTTTCACTTTATATCTTCTAAAATCATTTATCATTGGTGGAAGCGCATCCTCTGCCACACCACTTAGCCGCGGAATAATACTGAATATAAATTCTTTTCACTTTGTTTGTATAAAAAAAAATCTTAAAACTGAAAAAAAAAAATATTAATTATAAAATCACTTCAGGCAACAAAAAAAATGAATAAAAATTAAATACATTAATTTGATTATGTATACGTAGGTACTTGAAAAACAGTATTTTCAATCATCAGTAAGTTGAGTGCGTTTTTCCTTTATATAGGCTCCTTTCGAACCATCCGCACTAATTATATACGAGAACACCATATGACCTACAAAATTCGCACTCTTATATATGCAGCTTTAATAATAATTATTATGTTAATGTTAAGTAGTAAGGCAGGAAGACCAAGTTTATACACTGCACTGCCGACTGCATGTTTCAAGAGCTACCACATCTGCATGCACCGAAATCACAGGAAGCAACATTATAAGTGTTTATCTGCGTCTGCCGTAATTAAAAAGGCCTGTTCAACTCTCCCATCAATTTGCTGAAGCTTGCAATTTGCACACAGGCCGCAGTCCTGTCTCTATAGAAGAGCTTATGCATTCTGAAAATCAATGCAATTATTTATCTACTTCAGCCTCACAGTGGCGCCACAACCACCAAAGAATAAGCCAATCAAAAGGATTGCTTAATAATTTCCATATTATACATAATAGTACACAAATTCTCGCGCCAATTATCTCCGTTCTGAATCTATAGAAGTCGAACAGCAAAAAAAATTGAATAAAACAACTTGGCATGGCACCGAGTTGTCTGACCTAGAAAAAAAAAATTGAAAGTCCTTTTCAGCCTGGTTTCGCCAGCGCAGTTTGCCACCTTTCCTTAGGTTTACTTCTGGGCAACGATGATAGTGTTGTGACTCACAATAACGGTGTTTTCAAAACAAACACAGCACTTAGAGTCTTTGTTTTTTTTTTTCTACCGCCGCGCCGGCCACCGCTGCCGACTGCAATTATCCCTTAGACAACATTTTGACAGTTGCTTCTATATGTTCGGTCGTTTTTTTTTTTGTCGTCTTGTTAAAACCCCCTATCGAGCCACTTTAATCAGGGTGGTGGCAAGTCTGGAGGTAAAGTTGAGTCCTAAAGAGTTTTCATGGCATTTTGCACTCTAAATGGGTCATTTAGTTTGTTCCTCTGGGGGTAGATATCGGATCCATGCATCTGGGAGTTGGTTTTCCTTTTTTTGCTGTCTTTACATTTTTTTTCGCAAGATGTCCTTTTTGGAACTTTGTGTGTATAGTTTCGTTGTTTGTTCGATTCGGTATATAAGTTTTTGAGATTGTAACTTGTCTGATAAAGGTTTTTGGATCAAATCGATTTGGGAATAGTTTTTACCTTTTCTTGACAGATTATATTATTGGTCTCGGTCCAAAAAATTTCACCCAACTTCAGCTCTTCTTTGTTTTCGAAATTCATTTTTCTTTTCTTTTCTTTTTTTAACTGTGTGTATTTTGAAGATGAAAGTTTATTTTATTTTTTTTTTTTCTTATCAATTTGCATTTTTGTGTATGCAGTCACCGTAAAGAACCTTGACTTTTATACTCTATTTTTTTTTTTTTTAAGAAGTCGACTGCCAAGAATATTATTCGTTGTGTTTTCGTTGCCAGGATTTTCTTTGATTTTGTTTTGATTTTTTTTGTTTAAGGGTAGAAAAAAAAAGATCCCTTGTCATATTGTTACTTAATAGTTAATTTAGTATTTGTGGTTTTTTTTTGTGTGTTTCCTTTGCTAAGTAGACGAGAAGAGATTGCAGTCAATTTCACTCAGCTGATGAGTTTTTTTTATTTTTCTTTGTCGAAAATAAATCCCCATCAGTTTAATCCTGTCAGTCTGGAAAAATTAATTGTTCAGAAAAGTAGCTTTTAAGGTTGGTAGGCAAGGTAGCTATACTTATGCTTGTAAAAGTGGAATTGTGGCGTGGTGTTGATAAGGAATGTTAAATTTGTAGAATTTTTATAACATTTAGTCAAATGGAATAGGATGTTATTTAGATGAAATTGCGCGAAAGAAGGAATTTTATTTTTATTTAATTGAAAGAAATAAAAATGTTTTACCTTTTTTTTCTATGTTGGGTCTAAATAAGAGTTAAATTAAAATATTAAAATTTATCGCAAATCACTTCAAAAATGATGATTACCATTTCCAAAATGATCATTAAACAAACAGCTTATTAAAAAAAATTCATTCGGTAAGGAAAAGCGTTAAAGACAATGACGCCTATAAGGTAAAAACGCTTTAATTAATTTAACGAATATTGCCCAACAAAGTTTTGAAGAAATTGTTTCAATTTTTTTTTTCATTTTTGAGCTTATTTTAATGGGTTTTTGAAGATTTTGAAAAATCTCATAATAAAATCAAAGATGCAAAAACATCCGGAATTTTTTGCGATTATCTTCAGATTTATCAGATTTACGGACATTTTCAAAAACCCATATAGTTTAGTTTATATTAAGATTTAATCTGGACAATCGTAAAAAGAAACAAGTTTTATTTTAACAATATAGCATTTTGAAAAATGCAAATGTGAACAATATAAAATTTTGATAAATCAATTTTTTTTCAAGAAGTGTCTTTGAAATTTCAGTTTTGGCAATTTTACAAAAAAGAGAAATAAATACCCCAAATTTGACGAACTAACGCCCAATTTTTTCAAACTCAAGAAATTGAAAACAAAAGTTGAGAACTTTTTTTTTGACAAATAAAGCTTTGAATATCTACTATGCTGCCATCCGATGTAAGAATTGTTGGACATTTTATTTTTCCAAAAATTGATAGAGCGGTTTTTTAAAAAAATAATTGGTATGAAAGTGTTTAATATTTAATGACTTCTATACACTTTAAACCAAAATTTAAAAAAAAAGTCTACCTGTCAAAAAATAGGATTTTGAAAATAAAAATATTTTTTTCAAAAACTAAAAATTGTTATTCAAAAACTAATTTTTTTTAACTTGATAATAATATTAGGAATATACAGGGCCAACCTCATGAAGATTTTTATGTTCATACATAAGGTTTTAGGCAATTTTCATTCAAGAACGTATTTTGTCCAAAGTAACTGTTCTGAATATTGATACTCGGCTATTTTCCTGATTTTTTAGAACTTCTATGGTACCTTACTTGCGACCATAGGTACTTACGGACAATTAGTAAACAAATCGAATTTAAGATCATACATTAAGATCTTACATTGCGATGACAGAGAACGCTAAAAATGGGTTCCGCATTTTATTTCAGTTCAATATTTTTTTAACAAACTTGCATAGCAATATTTAATTTTTATTTTCTAAATAAAAATAAACATGTCAATCACTGTTATTATAATTTAATTTTCAACATTTGAAAGTTGACTATTTCGAACTATTTCGTCAAAAAAAAAACATTTGATCACTGTGACGTATGAGCAACATTGTTTTTAATTTTTTTTTATTTTAAATTTCTTCAGTAAAAAATTCAATATCATGAAGTTTATTGTGTTCCTTCACTTTATTAATTGATCTATACACCCTTTATTTGTTTTATTATAAGGATAATAATTTTTTAAATCACATAAACAAACAAGATACATACATAATGTACAAATATACCAAACATGCTTTTGAAATGTTTGCCTTGGTTTTATTGCATTACTTTTATTTGATAAATTTATCTTTTCAACCAATAAACAAATAAATATAGATAATTTCAATTGGCAGTGACAATTCAATCTTTTCTTTGGTGGAAATTTAACAAAAAAATAATTGTTGGCAGCGGTGGGATTCGAACCCACGCCTCCGAGGAGACTGGTGCCTTAAACCAGCGCCTTAGACCGCTCGGCCACGCTACCACTTGAAAATGACGGTTTTAAAGCGCAACTGATCATTTTGAAAAAAATCTTGCATAATTTAAAAATATTTGTATGCAGTATTTATATGGGTACAATAATAGATTTGGACTCATTATAAAAATAAATTTGTCTTTTCGGCTTTTTTTGCATAATGTTCATAAGATTTTTTCATTGAAAATATTTTCATGTAATAACAGACCAAAATAGGGGGACCAATTATTTTTGAAGATTTTTGTACTGTTTTTTTTTTTTTTTTGACTTTTTACTGCAAATTCCTTGATCTAAGAAAATCTTACCTTATTTCGAAACAAACAGTATACAAATCTTCTTAAAAGTCACTATTTGTATGGCCTTGAAAATTTCCTGTAAGAAGAAAAAAATGTAGCAATTTTGTCATGCCTTCAAAAGTCCTGAGCGTACTATTAAATACTTGAGGCTTGGATTTGCTGGATTTGCTTGTATATTTCTCTGTTAAATCTTAAGGATTTTGATCAATGCTATCAAATCATGAAAAAGATTTACTAAAAGACTTAAAAAAAACTACCCTTAAATTTCTTGTGCCATCAATACTTCCTAAGATATTGGTGATTAAAGATCAAAAATCTTGAAACAACAATTTTTTTAGTAAAAAAAAAAAAAAAATCCTCTTGAAAAAATGCGGATCTTAACTTTTTTTAATATTTGGCTTTTTATATTTCTTGAAAAAAAATAATTGAAAACTAATGCGGTATGACTATTTTTCCCAAAAACACATCTCTTTAAAAAAAACCCTGAATAAAAAATAAAGAGCACATATTTCAAATAAAATCTTAATCTATTCCTTCCGCTGATCAAAACTCTAAATACGTCACCATATTCGAAAAAAAAACCTTCTGTTCGAACAAATTTAAATGGTACAATTGAACATGAAATTGACAGCTGGGTTCCATAGTGTAGCGGTTATCACGTCTGCTTTACACGCAGAAGGTCTCCAGTTCGATCCTGGATGGAACCAAGTTGACTTTTTTATTCTCGTTCATTAAATTGAAACAAGTTCATTTTTTTTTTGTTAGATGAAAGTTAACTTTTGGTAAATACACATTGTTTCATTCTTTCTGTTGTTATGTATGAAATGAGACAGTGGAAGAAATGGGTGAAAGAAAATAGAGGATGTTTTTTCAGATTTATAGAACTTTAAGTTGGCAAACACTTTTTTAACTGGCTGCCATTTTAACAGCTGTTAAGTGTTTTGTGTTTAGTTTGGTTTAGCATTTCAACTTGAATAGACTGACGCTTGAACAAAAAAAAAAGAGGCTGGGTACGACCCACACTGATAACTTCCCATTTGTGATCTTGAAAACTTTATATTTAGTTTTTTTCAAATAACCAAATTTTCTGCGAAACAAACTTTAGCTGTTAAATTCAAACAATCATTATTTTAAAATTAAAAAGCATTTTAATTATTTAAAGAGATTTACGAAATGCACATATATTATAGAGATTGTTGATGTATAAGTTGTTTCCACTTGACCCAGGAGGTAAATTTCCACGCGTTTTTTTAACGAATGTGGAATTTTCTTAGTTCTGTTTAAATTTTTGTTTAAAATGTCAGTTAAGTATATGTCAAATATATACCCGCTGTAAAAATTTTTATTATGTATAAAATTAAATACCTAATGGCAAAGTCAATATCATTGCTCGTTCTAAAGATATTCGAGTCGAAAAACCAATTTTACCACTTTTTAGTTTATTTTTTTTTATATTTTTTGTCAAAAACTGTCAATTAGATATTTGTCAAAATTCAACCTTTCATAAAAAATTGTACTATGTATAAAATAAAATATTTTAGAAGGCACAATCGTTGTTCGTTCTCAGGATATTCGAGCTGAAATACAATCGTAACTACTTTTCTTTAGAATTTTTAACAGTTTTTTGTTAAAAAAACTGCCCATTCAATATTTGTCAAAATTTTATCAGTTGCTAACAATTATGTTATGTAGAAAATAAAACAAACAAGAAGTCAATATCGTTACCCGTTTTTGAGAAATTTGAGTCGAAAGACAATTTATACCAATTTTTGGTAGAATTTTTTTGCAGTTTTTAATTTTTTGTAAAAAAAACTGTTCATTGGATTTTTTTGAAATTTTCACCAGTAGTCAAAAACAACATTTTTCGTAAAATAAAATTATTTTAAAGTTAATATCGTTTTTCCATCTAAGGATATTCGAGTTATAAAAAATTTTTTTTTTTAGTTTTTTTGATTTTAAAAAATAACGGTATATTGATTTTTTTCCAAATTCATATCAAATTTGTATGACGTCACAATGTGTCGAATAAAATTCATTTCAAGTCAATAGCACTATTTGTTCGTGAGATATTTGAGCCTAAACAAAATTTTCACTTCTTTTTTAAACAGCTATAGTAAAAAAACAACTGATTGAATATTAATAAACGCCCTTTCAGATTCTTTCGAAGTTATTATCTGTAAAACAAAATTTATTTCAAGTCGATATCTCTACTCGTTCTTGAGATATCGACGACGAAAAATGGTACCAGAACGTACGAACGTACGAACGTACGAACGTACGAACGTACGTACACACGCACACACAGACATCTCTCTAAAAATGATTGATATAGGCTCTAGGGACCTTGAAACGTCGAGAAATGTCAAAAATTTCAATTTGACAAATCGGACCGATTACAATAACTCCCTTAGGGAAGTTAACAAGTTTGTTGAGAAACCGTTACATCCAGAAAAACTGTTTCGTGTGCTTTATGGGCTGGTGAAAACACGATGCTGGCCAGAAAATTGGACCTCCAGATTAAATTACATCCAAGCTAGCCGTGGCGGTTGCCAGAAATCATAAATTATAATACCAAAAGATTATCTTTCCAAAAATATTTCAATTTAATTTCATGAGAGCTTTAAATATTCATCTTCGTTTTATTCCATTTCGAAGTTTTATACCTCTAAAGAACACCCTATACATGAGAGGAGATTATTGGTCTCATTTTTCTATACAGATGAAGGATTTGTCATTTGTCTTCAAATTAAAAAAAAAAACTCTAAAATTGTTGATAATAATTAAATTGAATTAACTTCAAAAAAAAAGTTCCTTTGAATTTAATTAAAAAAAAAAACCAATACCAAAAATGTGTGTTTCTTAATATCAATTAAATTCAACACAAGTACTTATTCAGTTTGGTGTACATTTTATTTAGACATGTATTTAATTTGATATTTCAAAGCAAAATAAAAACCATTTTATTTAACTAACAACACTCAAATATCAGATTCCAGAACTTCACAGACAACAAAGAACAATAAAACAGACACTTGTGGCAATAAAAATTTATATATATTCTCAAAAGGTACATGGTACACTTTAAGGTAAGGTAAGGTAATCTTAAGTGAATCTTTGTTTTAAATGTAAATTTCTAACTGCTTTTGTGAAAATATTGCTTTCAATTTTCAAAATCTTATCATTTGTTTTTTAAAGATTCGAATATAAATAGAAATACTCGAGTGGTAAACTAACTTTTGAAATGTTACTTTTTTATGACGGTATTTAAGTATTTTTAGCTCCAACTGAAGTTCAATTTGAAACTTTTGTAAAGTTAAATCTTGTGATTCTGATTAATTGGACGAAGGGAATTTTAAAAGTTGTGTTTTACATTTGAATTGCTGTTTTGAGTTGAAAAAAAATATTGGAATAATGGAAGTGGATTTGAAGACCAACTCTAATCTGATCGAAATATTGTTATCAAATGGATTCAAAAATGTTAGGCTTGCTCCTAATTTGTTTTTTTGATTGTTGTGGTATTAAAATTAACTGCCATATGACTGCCCTCACTAATTCTGTTTTTTTTTTTCGAAAAAAATTTTCGATTTAAATATTTGTTTTTAAATAAGCCCCATTTTTTGCAGGATTAGCTAACTCAGAGTAAACTAAGAGTTAAGTCAACACTGAAGAACTACGCTTACGATATCAGCTTATTTGAAATAATAGTTCCATTTGGTTTAGACATGTTTTGGAACTATGAAAAATTAAATTTTTATTTTTCAAATCTTCTGAAAATGGATTGAAGACTTTTGAGCTCGCTGATTTTTAACTAATCAAAAAGATTTAAGTCGAAAAAATTGAATTTCTTGGGAAGTTCTTGTGTAGTTCAGTTCAGTTCAGTACTTGTCTTGTTAGAACTCTGTTGAGATAATACCTCCTCCATCTTTAAAGCGATAATAGCAATTTGAATATTTTTGCCAACTATTTTTAAACTTTGGCCAAATAAATTTTTGAACATTTGTCAAAAATATTTTGGACACTTTTTTTTCTTTTTCTTCGAAATATTTTTTTTGGCAATAAATTTTGTACAAACGCAATCTCGCACATACCCCAAATTCTAAATTGAGCCAAAGCAGGGGGGTTGCAAACATACTTAAATTCGGGATTTTGGAGTTTGAATTTTTTTTTAAACTCATCATTTGAGAACGGTTTAATATATTTTTGGAAATTGAAGCAGGGAGGTTGCAAATATACTTAACTTCGGGATTTCAAAACATTTTTTTGGAATTTGAATTTTTTTTAAACTCCTCATTTGAGAACGGTTGAATATATTTTTTGAAATTTTGTTTTCAGTGTATAACACTAAAAATGTGCGTACGAATTTTTTTTCTAAAAATTTTTAAGAAATTTTATATAAAAATCTTAGTCTTGAAAAACCGCCTAACGGTTTTTGTTGAAAAAAGACACTAAAAGTTCTTTTTTTCGATTCAAACTTATGTTTTGGTATATTTAATGAAATTTTATTTTGTATTTTTTTTTTTTTTTTTTATTTTAATTCAAATTCAAATTCATATATTTTTTGTTTTTCGGTTTGTACAAACGTAATTCATAAATGTTTTGTTAGGAAAAAATAATTAGGTTGGTTGAAATTAGTGAAAAAATGGGTTATCTTTTTCTGAATTTTTAACTTCCCATAGGGAGTTATTGTAATCGGTCCGATTTGTCAAATTGAAATTTTTGACATTTCTCGACGTTTCAAGGTCCCTAGAGCTTATATCAATCATTTTTAGAGAGATGTCTGTGTGTGCGTGTGTACGTACGTTCGTACGTTCGTACGTTCGTACGTCCGTTCGTACGTCCGTTCGTCCGTACGTTCTGGTACCATTTTTCGTCGTCGATATCTCAAGAACGAGTAGAGATATCGACTTGAAATAAATTTTGTTTTACAGATAATAACTTCGAAAGAAGCTGAAAGGGCGTTTATTAATATTCAATCAGTTGTTTTTTTACTATAGCAGTTTAAAAAAAAAGTGAAAATTTTGGTTGGGCTCAAATATCTCAGGAACAAATAATGCTATTGACTTGAAATAAATTGTTTTCTACATATTATGACGTCATACAAATTTGATATGAATTTGGAAAAAAATCAATATACCGTTATTTTTTAAAATCAAAAAAACTTTATAAAATTTTTATAACTCCAATATCCTTAGATGGAAAAACGATATTAACTTTAAAATAATTTTATTTTACGAAAAATGTTGTTTTTGATTGCTGGTGAAAATTTCAAAAAAATTCAATGGAAAGTTTTTTTACAAAAAATTAAAAACTACAAAAAATTCTACCAAAAATTGGTATAAATTGTCTTTCGACGCAAATTTCTCAAAAACGGGTAACGATATTGACTTCTTGTTTGTTTTATTTTCTACATAACATAATTGTTAGCAACTGATAAAATTTTGACAAATATTGAATGTGCAGTTTTTTAACAAAAAATCAAAAACTGTTAAAAATTCTAAAGAACAGTAGTTACAATTGTATTTCAGCTCGAATATCCTGAGAACGACCAACGACTGTGCCTTCTAAAATATTTTATTTTATACATAGTACAATTTTTTATGAAATGTAAAATTTTGACAAATATCTAATTGACAGTTTTTGACAAAAAATATAAAAAAAAAAAACTAAAAAGTGGTAAAATTGGGTTTTCGACTCGAATATCTTGAGAACGAGAACGATATTGACTTTGCCATTAGGTATTTAATTTTATATGTACATAATAAAATTTTTTATGTGCATTTCGTAAATCTCTTTAAATAATTAAAATGCTTTTCAATCTTAAAATAATGATTGTTTGAATTTAACAGCTAAAGTTTGTTTCGCAGAAAATTTGGTTATTTGAAAAAACCTAAATATAAAGTTTTCAAGATCACAAATGGGAAGTTATCAGTGTGGGTCGCACCCAGCCTCTTTTCTTTCTTTGCAAAGTGCTGAACACGGCCTTTTCGCGGAGACGTTCATGGACATTCACTTTTTCTTTTAGAGACAAGAATTTCGGTATTTTTCCCGACATATTTCATGAAAAACTTTAGATTAGATCATATCAAATCAGAACCGCACACTAAACTAATAAATTACTAGCCAGGACTCACGAAAAATTATTAACTGGGTTTTCCCCGTTATTTCCACGTTATATCATTAACTGGGATTCCCCGTTTAGTAAAAATGATTAGGAAAATCGACAAAACGCATAAAAGAAAGCTATTTTTCCTGTGCTGATACATTTTAAATTTGTTCACGTTATAGGGCTTTCTTACCGTGTTCACGCTACAGAGTAGTCAGTGTAAGAAAAATTATGTTCACGTTAGCCGGTGTTCACGTAAGGCGGTGTTTTTGTTAACGCGAGTCTACTCGATTGAAATTTTATTTAAACCCTAGTTCAATTATTTTTATCTAATACATACAGTAAATAAGAAAATTCAAGATTGGAATTTTTAGTATTTTTTTTTTAATCAACAAAAATGAATTTCAAAAACTATTAAAGCAAAGTTTACTTCAGATTTGTTTTTTTTTTTTTTAAGTTTGTTTCATTTCATTTATTAAAAAAAAAACAATGGAGCGATTTAAAAAAAAATCACATAATTTTTTATGTATATTATACTACTAACTACATTTTTCAAAAATAAATAATTGAAAACTTTTAAGTTCTTAATTATTTTTCAACACCTAAAACACAAATTTCAAACTAATATCTATACGTTTTGAAAGTATTGAATTTACAAGAAAAAAATATTATTTTCTCGAAAATAAAATAGAGGGGTGTCAGGTACATGAATGTCAATTCTCTACAAGATTGGTCAGAGACTTTAGTTTTTAGTCAATCATAAAAAAGCAATGAAACGAAATTTTATTCTTTTTTTGTATTGTGGAAATCTTCGTTTCTACAACTACCAAAGTAATACATTTTTTTGTGTGTTAAAATGTACAAGAAAATGTTCAAAACTGACAAGTGTCGATAGGTTTTTGAGTATATGCTGAATGGGGTGGAGGGGGCGTAGTGGTTATAGCAGGTACTATTATAAGTATCAAGTATTTTAGAACTGCTCCTAAGATTTTAAACCAAAACTTTCAAATTTTATGAAGTATTAAAGCTATTAACGACTAACCCCAATACATTATTTAATCCAACTAAAATTCAATTCAAAGACCTTTTCCAAAGCATACGTTTCAAAATGATAAACAACAATATTCTTCCCTAAACTAATAAATATCAACATTTCCATACACCAACCTACCAACGACCGTGCTTAAATCTTCATTCTAATACTCTTATATCTTCATAAAAGATTTTAATCAAAAATTTAAATTATTTTTCCTCTCATCTTTCATCTTCTCTGACATCAAACATAATAATAACAAAAAAAAATAAAAATATAAACCTCACCTTATAACGATTCGTTATACATCCCGCACACGTACCGCACCCTTTTGTTTCTTCCATGATTAGACATAAATTTGAATGTTTGGAAATTGATCCATACTGCGCTATATATCTTACCAAAATTTTGTGGTTTTCACATTAAAGATTAAAAATAAAGGATTTTTAATCCTGAAAAAAAAAATCCAACACATAAATCAAAGTCACGACGAAAAGGGTTAACAAACAAAAAAAAAAAACAAATTCTCACCTATTCAAATCAAAATACCTTTCGTTTTAGTTGTTTTTTATGGGGAATCACCCCCAAAAAAAAAGAGGGAGGACAAATCTACCCTATATGCGGGCATATCCTTCCTAAATCGTTCATACATTTTACGACCCGCATACTAATACTTTTCTAACGTTTATTTGAACTTAAGTGTTTACAACTTTTCTGTAAAGAACCATACGAGTATAAGAGGTATTTAAAGTTCTGAACGTGCCTCTTTTTTTTATATTATATGTCTGAAGACCTACCTTTGTACATTGGAAACTCGCCGTCACTATGACTGTGACATAGTATCATGGGACTGCGACATCTTGACCGTGGTGCTACTACGGTAAGTGTCCTTCGCATCGTTGTCGTGGGACCTGCCATCGATGATGATGAAGAAGAACTGCCTCCAGCATTTGTAGTAGTTGCAGCCACAAGTTGCTGTTGAAATTGCACATGTTGCAATTGCACCCGATGGTGATGCTGATGGTGGCTATGATGGATGGTCGCAGTCGCTTGAGACGACGACGACGATGACGATGCTGAAGTCGTCGTTCCTCCTGATGATGCTGGAGGCTGGGCATTCCGCATGGATGACGCCATTCTCCGAGACCCACATCGGTAATCCAGGATGGCGGCGGAGATAACAAACAAACACACACAAGAGAAATTCCACAACAACAAAAAAAAAAATAAGAAGAAGAAATCGGGTTGCACACTCAAGGACCAGACACCAGAAAGAAAGGACTTTCACAAGGACAAACCTGTGCTTTGGTTTAATGGACGACAAAGCAAAGCCTTTCTTGAAAGACCATTTACTTTAACAACAACAACAAAAAAATCTATAGCCCGTTATACACAACTCTTGTTATATAACAAGAAAAACAAAAGATTTTTTTTTTTAGATACATTTGGTATTATCGGCCATTGCCGTTAGGAGTGGCATCAACAGCACTAAACACACTTTCACAAAGCCACAAAGAATTGATATGAATTCAACGGAACGTAGAAAACAAACACTTTTCGATAGCTGATTTTCTTCTTCCCATCAGCAAAAGGATATCTATCGACTCCTGATCACTTCTGTGATAACACTTTTTCAGCGCGCTATACAGCCCCGACTAAGGCCTCAGCAACGACAATAGGTATCCGCGGGCGAATCCTCCCGCAGATAGGAAAAAGGAAAAAAAAAAAACAAGGATCAAAAATACTCAATTGTCGTCGATACTGAGGAGAAGACACCACATTTGGGACACTTGTACGATACGCGTCTGAACCGATGGAATCTCGAAATGAAACTGAAATTCTTCTCTGATGGCCAGGAGATAGATATTTTTTGTTGTTGTTTTCATTTTGTGGGGGAAACTCCCTTATCCCCATACTATATGGTGGTATACTGGATCCTTTTTGCGGTGTGTATCTGGAAGCGCCCTTTTGGTTTATACAACAACAACAACAACAAAATACAACTACGACGTAGGACACTCCTAATCATTATACACCGAAGAGCATATTACACCAGTAACCCCGTTCTGAACAAGAACAAAGGAAAGTCCCTACAAGAAGAAGCTGCTGCTGGCTGTGCTACTGCTGCTGCTGCTTCTGCTGGAGAGAGCAGCCAACGTGCTCTTATTCATTAGAGAGAAAGGAGAGCAAGGATGAGCCTTTTGGGAGAGTCTGATGAAGAATCCGTACCGTATCCTTATCAATTTTATTGTTGTTCTCCATCCAGCAGCTAAATGAAAAACTAGTGTGACCAAGATGAACTTTTTTTTTTATAAAATAAGAATTTTTTCTGTCCAAAATGAATCTAAAGCATTGAAACAATCGTTGAGGCTGTCAGAAACTTTGTATAGGGGGTTCTATGGAAAATTTCAGTTTCTTTTGTGAAAAGGCCTTGTTCGAACAGATTCGTCGAACATATCTAACAACCTTGTGACCATCTGTGGCCAAAAGTTGATATGAAGAAAACTAGAGGTTTGCTATCCTTAAACAGATTGCATATTAGCTTCTTAATAGGTGTCATTACTGGACACCGTCTTAAAGGTCTCCATCGGAAGAAACAGCAGTGTTCTCTAGTTCTACATCCAGAGAAGACGGATGCAATGAAGAGTGTGCTAAAGTGATAAGAAGATTCAGGCAAGATCTTTGACGGAAATTAGGAAGAGGTCGGAGACAAAACGGAGCCCTGGGGCACCCCACAATTTATTTTATGATTAGTAGATTTTAAACCATCATACCTATATACTATTTGCATTGAGAGGTCTGAAAGAAGAAGAGAGGTCTAAAAGAAGAAGAGAAGTCTGAAAGAAGAAAAGAGGTCTGAAAGAAGAAGACATTCATCAAACTCTATACCAAAGCTTTTGAAATACGTACGGAGGCGCGGCGGCGGTTCATTAAGAAACTTTCGATTAAATTGATAACTTATCGAAAAGTAGCAATTTAAATGCAATCGGACGAAAGTTAGGGGGGAAGAATATGCAATGCACTTGATGGAAAGATATCAGTAGAATATGACAGATAAAAAAGCTTGTGCTTGCCAGCGTTGAAGAACACCGTTTTCACAGTGAATTTTTCTGCACTCTCAAATACAGGAGTAATCACTACGTGCTTTAACAGCGTTGGACTAAACAAAAAACTGTTCTACACACTTTGTTTCTTGATGTGTTTTTGCATTCATTTCTTGAACTTGAATTTCCTCCGGTTTTCGTACAAAAAAAAGCCAAACTTTTCTGAGAAACTTTTGTTGTGTTGTGTTGGGAAAAAGGCCTGAAAAAAAAATTTAACTGATTGAGAAAAAATATGAAGAGAACTCATAATTCTCATAAAAAGTGAGATTTTAAATGTTGTTCAGAAAACTAGAACAATTTTTGAAACTGGATCAAAACCGATTTTTTAAATTGCCCGATGGAAAATATTTACTCGTAACAAAAACAGTAATGAGCGAAATTTGAAAAACAAATAGCGGCCACACTGATGATAAACAAACACCCATCAGAGAGCGGCATCTCTTTTATCTCTCAAAAGCACCCACCGTGCTCAGGACTTCTCTTTGTGGCAAAAAAAAATTAAAGCTGCACATTTGTACCTCCAAACGAAAACTCAACACAAACACACACAACGAGTATAATATTCGCCAAGAGATAAGAACCTAACTGTACCCCACATTGCATGAAATATTTATTTCCAAACAAACACTTCAGCCAGAGAGAAAAACCAGAATCACCATCCCTCCCCCCACTGCCACCCACTCAACTCAACGACACATACAGCCAGAAGTCGACCTACAAAGCGTTTGGGTTAGGGTGTCATTCTTGCTGTCGTCAAACAGGGAAAACAACAACAACAACGTCGACCAAGAGGACGAGGATCTATATTCGCGGTAAATACTATGGAACAAAAGTCGCAATGGCAAAAAAGCACACAGTGAATGAACTTCAACTAACCATACCCAAGAAGGATAGAGGTGGTCCACAAAATAACAAGGACACCTAACAAACGAACACAAAAAAAAAAACAAAAAGAGAGTAAGAGAGAGTTAAATTGTGAGTAGAGCTCCTCAAAAAAAATAACGAAAAGAAGGAAAAAAAAATAGCAAACTGTGATAACTCGATATCGAAATTCAAAAGACTACAAGGATAGCAGAAAAATCAGCAAGGACGTGTCTCGCGAAGAATAGATAAAATAAAAATGCGTAAATGTACATAGGTATACTTTTTACAATCAGTTCCAATTCTACCTTTTGAAAGTCTCTCAGGATGATGGTTTGGTCTTTGGGAATTCGTCTCCTGCGTGCAAAAGGAATTATTCCTTCAATTTTTTTTGTTTTTGTTTTCAAAATAAAAATTCGCGCGCGTGGGATTCAATATAAAAGAAAAAAAAAACATAAAAAAGGACGAAACGAGAGCTTTATTGGTTTAACGCTCAAATACACATCTTGTTGTTGTTAAACGATATCGTGGGCTGAAATCAATTTAATGTTCACGTTTTCGGTTCTTCTTCTTTTTTTTTTTGTTGACAAATTCTTGAAATTTATTTTCGTTGGGGGGGGGGGATAGAAAAAGAAAGGTGTTTTTCATTGTTCTATTGGAAGATGATGGCAGGGATAATGGGTAGAAGGGGTCGTACGCAACTTGTTAAGTGTAAGCCCGGGCGGGTATAGGTACCTATATAATAATAAAAATAACTGTGCAACAAGGTCAAGTAAATTCTAGGTTCGATTTCAGAGTAATATACAATGAAATAAGAGAGTAGAAGTTTATTTACGGGGCAGAGCTTATGTTCTGCTTCTTTTTTTTTTGTTGTATTTTGTAGGTATTTAATTTTAAAAAATATGAAATTCAGGCCATTAAAGTGTGGTTATTTGTGGGATGAAACTTTTTTTTAAGGTACAAAAAGCTCTGTATTTTTTAATGGCTTGTGTTAGTTCTACCGTATGGAAAGTAAATTATTTCATTAAATGAAATTTTTGTAAGGATGGGTTTCATTTGAATTAACGATAGAAAAATATGGGGGTTTATACGTCACTCAACGAATTTGTACAGTTTAATAAAAATTAAAGAATATTACCTGAAATTTGGTAGTAATTTGTTTTTTTTTTTTTTGGAGAAAAAATTGGATTGCGAACACATTTGAATTGATGCAAATTAGTGATCTTTAAAATTGCAGACAATTTGCATCCTAAAAGTTGGAAAGCCATCAAAACTTAAAACTTGTTTGTGGTTTAAAAAAAAAAAACTTAAACGGCAATCACATTGCAAAATCTAGGAGCGATATTTTTAGTTTCTTTTTTATTTGAAAAAAAAATTAAACTTAGGATTCAAAAACCAAAATTACCTTAAAAAACTTTGAACTTCTGTCACCACTGTAATAATGGACTGATATTACAGTTCTGAACCTTATCTAAATACATATGTACTTATAAATTCTTCTTACTAAGACTTTGAGGTGTCTGTTCCAAGCCTTGAAAATATTTTGAGTTCTAGGACAGGTTGGTTTGTCAAACTGACAAAAATTCATTCCTATGCTCACAACAATTTTTCTTTTATTATTTACAAAATTTTGGAATTGAGTTTTGATGTGCGGAATTTTGAAATCCAGAATTTAAGATTTGGATTTTAGATTTATAGATTTTCGAAATGCAGTAGTATTTTAAAAATTATATTTTGGCATTTATCTACAGAATTTTCGATTTGAAAAATTTCGAAATACAGAATTTTGGAATACAGTATTTTGCTATCCGAATTTTGGTATTTACAGAATTATGATTCCCAATCCGTTTTGGAAAGGGAACGGGTCGTTATTCTGTGTTCCAAAATACTGTAAGACCGAAATTCTGTATATGGATTGAAAATTCTATATGAACATAATTCTGTATGCTCTTATTCTGCTTTTCCATTATTCTGCATTCCAAAATTCTTTGGAATTGGCCACATAATTATGAGCAATGAGTATTTTTGACTTAGCTCTCAATTTAATATAACTTTTCACAATTTTTATATTTAATATTAATTTTATGCCGTTCGCTAAGAAGTTCTGTATTGTTAAATGTATTTCGAAATCTTGCTATCGACTCTGTCATAAACCAATAAAAATTCAATCGAATATTTTCGATTTGAAATTTTATTTCCATGAAAATAATTCAGGTCTATATTTTGAAACCGGTAAAAAGTCTGTTTTTCAAAATTCTGAATCCCGAAGTTCTGAAAATGATAAAAAAAAATTGTGCGTTCATTATCAAAACAATTTTTTTCTTTCACCATTTACAGAATTTTAGAAGACAGGATTTTGAAATACAGAATTTTATTTTTTTTTTCAGAATTTTAGATTATAGAATTTTAGAAACTGAATTTTGGCACCTACACAATTTTGAAATACAGAATATTGTAATCCTAATTTTGTCACATATCCTCTTGAAAAGCATGGCGTTTCATTATATCATGTCTACAAAATGGTGTCGAAATTTGTGAAGCTGCTATAAAGAAAACCGAAACATAAATGACCAATGACTACAACAGGTATCATTAAAACTCGTTGTTTTTCAAAAATATTATACACATAGGTATAGTATTAATACTTTTTTGAAACGAAAAAATCATTTCTACAACTTTCGATTAGGCTCTTAACGAAAACTCCAACCCTAGCTAAATCCGTTCATGCTTTTGTTTGTATTTATAAAAATGGCGTATGTCTGTAAAAACTAAATGTAACTACAAGGTGTCTCATAAGAAAGTTTATATTGATTTAGCTTACTGCGTGAACGAAAGGAACCCGAGAGACGCGGGGGTTATGTCAATCGGTAGCCTGGCTCTTGGGAATTCAGTTGCTATGGAGCTTTTCTCGGGAGCAGGCCCCACGGTGTGCATGCGAGAATCTTACAAATTTTTTTTCTGAGACACCTGGGCCCTATTTCATACACATTGACAGGTGACAATTTGTCACCTGACAATTCTACAATTTTCAATTTTCTGTCCCATAAATAATTTGACAAATTTGTAGAATTGTCGGAAAATTTGCGACAGTTGTCAAGTTTCTGGATCACAAAAAAATTGTCATGACAATGAATTGTCAAGAATTTTCCGAGAATTGTCACGAATTTTCTGACATATTTGTCGTGACAATTCTTTTATGGGACAGGAAAAAATATGTAAATTACAAATTTGTCAATATGTCATTGACAATTGTGACAGGCAAATGAGCTTCGGTCAAGTTTAGATAGAGAAGTGACTAGTATCATTCAACCTGTTAAATATTATTTCTTCCGGTGAAAGTGATGAAGATATTCAAGTGGAATAACGTATTGTACGCCCTCGAAATTTTAAAGAATGAATTAACAATGATTTTATAAGTGACTTTCAATTTAATGAAAAATTTATTCTATACAAATATTTTACTATGCATTCATTTTAATAAGGTTTTTTATTAAAACTGCTCATGCTCAATAAGCCAAACTTCTTGTTTTTAGGTGGTCCTTTTTTTTTCTATGTACCTTAATCTGTTGTGGTCTAACGTAACGACAAATTTGTCACAGTATGACAATTGTCAAGATGTCACGACATATTGACAATTCTACAAAATTGTCGCATTTGTCTGACAATTGCTTGGATCATAAAAATAGACAAGTGATAATTCTACAAATTTGTCGCATTTGTAGAATTGTCACCTGTCAATGTTTATGAAATAGGGCCCTGGTATAGGTACAAATTTTCTATTAATGGTTGCCTTGATTTTTTCTTATCTATAAGCCGATTTAAGAAAAATGGTTCTCCAAAACTAACGCGAATCATTCGCTGACGACAACGATATAGGAAAACAATAACAACACGTTGTTATAAAAATATTGTTGTTGTGTGTCATCAGCGAATGTTTCGCTTTGGTTTGGGCGATTCCTTAACAATTTAATTTGTACTTTTATGTACTTACCTATTGAACTATCCATTTCAGGCACTTCATCCAGTTTTTCATTGGCATCTGAAATATTTTTTAACCAAAATAAGTACAAAATGAAAATAAAAATTTTAAAAACTATTTTTTGAAAAAAAAAATGAAATAAAACAACGACCATTCCATGTACCAAAAATATTTTTTGTTTCAATTTTATTTAAATAATAATTGTAATTGAGAAAAATGCATAAACTTTATTTATTTCTATTTAAACGACTTTTTTTGTAAATGTTGTAAGATGTCACAGTGCCCAAAAGTCTTTTACAAACATTTGCCAATTTATTTAAACTATTCCTATTTAAATACACATACAAATATGGATACAGTTCCTCTGGTAGACCCTCGAGGCATGGATAAAGAATGACAAAGCCATCTCGTTGTATCAAATGTTTTCGAACTGGAACGAGTATATGTTCGCGTAGTTTATAACAAAGTTCTGGTAGTTTTCGGAATCGACTTTGAAATGGTCGGCCTTTGGCATTCAGAACATATCGTCCAATTGAAAGGCAAATACTCTTCCCAGCAATATTTCCACAATTTGGAGTCAGAGTGAGTATGAGTAAGTCTCCAGTGACAACGCCAGTCATCAGCAAAGAGTCTGGTGTTTCAGTTCTGTCAAAGTAAAGTTGCAATCGCAGATTGTATAGCATATTATTGGCATCATAAACACCAGCGGGCATGTTTGACAACAAAGCCACACATTTACTTTGAAATGGTTCATGAATTGATACGCCAGTGAGTATGAGAGAATCACGTTTTTGTACTTCTTCGACAGCGGCAAAGGAACATTCTAAGGAAACGCCATAAATGATGGCAATCAGCAAGTCGGCAGGTGTAGATTTGTTAACATCGAATGAGCGCAAGAGATTCTCCAGATGGATTGGAATTTGGTCGAGTGTTGAATCTTCAATGGTTAACATATTAATGTCCCTCATGGAATCATCTTGTTCTTGAGGTTCTGGAAGAAAAATAAACAAGACTGAGGTGATTTTTCACTTCATGTATTTTTGTTAAATAAAACAATAAACGTGAAGTGTTAAAAATAAAAAAAAAAAATTATAAAAAATAAATTTATTAAAAACAAACCTTGTATTTAAATAATAATGTTGAAGTATGTTTACTTTTTGTTGTTGTTTATGTTAACACAATTATTATATTTTCGTGATCTTTTGTTAAAAACACAAATAAAAGAACTTATAAACGTGCAAACGAATAATGTAATATTTAAAATAAATGTTTATTGTATGTATTTTGTAGATACTGTAAATTTACGACATAACTGTTAACCGAAAATAACATGTAAAAATAAGTGAACCATAACAGTGATTTGATTATGCAAACATAAAATTTGAATCATTGATACATATAAATTTAAAAAAATATAATATTACATTTAAGACAAGACCGCACTGGACAGAACTCAATTACAGCGAAACTGCGCTACACTACGTAAGAAATTGTAGTTAAGTTACGACTTAGTGCGGTGTAGATCATACAATTTCATATGAATAATATTTTGCCACGCAGTTCTGCTGAAGAGCAATTTCACCCAGTGCGGTCTTACCTTTAAAAAATAGTTTCTTAAACGTCGCCATGCGTCGCTTCAGTCGGTTTTTCTATATTCGTTATTAAGATTTGAATTTGGCAAAAAGCAGTAGTTAATTAATTATGGAAACATAAATTGTTCGTTTAATGTTTTTTTTTTCAATATTATATGAAGACGTTGTGCTTCCTCCAAGAGATAGGACTTTTCTTTTTTCTAAGTTTAAATTTTCAAGAAGTTTTGAGGGTTGTGAGAATAAAAAAATATCGAGATTCGTTCGTATCGCGTAGAAGCTAAAAAAGTTCATGCAATAGGTTTAACATATTTCGAATTTTCTCTAACGGAAAAAAGACAAAAAATATATTTTCTAAAAAAAAATTTACGGTTTTTCGCAACAAAAAATTCTACAATAAATTTCAATAAAATTTGCAACAAAAAAATCTTATCAATATTTTTAGAAGATAAGAATAAATTTTTTTGAGTTATCAAGGTTCTTTATTTTTTTTATTATTGAAAAGATGTTTCCAAAAAAGTGGTAACACTGGTGCTAACTATTTAAAGGATAAAAATGAAGAGATAAAATTTAGTTTAGCTTTAACTGCATAACAAGGTCTCAGAAACAAAGAGCCAACCAAGTAGTTTAAAAAAAAAATTTAAAAAAAAATGTTTTTCCCATATCGATAATTTTTTTTCCAAAAGGTGGCAGCACTAAAAAATTCCTTGCATAGGGCATTTGCCTTTGGAGGGGCCAAGTACTTGTCAGTAGATGAAACTAAAATAGTACTATTTTCATCTACTATGAGAGCAGAGCAGTTTTGCAAATGAAATCACATAGATAATGTTATGTCAGATTTTTTTTCAGATAAATAAAATGGGTTGACGTCTACTTTTAGACTCAAAATACACTTAAAAAATGAAAACAGTAAATTTCCCTGAAAATGCCTAGAGATGTACTTACAAGATCGCAAGTACTCAATAATCTCCAAAGGAAAACTTCTACTAGATGACTTTTGTATATTTTTTTAATAAAATCTGTATTTGCTTTATTTGCCTTGTGTTCATCTTTCAATTTTATATTGAGCTAGATTGTTTAAAATGTTGAAATTATTTTATTGATTGTAATAATTTTAATAAAATAAAATGAATAAATAAAAATAAATTGAAATAATGATGAAAAATAAGTTAACACCTTAAAAGTTTCATTCTTTATTATCTTCTCATTTACCTACTCCTAGAAGATGTTATGAGTAGATGGCAGTACTAGATTTTAGATTTTATCTACTCGCAAGTACTTCCACAGATAAACCTAATCTAGGTATTTATTTTTTTGACATACCTTTATGACATGCTCAATTTGAGTCACGTGTTTAGGCTCCTGGTGCTGTGTCCTGGAAAATTTACATGTTTGTCACTAACGAAAAATTGGAAATTAGGGCTCAATATGTACTTTCAAACATCACACTCGTAAGTTAAAAAAAAACATTTTTTAGATCTGTCCTTGGGCTCAAACCAATACAACATAGATAGTTGAATTCTTAATCTTCATACTTATTTTTCACTGGATCAAGGTGGTTACATCTTTCACTCTTTTGACAGATAATGGGCGCATTCACTAATCTAGTTTCTACGTAGTCAAGCGATTCTGATTGGCTAATTTTAACTACAAAAGTAGTTGACATGTCCCCTCCGACGTAGTGTAAAATTTTCAGCTAAAAAGTTAGTTGGCACTGATTTTGACGTTTCACAATCAGCTGTTGAAAAAATATAAACTTACTATTTTACATACCTATGACTTCATCTTCTTCCGAATCGCTCATATGTATCTAATTTTTTTTTATTTGTTTTTATTTAATTTAAAAATATTGTGTAAAATTCTCAAAACTTCCCAAGTGTTTCCGATTTTGCGTTTGTTTACTTTTGCATCTGTCATTAATATGACAGCTCAGAATTGACTAGCTTTGTAGTGAAGTTTTGCATTTACAAATCTAGTTGAATTTCGACTACGTAGCCACTAGATTAGTGAATGCGCCCAATGTGGTAGAGTTTTGGATGGATTTTAGATGTGGAAATGCATGGAGAAGGAAGTACCGAAAGGAGAAATGACATTTTCAGGAATTTTTCTGATTGAACATTGACGTTTCTGTTTGACAACCAACAGAGGGTAACAACGAACAATAGATAAATTATGTATAGTATATAGAAAAAAATGGCTTGCAAAAATTAATCAAAAACTTTCAATAACAATATTTTGCTCTGTTTTATAAACCCTGCGTTATATCAAAATGCAAAAATGTTATTTTTTTTAAATTACGTGACGTAAGAAGAACCAGAATTTCGCAAAGGTAGTAGTAGTAGAAAATAAGTTTTGGTTTTAAATTTACTAAATTATACACGGCAACGCTGAATCGGTTGACAGATTAGAAATGAAAAAAAAACTGACATGCCGAAAAAAAGCACAAAACCGCAATAACAAAAAAAATAATCTGTTGATTTTTTGTTTTGTGGATATCTTGAATTTTTTTTTCTTTTGCAAAAATCAGAAATTACCTTTGAACTTTGAGTCCTCCTTGGGTGCCGCATCCATCTTTGAGGAACTATCCCCTGGAGTATTGTAATTTCCTGCTCCTGGTGAAGAAGGCGAAGTTGCTGCAGTTTGCGACTGCACAGGTGATGTATCCATATTAACAATTTTCTTTTTTAATTTTTTTTTTTTTTTCAACACAAAATTTTACAAATTAATGATATATTTTATTTTACACTTGAAAAAAAACTTAAATGAATAAAATATAAACAAAAGAAACTTGTAATAAACGCACAATAATAAATATTGTAGACAAACAAAACGAAAATTGAATTGCTTTTTATTTTTAATGACCAACGAATGGGAGCCACAGGGAAAACTCACGCAAAGGAATTTCGAAATTTGTATTTTTTTTTTTACTTCACAAACTGATATGCAAATTTATTTTTTCCCGACGCATTTTACAGGCATGGAGGAATAAGATTTGGGGGCGCGAATGGGATCAAACTTTTCGTTAAGAGAACACTTCATTTATTTGAATAATAATATCATTAAATAGGCAAGTAAGACAAATTAATAAAATTGAATTAACAAACAGAAAAAAGGCAATAGCGACGAACTCACGAATCACACAAAAAAATTGTAAATTTTTTGACAGTCGAGCGGCTGACTTGTCTTTTTTGTGTGGAAAAATAAAGCGGTTGGGGCCGGTTGAGCTTTTTTCTGCAACCAGCAACGAATGACACATGCAAATGGAGTAGTGGAATATACAGTTGGAAAGCTTTTTCTTATTTCAAGTTCAGTTTGAGGGGTATTGTATTTTTTCCAGAACATTTTATAAAGTACAGGGTGGTTTGTTATATTTAAAGAGTTGAGAAATTTTATGAAATGTAATTTATTAAAAAAAAACCTGATTATGTAGGGAAGTAAAGGCACTCCTAGTCCAAAGCGATTCCGTGGCAGCGATGACGATTACAATAATAAAATTACGTTTTTGTCAACACATTGTTATTATTTTCTTTTAACGGAGGTAAAATGCTCCTAGGCCGACGCGATTCTGTCGCTGCGAAGACGAATACAATACAATAAAACTGCCGAGTATAAAATTAAACATATTCGAGTCCGTAGCCCAGGACTGTATCCAGAATTTTAATGAAAATGTTAGAAAAGTCTTAACTACTAATACTAACACCTCACAACTTAAGCAGCTTATAAGCATTTATTATGGCTCTATTCAAGGCCGCTTGACCCGTATTTATAAATTCATGAATATTATGCAAAAATGTTATTTATACTCAAAAGATGTTGCATAAAAATTTCAAGCTAAACGCTGCGGTGTGTGATATGCTGAATTTGCTTCAGTTTTGCAAATTGCCGAGACCTCTATTCTTTTACTTTATTACTAAACACAGTTTTTGAGAAAAAATTTTGAGAAAGAAATTAAAAATACTTTATTAATGAATTTTTAATAAAACGTTTTAAAAGATAGATGTACGTTTTTTTAAGTTTTTGAGTCGTATTCCTAACATTGTAAAATTTAAATTGCTTATAAGAATGCAGTTTTTTTCTTTTCTAAAAAAAACTTCGTGTAGCAAGAAAATAAAACAACAGTTTTTTTTTGCTCTTGTAAAAACTATAGGGAGCAATGTAAATATTTCCATTTTTTAAATAATTTTGTACCTATTTTAAGACAATGTTTTAAAAAATGACCCCACAAAATGACTTAGACCTCCTTAACACATGCGTGTAAATCACTTTAAATATTTTCCAAGCCCTATTGAGGTAGATTCAATTTCGGTTCGAAATAGCTGTCATCGGAAAAAAAAACTTGCTTAAGGACTTCGGAGAAAATATTAAAGAAAAAAAAAGATTTGAAGTACTTCATCGCATACAAATGGCATGCGTTTAATTTCGTCGAAGAGAATCTCCGATCAGCTGATCGGAGAACTACCTCGAAGCAAAACTAATTTTCTGGTTGCTGTTTCTGTGTATATACAAGTGCGCCCTCAGACGACCACACCCCACAACACAAAAACCATCGTGATGATAGTACTATAAGTTTTATATACAATGGATATGGCCGAATATCTTGGAAGAGACAGTACTTTCATTTGAAAATAAGTACTGTATCATATAATTTTAAATAAGAACATTTTAAATCCAACCACGTTGTTGTTATTGTTTCATCATCGAATGTTTCGCATTGGTTACATTCGAATCGATTCGATTAGCTATCCATAACGTGGGGCTTAAGTTCTAACGAGCCCTCGTAGCGATCAACCAAAATTAATCCTCCCCTTTATTTTCATATTTTATATCAAAATTAAGACATAGTTAATCTATTTATAAGTTTAATACAAAAACGACTTTCGAGCTATGTATGTTTAGCTTTTTTAATTCTCGTGCGTATCTTTTCCTGCACTTTTGATTCTTTACATAGTTAAATCAAAAATCCGTTACATTTTTAAATTGTTCCATTGATACATAAAATATTGTCTTTATTATATTATTGATTAATACAAAAAAAAAAAACGAATTAAAATAAGAAGTGGAACTTCGTAGGTATACATACAATACACAGTAGCGTGTGTAAATTAAAATTTGAGTTCAAAAACATAGTAAAGCATACGTGTCATGAAAATCTAATTAAACTTCTTACTTGTTAAATAAAATATATAAATGTATTAAAATTCTACAACTAAATACGATGAAATGTGAATACAGAAAATATAAATAATAATACCGCCAGAAGAATAATCTAAGTACACAGAAAATATATATATATATCTTTAAAGATAAACAATAAAATAATCAAAGTAAAAAAACCGTATTAAAAAGAATCAACTGTTGTTGCCATTGATCCAAGTGTAACACACGTAGCTAACGATGATATTGTCTCCATAGAAACATTTAAATTCTCCTTGAATGCTTTTACTGCATTCAAATGATGCACTTCCTGGTAGCCCGATTGCTTATCTATGGCAACAACATATGCATCAAACTTTTCACTCTCAGCCACAAGAGTTGGCATATAAAGCGTTAGATATGTTCGTTGGAATGGTGGTCCTGTTTCTTCATCTGTAGTTGTCGTCTCCTGTTCCCGATCGGCAACCTCATTTGTATACGATCGATGCAGACGTAAAATCTGAACAGTTTGGAAATGTGAAATATACAAAAATGGTGCCCGATACATGAATCCAGTGGGGGTGTATTCCCAATTCACATCGTACGGACGAGATCTACAGCCATATTCATCAACAAAAACTCCACATTCCATGAAACACAAGAGGAATTCTTGTTGACTGACACGAATCGCCACAACTGGCTGACATGACCGTGTGTGACTTAAAGTCTGATCCGAGAGGTCTACAAACTCTTCGGCTGTGTAAGTGCCAAAGTCTATTTCGAAAAACTTATCCGAACTCACAATGGCAGTGTGACGTGTAAACAGTATCGATGACACTGAAGTGGCTGTGTCGAGTGCTCTGACTGGCTTGAACTTCTGAATCTTCAAATCGTATTTGAGAATCACAATGCGTGTGGAAGTTGCAGCAACCGCTACAGTTTCTACAGGATTTTCCGCCTCGCCAGATATCTTCACCAACTGCCACTTCTCATTTGCAGCACGATTGGCAAAAGGAAGATCTAGAACAGATGACTCCAAGACCGGTTTCATACAAGCATTCGATTGCGATCTGCTCTGCAAGTGACGCAGATCACATTGGTAGAGATACTCCCCTCCCGATCCAACGAGAATTGCCTTAGCTAGACTCGTTGTGATAGCAATACAGTTGACACTATCAATTCCGAGAATATGAACCAAATTCCTTGTATCCATATGATATGTGAAGAGTCCATTGTTACATCCAAGAAGCAGAACATTATCTGCCATCTCGAAGGCACAATTGACTTCCAATGCCGGCGTGTGAGAGGTTCCATTCAGAATGATGGTTCCTCCATAACCTGTAGGAAATTTTGATTCACTAGGCTCGGGAGCAGATGGTTCATAGGAGAATTTACTGGCCAATGAGATCGAATCGGTATTTTCGATCTTTTCGCTATCTGCGTCTTTTTCTACAATTGCTTCTATTCCATCGCATGATGTGCTTACATCACTTCTGCATTTTCGATGAGTAGCTCCTTTGCATTCGCGGCATCTCCAGTATGGAGAACCGGCCATAATGGGTTCCTTACAAGCAATACAATGTCCGGATGTACTATCTGCCTCTTGAAGACTCAATTCGAATCTATGGGTTTGATATGTTCTGCGTTTGCCAGTGCTTACTCGCTTAACAGATGATGAGGTTTCTGATTTGTCGTTCTTCTCCTTTAGCGGAGACTTGTTCTTCGAAGGCGTTCCACTTCCTCCTCCTCCACCATTAGTCATTCTCTCTATCTGTTCTTGCAAAGTTTTTGATTTCAATTTCTCTCGCTTCAGCTCCTCCTGCAAAGTTCGATAAAGAATCGAATTTTCAACTGCGTTCGGTGAGATGTTCTCTTTCTTTCCCGAAACGGTGCTTGTCCCAAAAATCTTATCAGCCAGAGTCTTCTTCTTCTTTTGCAACAAATCTTCGACTTTCAATTGCAAATAGTCAATAAGCTTCTTGTGTTGTCCCAGAGTCGCTTCACTCTTGATATCTCGTTGCACATAGTAGTTCTGCCTTTCGGCTAGAGTTCCATTGAGCTCTTCGATTTCTTGTCGCAAATCTGAAGCCTCATTTTGGGCTTCTTTCAGTTCATTTTGAATTCGATTGCAATCTTCTTTAGATCTGAATAGCTCGGTGAGAATTCTCGAGTTCTCTTCCTTCAAAATTTGTATCTCTTTGTCATAGTTTTCATTCAAGGTCTGCAAGTTATTTGAATCAGTTGACAAAACTTCCACTTTTTCTTGGGTTTCAAACAACTGATTTGTCTGTTCAATCAATTGATTTTGTTGGGCAATGAGTTTCTTCTGAACTTGTTCCAAATTTAACCTCAAATCATCCGATTCACCAACCAAATGCTTAATTCGACCCTCAGCACCCAGCTTCATCGAGAGCTCTTCATTGATCGTCTTCTTCAGTTGGCTGATGGTCTCATTCTTTTCGCGAACACTTTTGTAAAGGGAATCAATTTTTTCCTGATTCGATTGGTTACGTTTTTGTTCGGCTTCCAACATTGCCTCGACTTCGGTCAATTGATTGTCGGTTATGGTGCAGGCGTACTTCAATCGTTCGTAGTTATCTTCAAGATTCTTTAGTTTGATTTGGATTTCTGATGCCGAATCGATGGCGTTTGATGACTTCTCACGTTCTTCGTGGACTTCACGGAGTAGTTTCTTGTTTTCCAAACTGAGGGAATCATGTTTTTGTTGGGTTTGTGTAAGTTTTTGCCGAAGCTCCGATACACGTTCTTCCAAACGATGCACATTGGATATTTGCTCAACAACCTGGCAAAAAAAAAAAATATATTAATTTGAATTTCTTTTAATGTTTTTGAAAATAGCTTACCTCTGATTTTTCTTTCATTCTCTCCTGTTCGGCCTTCTCCCACATCTTGTGTTCCTTTTGGACTTCTCGTTTCAAACTGCCAATTTCATCTTTTAGCTCATTTATTCGTAATTCCTTATGTTTCACCTCCTGCAATGCATCATTCAACTTTCTCTCCGTGTCGTCCTTTTCTTTACCGATCTTCTTTACCCTCTCCTCGGTAAGTTCCATTCTTCGCTGAGTCAATTTCTTTTCATGCAAAACATCTTCCAACTGCTTCTCTACCTTCCACAAATTTAGATTGGCAGTTCTTGCCGATTGGCGTTCCACAATCATTTGTTCTCTAGCAGCGGCTAATTTATCCTCCAGCTTTTCATTTTGCTTCTCTAACATATCACCAACGCTCTTGGGCTGTTCACTGAACTTGGCAACCATTTCTTCGAGCTTCTCAACAACTTCTTGTAATTTGTCTGCTCGCTGACGTTGGCTGTCTTCACTCTCTTTGGCGGCTTGCAAGTCAGAACGGAGTTGTTCTTCGATGGCATGTAAATCAGTGAGACTGCCGTGTGCGGTTTGATATGGTGAAGAGAATTTGCTTGTATCTCCAGTCTGTGCTTTGGTCAAATTCCTGCTGCATTCGGAAACTTGCAACTCACGTTCTAATTTTTCTATTGCTTGTTTCAGATCTTCCACGGATTTTTCTTTTTCAGCACTCTGCTTCTGAAGTCGAGCATTCTCCGAACGGAGATTGTTGTTGGCTTCAATCTCACGGTTTAATCGACGTTTCATATCATCGATATTCTTATCGGTGGCTATTTTAACTTCTTGATTACTTCGCGATGAGCAAATACTTTCATCTAGTTCGCTGCGGACATCGCGCAATTCCATGGTGAGTCGAGACTTGTTGTCCTTTTCAAGACGCAGCATGGCCTTGAACTCGGCCATTTTCTTTTCATAAGTATCAGTTAGCTTTTGGTAATTCTTTTTGAAATCCTCTTGGTCCGCTTGGGCTTGCTCCTTAATTGTGTCCAGCATTTTCTTATAGTTTTCCATTTTTTCATGTAAATGTGTACACTCCTCCATTTTAGCCATTAGTTCATTGTCGCGAGCCTCTAACTTCTGCAACACACTCGAAAGTTCGTTCTTCTTTTCGGCTATTTGCTTTTCGTAACGTTGCTCTGAGGAAATCTTAGCTTCCTCATATTTCTGACGATTCAATCGAAGAAGCTCAGTTATTGTGGCCTCTTTCTTCTGCCACATTTCCTCTTCGATCTTAACCGAACTCTGGAGAGTTTTCATTTGTGTCTTACATGATGCCAATTCCATGGTCTTTTCCTTTAGACGATTCTTCATCTTTGTAATTTCATCTTTAGCTTCGGATAGAATTTTTCCTTGGGAATCGGAATGTTTGGCAATTTGTTCGGCTTTAAGAAGACCTTGCTTCAAGGAGTTGATCTCTTCCATTTGATCTTTGATTTTCACTTGGAGTTCCTTTAATTTGAGATTAAGTTTTGTCATTCTAGCATCGTCGCTGGCGGAACTCTTAGAGGGATTATCAATTTCATCATGTCTTTCCATATGAATGAAACTATAACCCAAGAATGGAAGATCTTTGCCCGAGAATTCGTTTGTCTTAACATTAGTTGTGACTGTTGGTTTCTTCGAGTACGTACTGCGACGATCTTTGTATCTTTCAATATCTTCAAAATTCGATGTATCATCTTCGCCATTGACATTGGGTATATGGGGTGGAACTTGATGACGCAGTGAGTCCCATTTCACATTCTCGAAATATGGATGCTTTCTTATTTGTGTGTGATCTAATCGATTTGTGGGATTTGTAACCAGTGAGAGAATGAGATTTTTAAAATTAGTGCTTATTTTCAAGTCACTAGGGAATGATATGATTTCTTTTGTGTGACTGTCTTCACAGTGACTGAGGATTTTTGAGTAAGTTTCGTGGACGTTGTCTTCGTGGAAGGGTGTTACTTCACAAATTAGTTCGTAACCAATTATTCCCATAGACCAGAAATCACAACTGACCTACAAAAAAAAAACAAAAAAAAAAACAATGTAATGAAATTAAAATATGAATGATAAAATCGTCAAAGCCGCATTGTTTACCATTGCGTTGGCAAGTTAAAACAACAACTTGTTACAGTCGATTACAGGAAACAAGACACCCAGATACAAAAACCATAAGATCTTTATAACTTAATCGAAGTCTAAATAACAACAATTGATCGCATGATCAAAATGAAAATATATGAAACATGATGACGTTGCAATTATTAAAAGCAAATGACCATGTGGGTTACAATTAGCTTACCAATTACTGGTCCCACACACAAGTTAAGAACTCAATTGCAATTGCAATGAATGATCGATGATGAAAATAATAAAAACAAAAAAATCAAACACATATGAGAGAAAAATGAAAGACAAAAAAAAAGAGCGGGAGCGTAGGTATCTGCTGCAATAGCAGTAGGTCTACTACACTTTTCGCAAATTAAAAATTTGCAGCCATTGAATCTAATTTACTGCACTATTTTGTTTGATAAACCTTCTTTTGGACAGTTTTACAAAAACCATACATAATAGGAAAAGTTACTGTAGGTTAGGTTAGGAAGATACGCTATCGGTTCTAGATATAACGTTTTCTTTGAGCCAGGAAAGGACTTCTTTAATAGCTGCTTGGAACACGCTACAATGGTAGACGAAAGGAGAGACTTAATTTTAGTCTATCGGAGTATACATCGCCACCAACCCCATCATCCGTTTTTGATCCGTATGTGAAGAAGTTAATAGGATCATCATTCAGAAATGATGTATCCTCCCGAGTAGACCTGGAAGGGATAGTCACCTTGAAGCTATGTTTGTTGAAGTGAGGATGGGGGATGATGTAGTCGACATTACTGTTAATTGATCTGAATGAATTCAGAATAGCGGAGTGGCCAATTTCATTATTGATCCACTGTAAGAGGGTTGAAGCCGTATGGCAGTTTTTGCAGCCATTTCCTTGCTGAAGATGTCCAGCGGTATTAGTTGGAAAAGAACATCAAGTGAAGCGGAGAGGGTAGAGCGAAGTGCCTCTCCCATACACAGGCAGGCTATTCGTTGGACTTTGCTGAGTTTATTGCGATTTGTCGCTATATCAAGCGCAGTCCACCATACCGCTACTCCGTATATAAGGATCGGCCTAATAACCGAGATATATACAGCCAGTGTGTAATGCGAGGTTGTAATCACTATTTATTACCAATGGCTTTCTTACAAGAAAACAGTTTTTTTTAGACTAAAGGAAATTGCTTGCCATTCTGTTGAAAAATTTTATAGTCATTCAAACATAAATGGCTAGGCAAACAACAATATTTTCGCTCGGGAAAATGATTTTAAAATGGGAGTTAGACAGAACTGTAAGGTTCCATTTGTAGAGTACTATTAGTTAAAAAATGGAAAAAACCCTTAAGCTACTCTGTCATACTACCACAGATATATACGCGCTAAAATACTTACAGATGTTTTTGAAATAGTCAATAGCAAATCTTGAATTAAAACAAAAAAAGTCGGAAATAAACTTGCCATTTTACAGAAGTAGAAATAAAACACGAGCACGAATTTGAAGTGGTGCAATCCTTTAAATACCTTGGGTCAATATTAGCAGCCGATAGTAATATAGAAGAAGAAATACGCAACAGAGCCTACTATAGTCTGTCAAAGCTCTTCAAATCCAGAAATCTCACCATAACTTCAAAACTGCTGCTGTACAGGACCACGGTCCCGCCAGTACTCACGTATGGATCTGAGACTTGGGTGCTTAGCAAAAGACACTCTGACCTCTTAGCCGCGTTCGAGAGAAAAGTCTTAAGGAGAATTGTTTGGCCCCATATGTGAGGAAGGACGATTCCGGAGACGGTACAATCATGAATTGTACGCAATCTACCTTGAAGCAGACATAGAAAAATTAGACTCGGTAGAATCCGGTGGGCAGGGCACCTAGCTCACAGGAGCGAAGAGGAACCTGCTCGGAAAGTCCTTTGTGGTACATTCTATGGTAGACGGCAGCGTGGTAGACCATGCTTGCGTTGGAGAGATAGCGTAGGACAGGACGCCCGAAGCCTTGGGGTGCGCAGCTCAATGGCGTCGACTAAAGACCGGGATAGGTGGAGAGACTTGTTGAAGGAGGCCAGGACCGGACCCCGCTGGTCGAGCCGATGATGATGATGATGATGATGAGAAATTAAATGCACGACTGGATCGCTTAAATAAACAATGAATTTACAAAAAAAATGGTTGGAGCCGTTTTGTGGAGACTTTATAAATAATATGGGAAGGTCTATGGATCCGATTTGGAACTCCTGCTAATGATTTCTGCAGGAGTTGCAGGGACGAAGAGGAAGAGGAGACAGTCTCGCATCTTCTATGCACCTGTCCCGCTCTATCACAAAGACGTAAACTCCATCTAGGAGAATTCTTCTTCGATGATCCTAGCGATCTAGTAAACTGCGACATCACCTGTCTCCTGCGCTTCATTCGAAGATTCAAAATGGTTCAACGAGGGAGGTTGATCAACTGATCCATGTGGTATCACAAAGGACCTAATTTAGGTCTTAGTGTGTTGGACGTCCAAGCCAACATCCACTTTAACCTAACCTAACCTATGGATCCGATTAAAGTAGTGTCTATGGATAGATAAACTTGTTCTTTAAAAAATAAATTTTTTTAAAAACGAGAAAATGGCGATAACGTTTTTTTTTTTTTGAAAAACGAATGTAATTAAAGATTTTGTTTGCAAAAAATAAAATTAAATTAAAAGTATTTTTTTTAACTTACATTATGACAAGACTTTGTTAGTCTACATGTAGAAATTGTCTCCAGCAACTCCGGAGCAATATAATCGGGTGTACCAACTGGTGATGAACTAAACACATGCCCATCTCTATTCAAGGCGGCAGCATTTCCAAAATCAGCCAACTTGATGTGACCAAATCGATCGATAAGAATGTTCTCGGGTTTAATATCGCGATGGACATATCCCATGCAATGGAGTGCATGGATAGCTAAGGTCAGCTCAGCCAAATAGAATCGAGCCAAATCTTCATCAAAGGGCCCATTGCGACTCATCAAACTGAGCAAATCCCCACCAGGCAGATATTCCATAACCAAATAGAGATACTCATTGTCCTATGAAGCAATTGAATGTGGTAAGTGAATGTTAAAGTGATGATATGTATTTTACCAACTCACCTGAAAGGCATATTGAAGATTCGTGATCCATTCGGAACTCCTGCGTGACATGATGTCACGCTCTTCCTTTACCTGCGATGTCGTCACAATGGACTTTTTGATTTTCTTCATCGCATACACATCTCCGGATGTCTTCTCGACAGCAAGATGCACATTACCAAAGTATCCCTTCCCAATGAGTGTTTTCACAGTGAAATCCTTTGCACTCACCCGAAGAGCATTTGTTTCTTCCACAATCGGTCGATCTTATAAAATGATTTTGTTTTTTTTCTTAGAATTTTTTCTTAACTTTTCAAGTACTTTTTACTTACATTTTGCAACAAATTCCGATATATTTTTATCCCTTTTTCGAAGAGCATCTTTATCACATTCATTGTACAACAAACAAAACGCATCCAAGAGTCCTTCTCGTGAAATTGCATCTGCTACAGCGCGACTGGTTTTTGTTGATGCTTTCCAGTTACCCAGAATTAAGTTGTTTAAACGAGTTGTGCGAACACTTATGGGGTCTCGATGTTCAGACATTTTGATGGACAATTAAATGAAATTGAGAATTGAATAATTATAAATAAAAAAACGAAGAAATAGACAAGAAATTAAAATTGAAATTTTGGAGATTATTTTAAACGCGCCATTTTTACAAACGTCTGAAAATTTAAATGATGTTTTGTTACGAAAGCATTGCCAGATGAAAGTATTAAATATTTTGTTGCAACTTGCAACTACTTTTTCGGAACATTTTTTTTTTTCATTGCTGCATGAAGGCCTAATCACAATGGTGTTTTTTTTTCTTTGATCGTTAGGCTCGGTACGCACTCTAGAATAAAAATGGTGGTTGAGCTTTAACTCAGAAAATAAATTCGGACTTCCAAGTGAAAAGGTTATTCTTTGCTACAATGCTTATAAAGTCCTTTTGAAGAAAATAAAAATGTGTTTTTTTTTTTTAAAATTTAATATTTATAAGAACAACGTGCTGATATAACGCTTATATCAGATATTAATTGGAGTATTTGCTTCATTATAATAATTAGAAACAACATTTTAAGGAGCACTTATAATAAGCTTAAGAGACTCTTAGCCCCTCCCTCATTAGCTCATGGAAATGAAATTTTGTGAATAAATCAATAACTGCAGTAAAATGTTTTTTTTTTAACATCAAACATACCATTAAATTAAGGTGATATTTTTAAAATTGAATTTAATTTTAGTATACCTTATATATAAAACTTGTCTTGTTCGCCATACGCCGGATTTCCTAAGTGTCACGTCTGCTTAAGCATGTTCTTTGAATTTGTCTTTAAAAACATTATGTTCACTGTGAATACCCCTCACCAAAATATATCTGTTCCATTTTTTCATTTATAAAATAAAATGAGACAAATCTATTTCTTCAATTCCAATTTTTGACATTTCCATTACAAAAAAAAAAAAAAGATAAGAACGTAGTCCAAAAATAAAAACAAAAAAACTCCACCTTCTTCTTCATCCATCTTCTACATTTCAAAATAATTTTCGTGATTCTGCTGCCCGAAGAAGAAAAGAGCGTACGGTCGACGCGAAAATACACAAGCATCGTCAAGCGAAGCAATATTATATATTTAATTAACGAGTGAGACACAAATTAAACAACGAGAAATATAATTATATTCTTGTTTTTATAAATAAATATAATTTTGTTATTGTGAAATAATAAAAAAAAGTACACAGAGAACAGAGCGCACCTGATAGGAAAAAAAAGGAATAAAAACACGCCTTTCCCGCACCCCATCATTGTCGTGTGTCGTCGTCGTCGTTTTCGTTCTCTAGAGTTCTCTGCCAAATCGATTTGTTTCAGTGTCGTGTACTAGTGTCTTGTGTGGAAGAAAATTTATTTTTTCCTGTTTCTACAGAAATCGGAAATAAAATAAAATTTATTGCATATTCCAAAAAATAAAAGTAATTACAAATAATGAGAAAAGTACTCGCAATTTGCAGTGTTGAAAAATCATGAAAATCTCTCAATATAACAAGAGAAACCGTGGGAAATAAATTGAAACTAGGACAAATTGTGTTCCCGTACGAATAGTATAGAACCACCTCAAATCCAACCGACACCTCACCGAGTCACAGAGAGCCTTGGGGTTTATTTTTCGTTTTTTTTTTTTGTCTTGAGAGTTCTGAAAGTGTTATTTTCAGAAAAGAACTTCATAAATCTTTTTTTTTTTTTTTGAATTTTTCTGCACTAAACGTCCGTGAAAATGTCGCGAAATCTGGTAAATAACAGCAACAACAATACGGGTCGCAACAAGGAGAAACGCTTCTCCATTCATGACGCCTTCGAGGAAGAAACCGACGAAGCTATTCGAGTTTATGGATCAACAGTGATCTCGACCCCGATGCGAGCCAAAACCCGATCTATAGATGATGTAACCATTCGGATTCAGGATCCTAAGTAAGTTTAATGCAGCAGATCGACCCCTCCGTCATGGTCATTCGAGGACTTTGATTTTGTAAACAATTACAAGAATGAGAAAAAAATCAATTAAAATTAGAGCGCGAGAGCAATGATGAAAATAGCTTTTGTGATTTTTTTTATAGAAGTTTGTAAACATCAACCGAAAATTTGTAAACAACTAGGTACCTACGAAAAATTGCGTATTAGAAAGGGTACCAAAGCATCTAACCGATTAACCATTGGTCCTACCTAAATGAAAACGCACATTGGAGTTTAGGTCACTTGAACATCTAACTAAAGACTTGAGAAGGCCTTATAGGTACTTGAGCTCTTTAGAAATTAAAAGTCCAAGTCAAGCACATCCTAATGTCCTAATGTGCCATTGCGTATCGCAAAGTCTTATTGAATTGCAACATGATCCATCAATTATTTTTGCAATTTATGTGGAACCGGGAAGAACCAGTCTGCAGTTATTCATGTTGATTATTCCACCCCAACCATAAATTTTCTGTATTATTCAGTTGTTTTTTTTAAGCAGATTGGGTGAAAAGAAGGTTAATCAAAGCAACAACTTGAAGAAGATCAAAACTTGTTTTTTTTTTCGTGAGGCCTTGTAACTCAATTAATTTAAATAACTGTTAAAATATTAGATTAATGTCACGAGAAATAAATCTGTTAACAATGTTTTAAAAAAGATAAGAATACTTTCGTATAGGTATGCATTTTGATTTAGTGTTTTATAAGATTATGAGATAAAGACTTTTTTGATAATGATTTTGATTTATTTCATTTTTGGAATTTAAATTGCTTTTATATTTTGAGCAAATCCAATTGGCACAATTAAAAAAAAACCTGTATACCTACTTACTAGTGTGTAGGGTTTTAATATCAAATAGCTTTCAAAAGCACCAACACTTTAGGTAGCTTCAGAGTTTTGTCAGCCCTCTGGCAACTGGCAATAATCATCATCGAATACATAATTCACATTGGTTTAAAATATTTTATTATTTTCAAATAAAACATAAAAAAAACATCAAATTCGAATAGCGGATGCCCGTATTCTAAAAAGAGCAAGTTTAAATTTTGTTCCCGTGTAACATTTTAAATGGTGTACCCATGTATACCATCGAATTTTTAATATCCATGTTTATTTTATAATTGAGTGAAACCTCGTGCTAAATATCGCCGTCGGAAAATACAATTTTTAATTTTTCGATTAAATTTAAGAACCATGGTAAATCGTTTGTGAAAGAAATATTTTTAATATTAATTTATTATTTAGATGAATTCACTAACGGTCGTATACGAATAAGTACCCTTTAAATGTAAAAATTTGTCATACTTTTTATAAATAAAAAATTAACCAGATTAAAAAATGATTCACCATATAAATCAGTGTACGGGTCAATACCTTTGGAGGCAAAAAGTTGTCATGCAATTTATTAAAACAAAACAGATTAAAAATTATTCCCCACACCTACAAATCTATGTATAGGCCAGTCAAATAGTTGAAAAGAATGGCTAAAATCCCATGGAGTTTTGATTTTTATTATTATGGCTATTATGACTTAATTTTTTTTTAATGTCTTGCAAAAAATTGGAGATATTAATTGTATTTAAAATGACTAGGTATTTATTTATTAAATTTTTATTTCATGATTGAAAATAACTGTAAGATACAATATCTTATAAGTTATAAGCTAAATTTTACAAAGTTGAGCAGGTAATATGTAAAAATTTCATTCAACTATTTATTGAAAAATGAACTTTTGAAGACTTTTTAATTCTTGTTGCGTTTTAAATTTCTATAATACCAATAACGTGGTAAAAAATTTCAAAGACGAATAGCGAGAATAAATCAGTTGACGAGATCTATACGAGGTAGTAAAACTATGATACAAACACGCAAAAAATCTGTCTGTCTGAACGCAAAACCACATTCTAAACTATCATAGCGAATTTCTTCAAACTTTGGACTTAAGGTCTATAGGCGATTCTATAAAGGGGAAATTATCCCGAAACAGACTCTAACGATTTCAATGAAATTGTAAGATTTTCATCGTAATTAAAATTATTATTTATTTGCAATTATGTATGTATTTTTCAATAAACTCTTATGAAGTAAACGGTGCAAGGGGAATCAGAATTTGTTCGAAGGAGGTCTAATATAGTTTTAATAATATTGCATATCAAAATTTAAAAACAGTTTTCTTTTGGATTTTTGAAAAAAAAATAATTAACTTAAAAAATAAATTACAAATACGGACTAGTGAGTATCATCGTGTTTAAATACAAACTGTTAGGGGACTTAAAATATTATTGAATAAACAACAATTTCACATTTCTTACTGTGAAACAGTTATAACGGAGTGCTGACTCTGGCCTTTTTTTTGCCTCATGAGAAACATGGGTCTCACGATTTTTGAAATAATTTTTCATAAATTTATATTTTTATCGATATATTACATGGCGTCTTTGTTTTTCAGCTCAAACTTCATATTTGGGTTATTTTGTCAATTCAAATGGCACTGGCAATTTTAGCATTTCAAATGCTTTATGATTTTTGATATTTTTTCTCTTATGATTCTTCTTGTTTATGTAATTTTTTTTTTTTGTTTATTCTTCTAAAGTATTTTAATATAGAAGCGTTACGTACAACATACCGATAAATTAAAAACATACGAAAATATTATTTACGATTAGAATGGATGGAGAATTCAAAAATGTTTAGTCTCAACTTTTAGCCGGTAAAAGGGAAGTGCTTAAGAATAACCTACTTATTCTGAAATCTGACATTTCAGAAAGATAATCTGTATTAATCGTGTTGCATTGAAGTTGCTAAACTTCTCACTTAAAAAATATAACAGTCATTTTGTTGTTTAGCTTATATTTAATAAAATGTTTGTATAATAAGAAAGATAAGAACGTTGATAAACTCATTAAAAAAACCTTTTCAACTTATTATCATATTAAAAAACAAGAGTTGACGAATTTTCATACCAAAATTGGATGACTTGTTATTTTGCAATTGATCTTTGGAATCGGGCTGTTACTTACTGATCCCAAAGTAATTTGAGCTAAAAACATAATTCTTACTAAAATCGTAAATACGTTATACTCGTATATTGATACCAGATCCCATGTTTTTTTTAATATTTTAAATCTAAAAGAATTCCTTGGGGCATATTTCCTTGTTGAAATATTTAAATATTTTCATGTGCAGCAATCATTGTTTCTGTTGAATATTGGAAAATAAGATTTAGATCCTTATTGTTTCTGTATTTCGTCTAATTGATAGCTAACATTTTATTTTTGAACTATTCCAAAAATGTTAATATAAACATTGTTGACTTCTGGTATTTTTCCTTATTAACTGTAAACGCACTGATCAAGAAGACTCTGAATATAAAAATCAAGATTCTAGAACCACGCTGTCTAAAAATAGATTTTCTTTCCTCTGTGAGAACGTCAACGAGCCGAAGAAGAAGTCTTGGGCATTCAAAAAAGATAAAATCAAATTTAATTCACCCCAACAAATGCAGCTGGACTGCACGCCGATGGTTTCCTCACTTGATTCGGTGTTGTGAATGTGGTGGCATGGTAGTGCGATTTAAGTATTAATTTTTTTTTTTGTTGTTTTTCAAAATTATTATCAACAAAACAATGTTACACACTCGCCCATGAAATCATAAAAAAAATAATATAGGTAGGTACTACGAGAATGTAAATTGTACAAGTACAAGGGCAACAAGCAAAGCAAAACGACTGGCGGACTTCTTAAATGGTCCTCATACATAATATAATAAATGAACGGTTTTTTAGGGGCTTCCTCCTTCATTTCTTTGGTTTTCTGATTGCATTCCATGGATTTAACAATATTTTTTGGGGGCAATCTTTTTTTTATTGCATTTTGTTTGGGTTGACGATGACCATATAAGGCCTTCATTTTCGAACGATTTATCGTTATTACCAAAATTTATTTGTTGAATTTTTAATATTGTTGTTGTTGTTGCTTATTTTTTGGTGCCGGTAGGGTTATTGTTTTTTTTTTTTAAGTTTCTCGTTCAATATCAACTGTTTTATTTTGTTTTGTATTTTTTGTTGTTATGTAAACGACCTTTAATTTTAAACGAAATTTTTGTTTCGTCGAAAAACATTTTTGAAAAGTTGAAGGAGAACTCCTCTGCTTATGGGTTGGCTCTTGCCTGGCATGTCTGATGGTGAGAACAGTTGATTTTCTTGTTTAAATGTAAATTTAAAACAAAAGAACAAGGAAAAACACAGAATTTATTATCGGGTTAAGTGGAGTGGATTTGTATGCTTGGATGAGTTGGTATGATTGTTTGCATGATTTGTTATGAAGGCAGTTCCTTTTATATTCACTGCTGTATCTATAGTGAAATTTTTATTTTGTTCTGGAAAAAGGGTTCTTAAAGGTGATGGAATTTTCAGCTTTACAGGCAATGTTCGTATAAATTTGTGCACAGAAGTCTGCTCTTGGTATTAATATTATTGTTTAATTAATGAATGCAAAATCTTGTGCTAAGCGAATTGACTTCATACCTTAACCACATGAAAATACTGTGAGCTATTTTTTTTTTTTTTTAATATGTAAGTACTTTCAAGTGGAATTAAGTTGATTAAAAAAGTTTTTCAGTTTACAATAGATATAAGCAATCAAGCTTCGAGAGGCTGATGTGGTTAACCAAGTTTGAGGAAAGGTATTTTTCCAAAGTATTCTAAAAAGTATTAGCAAAAACGAATGAGGTAAAGTTGGAACTTGTGCTTGTGTACGGGAAGATAAATAATTCTTAAGGTAAGAGGAGGAAGTAAAATCGAGTGTTTATAAACCAATGATCCAGAAACCAGAGTTTATAGGCCTTAGCTTAGTTGTGTTAAAAATTATTTCTTATTTTCAAACAAAATGGTTTTGTTGTTATCTTTTAAAAAGATAACGTAAGTGGCTAAAATTAAACATATTGATTTTTTTAGTAGCAAAAATCATAGCTTTTAAACAAATATCTTAACATTTTTTTTTTGTTAATAAGAAGTTTTTTTGAATTTTTTAGATGAAAAATCATATTTTCTACAAAAAGTCTCTTAAAGTTAATTTCTCAAATATGGATAAGTTTTGGAGTTATCAATACATATTATATATTATTCAGAATCGCGTAACTTGCTTAGATAATATTTCCACGCATAATTTAAAAAAAAGATACCCAAAAGCATGCATTTAGAAAACGTTTTTTTTTTTAATGTTTTTTCAAATAGGATTGTATCACAACATTCATGGTAAAATTTTTCAAATTTCTAGTTCAAATTCAGCCCCCATTAGTTTCTATAACAAAAAAAAAGTGAAATTGTTTCTTTTTCGAATTAACATCGAAAAATCAAAGTCCTCAATCCACCAATTGCTGATGCTTACCCTATACCAACAAAACCGACTGCTTTTTTAGATTTTTTTTAATAAATTCATATTTTTATAATTAGAAAAAAAAAGACTAATAAAGGGTCCCAACAAGAACGCAAGATTTAAATTTTAAATAAAACGCAGATATTAAAAAAAAAATCGCAAATTCTTTATTATATCGTAAAGTAGACACGATGAGGTTATTTATGGTACAACACATCGGCAAATAGCCGCCGCGGCTTTGCTGGCACATACGTGATCTTTTAATGAAATTTTCAATGTCCGTTTTGCATAAATGCTGTCCAACTTCCTCTTTTACGGCTTGAGTCGTCGTCGTCGGCTTATTCGTATAAACCGTCGACTTCAAAAAACCCCAAAAAAAAAGTCCAATGGTGTTAAATCGCACGATCTAGGTGAGAAATTCTGGTCTCCAAAATGCGAAATAACACGACCGGGAAATGACTGATGCAGCAATTGAATTGTTTCTCTGGCTGTATGAGATGTGGCGCCGTCTTATTGAAACCACATCCCCTCTACATTCATTTTAATGAAGATACAAATCTTTCGTCAAAATTCGCTGCATAGTGGATTTGGAAACACCAATTTGCTGAGCTCGTTGTCGAATTGAGGTGGATGGAGTTTGACATCAGCACGTACTGCTGCGATATTTTCGATCGATCGACCTGGTCGAAGGCGCGTTATTGTCTACATCAGTGACAGACCAGTTTCAGCAAATTTTTCCTTTAATCGCTTTACAGTTGACTCTTTTGGAGCATTATTGTAACACCAAATTGATCGCAATTTGCGAACTGTAGCCGCAAAACTTTCACCATTTTGGTAAAACAATATCACAATGAGAATGCGTTGTTCATTCGTGTAGCGCTCTATTTTTATTAACCTTCTACTAACAAACAATAATAATTGTTCATATGTTAAACAATGACACTTCGAATGGCGCCAAATTTAAATCTTGCGTTCTTGTTGGGACACCCTTTATTTATGTTCTGCGTGCGACACATTTCATCTAAAGTTCATTTAATTCAGGACAAAGATCACTTTATAAAAAAAAAAAAAACAAGTAAATCAGCATTACTATCTCTTTTTTATACAAATCTAAATATTTAAATCTTGACCTGTACCAGTAGCAACTAAATTAATAAAAAAAAAGATTAAACTCATAGTTATAAAAATAGTCATAAAAAAACAACCAGCGAGTAAAAAGTTGCTTCTTCTTTAGAATGAATGCCTTCATGGCATTATCAATCATCTCTAATGACTTTCATCTATCTCAAATGATCAGCAAAATCAGCGCTGCGTATAGCAACTCAACCAACACTCAATACAAGTTATCAATCAAAAATAACTTGTTCCGGAGACACGACAACACATAAATTGCCTCTAATGTATCTTATACGATGTGTTTTTATAAGTTTTCATTTTTTCACCCTACTTTGCATCGACTGGCTGGCTTCTATTTGTTTCGATAACCACAAATGAGACAACACAGAAACCGCAAAGCAAATAATTTTTTTTTTCAAATTTAACATGAATGAAAAATCTGTACATGGCACATTGTTATAAACAAATCAAACAAAAAAAAACAAACCAAGATAAGTTTTAGCCTCTTATTGACCTAAAAAAAAAAATAAGAACACTGAGTAGAGCGCGTGAACGTGTTATTATCACCATTATGAATTTTTTTATAATTACTTTGAACTTTAGCTAAATAGCATTGTTTAAATAATCATGAGTTATGAACCGAATTTCAATAGAACCGATAACAGGCAAAATAAACTCGCTTCCCTCTGCAGAAAGGTCAATGAAACCTTTCAACAATTTGCTTTAAAATGAAAGTCCTATCTGCAATCACAAAAAAAAAATTAAACATTCTTGTAAAGACATTTTTTTTTATCTATTAGATATCCATTCAACCAAAGAAGTAAATGTTTCCGGCAAATAATCGACATGAAACGTGACTAACGCACAATTTCATGACATTTTCTACAAAAAAAAAAAAAAAACACGAATCTCTTAATATAGCAACATGCAAGCAAGTTCAATGGATCAAGTTTACAAAATAAGAACAAGTGTATGTTCAATTGTACCGAGACCGAGAGAAGCTATTTTGAATCATTTGTCTTCTAACATGTCGAATGTGAATGAATGAAAACCTCGACACCAATCTGCAAATCAATTTGTTGTGGATGAATCAACTTGTTGCTTTTTTTGCGCTCACTAATCGAATTGTGCCCACCACATCAGAGAGCTTAAGCAACAACAAAGTTATGAGAAAGAAAAGAAATAGTGGATATAGCAAAACATCACTAAAGCAGATATTTGTCACCAATTAAAATAGCACAACGTAAACCGACAACAAAACCACGCGCCGCAAAACGACGACGACCACATAGACGTTCTGACAATGACAACAACAATGATGATCCGATCCAAACCGATCCGAAAATTGCAATAGAGAAATTAGATCCACTATATTGGGTAATGAAATCGAAAATAATACAAGTTTGTAAAGTGTGCGTAGTTTTAAAAGGCACATACCAATGTTTTTGGTTTTTTTTTTTTGGATATTGAGTTTTTTTTTTTTTGTATGGCAATCAAAAATGGTTAGATATTTAATTACCATTGATTTTCGCGTTATTGTTTTATTGATTATGTTTGATAATAATAGAAAGCTAACCGAACCGATACAAAAAAAAAAACAATTGTATAGGAGAGGGCAGGAGGGTCAATCAAAATATGAAAGAACAATGGCAACACTAATATTTGATGATACGCCTTTTTTGATTCCAAAAATCAATATTTTCGACTCGATTAAGTAGAGTTGCTTTGTCGAAATTTTTTAAGCGTGTTTGAATATAAATTTTTTCAAATCTATGTATTACGAGTATATTACAGTACATTGATCTTAAAACACATTAGAAAATGAAGCTTTGACACTAAAAACAAAACTAGGTATATCACAAAATATTTTTTTAAAAGTAATTTGGTGAGAAGGGACGTTAACGGATCACATGCCATTTTTTTCCTTGCCTTTCTCCAACTTAAAGGCTTTGTTCCTTGAGAATATTTATACAAAAAACTCAAAAAAAATCCAGCTTTTTGATAAAAAAAACGTTTGACTATGAATCACTTTCCACATTAAAGGTACGAATTTTTAAACAGCTTAGAATTATAAAGGAACATTGTAAATATAAAAAGAGGTGCCGTGAAATAAGGCCAACTTTGTCTCCGCTTAGGGTATGTTAAGTCGCCAGGCAAACGCCAATGTCAACAGTTTTTTTTTGTTCAAAAGTGCCTTGGGTGGGCTCGCTTTGTCAAAGTGCAATAAAACTAATTGTTGAAAGTGAAATAAAACCAATTTGGCCTTATTTCACTTTGTCTAAGTGAAATAAGACCAACTGCCACAAATTGGCCTTGTTTCAATAGAAACAAAATATCAATTTCCCTCCCCTACAAACCATAATTCAAAATTCAATTCAAGTGAATTGCTGTCATACACAACCATAGCAGATTTTGGAGTTAGTCCTAGTTTTTTTTAAGATATTTACATACAACATGCATTTCGCAAACATATCCTTATTCTAATAAAGAAATATTTGTACAGCTCAAAATAACGCTTCGCTTTTAGAAAATGATCTTCGAAACAATTCTTCCATACGATTTTTTTTGAGAACGTATTTTTTTTATATGCAGCGAATCTTTTGGTACAATTTGAACAACTCGCGTATACGCCCTGGTGTACTTTTTGTCGTTATCATTTCTTTTTTTTTTAACGTTTTTGGAACTTTTAAAAAATAAAAATTGAATTATAAAATATCATTGATTAACATTTTTAAAATTGAATTGAAAATGCATATCGTGATCACATGGCAGATTAGATGGCAAAGAAGCTTAAAATACAAAATTGAAACGTTTTAGAAAGCAAAGATTTGGTTGGAAAGTCGTACGAGTACGTATGTACGTACATACTTGCTGCATATTGTACAAGTCCTTAGATACACAGTTGTTTGCCAAAACCTTAATGTTTAAAATTATGCAAAGAAGAACATTGATGATATAGAGAACAAATCCCACAAAATTGTGTAAAATGCAATCTGTCCCATTGTGAGGCAGGAAATGTGATGAAAACAGCTTTTTTCAATTCTCCATCTCCATTTTGTATATTTAAGTGCTGCTTAGACACTTTTAAAAGACATTAATTTTGTGTTCCATTATTCTTTTAACTGCAATTGTTCCAAATTGTGAAACCTTGTTCTAGCGCTATCTTTGATTTTTCCAGATCATTACACAAAAAAAAATCAATAGCAAATAATGGCAGGCATTATTTTAAATTGATTTCCGGTTTTTTTTTTCAATTAATCTTTTCATAAGAAGACAGAGATAAAAGTACGGCCATTTTTTTTTATTATCCACCACAAAGCAATGCACAACAGTGAATAAAAATAGATTTGTCATGCAAGGCAATGCGATATAAATAAATATGGAAACAATGAATGAAAAAAATTTAAATGAAAAAAAAAAAACGCAAAATCTAAGTGCGTATGAAAGAAGAGAGATGACACCGATTGTTGGTTGGGTGTTGAGACATTATAAACTTGTTCACTTGTTTTTTGTTGTTGTTGATGAGATGAATAATTGGCTTCCAGCGTCATTATTTTTATTACTAAACTGAATGCGTCAATTAAGGTTATTTAAGGTGGTTTGACTTAAAAAAGATTTTTGCGCAATTAGATGACTTGACAGATCAAAGTTTGAAAATATTAAACGTAACAAAACATTATCTTTGTAAGACACATATATATGGATACATAATATGGAAACAACTTACACAAGCAGTTAAAAAACCTTTGTATAATTATAGTAATTGCATGACAATTATGAACAAAATAATAATTATAGGGTGCGTCACTTGTTGGTAAATAATTCTTTTGTGCTTCACACGCAAATTAAGCATATTAGTATTATACAAATCGAAGAGTTGAAAGGAGTTTTGTGAGAGTTAATATTTTGTCAAAATATGTAATCTTCATCTTCATAATTTTCATTTTAAATATTGGAATACTTCGTGAACAATTTACATAAGGAAATAAAATTACAAAAAAATCAATAAGATTCGCAAATTGAGTTATTTTATTATAAAATATTTTTAAAAATCAGAAAACATCAAGCACTCGTATTTTTATTTATTTGTATTGAGGCATGCATCGTATGGAATTTATGAAGAAAAACTTATTGAATTTAAGGATCTTGTCATTACATATTAAAAAGAACATATTATGTAAATCATTAATACGAAATTCTTATTTTCTTACAAAATTTTGCTTAAAATAAAATTCAAAAATAAAATTTGGTAATAAGAAAAAAAAATCTGGAATTGAAAGTTTTTTTTGTAGATTTATTTAATAAACTATTTGCTACTGTAGCGCACAAATGTTCTTCAATGTTAAAATAAATACTGCAGAATAATATTTTTTTTTTCTTGGTGGCCATTGCTGTAGAATGGCCAGTAAGATTTCTCCTCTTTATAATACGACCGTCTTCTTGGATGGAAACCATATAGCAAACTTGATGTGTTTCTTCTATTTCATGTGTATATGGTATTAAATGACGTCAGAACTTATCTCGTCCAAGGTCATAAGGTCCGAAAAGCAAATCTTTCACAAGAATCTGAAGAAATGTACGAGTCTGAGATTAATAAAATGCATTTTTGTTCCCGCAAATTCCCCGTCGGATTTCATTTGGCTTAACTCCTAGCTCTTGCCAAACTACAGATTACTGTCATTTAATGAACTTCAAAGGCAACAAATCAAAATATTAAAAATCAATTTGGCCCGAATGCATGTGTTGTCTCAACCACAAACCTTACTCATCTCTCAAAAATGCCTAGAATTTAATCTGGAATGTGCATAACAATATGCGACCTTAACCAATGACAAAATACAAATTATTTCAAGTTATGGTAATTTAGAATACATCTTGTGCCGGTGCCGACCCGCCGCCGTTTAAAAGCACATCAGAGAAACGTAGATTTTATTATTCTAATCATACAAGCACTGATGGCTATACACGTTCTAATCAGGAAGGGATTATTCGGATCTGCTTTTGCTTGTTTCCAGTTTAGGTTCTTGCCTTGCTCTCGTATTCTATAGTAGTCCAAGCACACAGAGTAATAATAATAATATAAAATTATGGACAGTTTCCGGATTATTTTCTTAACATCAGTGTCCCATGCGAGTGTAGTAATAAATTATCATAAAAAAAGGCAAAGACGGCTTTTGTAGTTGGCGGTTGTGGCGTGTGGTGTCCCATTCTACTCAATTTACAGTTTAACTGAAATGCGTGCTCTAAACACCATATAACAACGCTAACGGACACGAGTCTTTGGAATTGCAAAATTTTTATTATTGTGTGAACAAATTGCAACAAAATAAATTGAAATGGAATGTTGGAGTTAATTAAAATCAAAATGTAAACAATATCAAATTGATTGGGGCAAAATGAGAAGGTTTTTTTAATAATAGAAATAAAAACGAAAAATTTTCAAATCGAACTAAAAATGTGATTTTTGTTAAGAGTTTTACAAATTAATTTACTGTGAAGTTCAGGGCCATATTTTATAAAACAAGTCTACAAATAGAAGTTAAATGCATAAACAAAAAACCGTTACATGGACAATTGCAGTTTTTAGATATTTTGGAAATAATTAGTTAGAATTTCAAAATACCGTTTCATATCCATTTTGTAAAATTAATACATGTCTAGATGATTTTAAAAGACATTGTTTTAGTGCTCCATTATTCTTTTAACTGATGCAACTGTTCCAAATATTCGAACGTTACCTTTTTTGAAAAAAAAAAGTTTACATTACTAGTTTTTTTTTTTTTAATTTCGATTTTTATGAAGTTCAGGTCCTTATTGCAAAGAAATGGGCAGGTAGCATTTCTTTTCTTCGTTTTTATGTAACTGGTTTTTTTAATGAAAACAAAACTGCATAGCAAAATTAAAAAAAAAAATTGGATTTAAAAATAAATTTTTTTTGAATTCAGTACTTAGAAAATGAGTTGATTTTTTAAATTTTAGTTTTATGGATATACAATATACATACATATACATATATTACTCAGCACTGACAATTTCCATGCACTTATTCTTTTTTTAAAGACGAAGAAATCTTATGGGTTAGGGTCATAATTCCTTATGTGCCATAATTAGAGTTACAAAATTCTGTGTTCTAAAGTTCTGTATTTCAAAATTCTATAAGTGCCAGAATTCAGTTTCCGAAATTTTGTACATCTAAGATTTGGAAAAAAAACAAAATTCTGTATTGCAAAAATTCTGTTAAGGAAAATCTGATTAGTAAATTTTTGAATTTTGATCGACACCCAAATATCAACCTGGAAGAACAATTTAATGCAAATAAAACATAAAATCCAAAATGTACGCTTGTAAAAAACTTTAATTCAAACAGAATATTTGAGAAGGTTATACAAAATTCTTCTTCTTCAACACATTAGTTATTCATTTGGTTTTTTTTTTACTTTTTGGTTTTTTATCTATTGAAAGTTTTTCTTTATAATGCCTTACATTTTTTGTTAATTGAATAAAATTTGTTCAAGGGGGACTGAAATATAGAATTCTAAATTTACAGAATTATGGATTACAGAATAATGAAAAAGCAGAATAATATGATACTAAACTATGATCATACAGAATTTTTAATGGATACAAAATGTTAGTCATATAAAACTTTTACAACTTTGCGAATCTTAACGGTCCCAAATAACGATTTACTCGAATTATTTATGGTATCACCTAACCCGCTCGATTTTTAAAGCTTAATTTTAATGGATTTATCTTGATATTATACGTTATTCTTGTTTTTATGGCTTTGGAATAAAAATAATCAATAATTCTGTGAGTTTCAAAATTAGGATTAATTTTTTAAGGCATTACAAAGTTCTGTATGTGCCAAAATTCAGTTTCCTAAATTCTGTAAATCTAAAACTCAATATTCTAAAATTCTGAACAACGAAAAAAAGAACAAAATTGTGTTTAAAATTCTTTAAATACATAATTCTTTAATTCAAAATCCTTGGTTTCAAATTTTTGTATTCAAAAATTCTGTAAATAAAAAAATTGCTTTGAAAATAATGCATTTCTCAGAGAATATAGTCTCTTAGAGGAGACGATAATACTGTGGTGCAGTCAGTCTTATATGCACTTTTCTTCAAAAAATCGATTTTTTGTTTGGTCAAAAAGAATGTAAACTGAAAAAAGAAGCAAAAAACTAAAGTGAAGTTAATGTTTTGAAACAAATTTTATAAATAAATTTGATAAGACACCATTGAATGACCTTAATTCTTATCGATAAGTGTAATCATTATATATTTTAGTATCTTTCCAACTTATACATTCTATATGTATAGGTACCTACATAATATGTACATACATGAAAAAAAAAGTTCTTTAAATGCTTCAATTATCTCTAAGTAATGAGTTAAATAATTGGTCAGTAGACTTCTATCAGCCTAATTAAAATTTGACAATGTAAAAATAAGCCCCAAACAAAATTCTCAAAACATTCTTTCATTTGGTGTTAACTTCATATCAAAATAATGTCACTTTTAAACTGAATACTGTCACGAAACTTGGTGTTCGAATTGTTTATGTCAATACCAACTTGTCGGAATCAGTTAATATCTTAATCTTTAGCAAATAAAAACAACTTTGTGATACGACAACAACAAAAAAATTCCACACCTCCATCAGATATCATGTGTTATTTACTTCGTGGCTAACTAAATTGAGTTCCAATTGCCATCATCGTTTATCTGTATCGCCACCATTTCGACCAATAACTTACCTACCTGAATACATATACATATATGTAGGTATCGCGTGTAGAAATAATAATTGTTCCGGCCAAAACCAGACAAATTTATTAGTAGCACACTTCATAAATATAACATTAGCTTAATCAATTAACTTTAATGGTCTGTTGGGCTTTAATTTCAATGTCAAGTTCAAGTAGAAAATATCTAATAATACATTTGGATGTTATAATAGTAAGATTGTGGTTCAGTTGGCTACGAATACTTAAAATAAGTTTTTCTCTTCTTTTATCTACTGAAGTAACATGGAGTAGCTTTAAAAAACCTGGCAACACGGCATAGTCTGAACGTTGGCAATTTTAGTGAGAATGGTTATCTTTTTACGATCTATCCCTGGGGGAATTAAATAATTAAATTCTCTTTGTCCACTCCTAAATTCCAGCTAGACGACGGCAAAGTCCATGGCTGGTATTCTAATTTATTTATTTTTTAGATAGACTGACTACACTGAATAAATAGTCATACCTAGTATTGTTAGTCATGCTTGCTTAGCTATTGCTTGCTAATTATTTCATATTTTTATGTAGGTACTATATATAATAAGCTTGTCATAATGACAGAATAAAAATAAACACTTCTTTCTCCTTATTTTACTCCTAAAATATGACATCACTGTGTTTGTCTTTATTCATCAAATAAAAGTTTTTTTTTTTTAATTCTTTGTTTGAAGTAGTATCACATCACAACATCATGCGGTGATTATAATCGTAGTTTATCTACCTTTTTTTTGTATGAATAAGCTGTACACGTAGATGTTTTACAGACAACAATTAAATTTATCTGTTCAAAGTTCAATTTTATTTAACTCTCAAGCCATCGCTTTATGTGTTCAGTAGTCAAAGAAAACAAACGCAAAATTTTGATTGATATATGTATGTAGTCTCGGGGCTTTGAGCTACAAAGAACATCAATCTCGATGGAAAATAATGTTAAGTAATTGAATACAAAAAGAATATAAATTCAACAGATTGGAAATTAAATGAAATGTATGCGTTATAAGTTCAAGCTGAGTTCAAACGAGTCAAGGTTTTTGTTTGAATTGAAAGAGAACAAATATTAATTCTTTTTTAAGAACTTAAGAATTAGTATTCAACAAGACTAGAAGAGATAGCTTAATCGATTGTTAAAGATGTAGATAAACTAATAACAATGATTGAGGATTTTTTGCTGTTTCAAAAAGCAGACTTTAGGACTTTGTATATTACAAACTATAGTTGAAAATTTTAAAACAAAAGTTAATTTTGAGCAAGAAGTTGTCAGATCGAGTTTTTGAAATTTGAAAAAAAAAAAAAATTCCTTTACGCAAATTTTTTTCATAACTACGTTTTTTAAATCGTTCAAATAAGTATTTCTTTTACTTGACGAGAAATCCTTTGTTCGAACCCAAAGAAAACTGGGTTCTTCACAAATTGTTGTGTGACATGGAAACTATTTATAAATGCACTGGATAATAAATCCATGATTTATTCAATTTATAAATTTTCGAATTTCTTCGTCCAAAATATTGTTAAAAAATCTTAAATTTGAGGTCATACACGAGTTAAAGTACAAAGTTAAATTTCCCAAATTGAAAAATGTCTTTTTCTTAAATAACTCTTGTTTTTATTACGACCATAGGTACTGTTCGAACTCGAGATATTGATCAAACTTCACGTTGTTATAAAAAGTCAAATAAGTTGGTCTCTCAGTTCTGTCTGTCTGTTGAACTACAACCCAAATGGGTGGGTAAATTTTTTTTGAAACATCACAGGTTTTTTGTTTTTGATTTTTTCTTAAGACCAAAAAAACTTTCATACATTTTTTTACCTTTTTGTAAAATCAGATTTTTCTGGAAAACGGCTCCGATGATTTTTTTGAAATAAATTCAATAAATTTAAATAGATATTGGCTCAATTTAAAAGAAAAATAATAATCTAAAATGTGAGGGGTACCGTTACTCATAGGGTTTTTGAGTGTATTAGAGTCAGTAAGGCATATTATAAAACAGTATTAAAAATTCAAATTAATACGTTATAACGTGAGCTTCCATACAAATTTAAAAAAAAATCTTTTTCAAAAATCACGGCACCTACAATTTTTATAAAAGTTTTTAAATGTACTACATAGTATTATTAAAAAGACATTATTCTCGGTACTTTCCACACAAATGTTAAGAAAATACCTGGTTTCAAAGAGTTCCCTGAAGACAAAACTAAATATTTTACGTTTCCAAATATTGTTTTACTGTTACTGTTACTGATTTATTGTTATTGATTCTTAAAAACGATGTGATATCGCACAAAGGAGCATGTACGTGCGCCCAGTCGTGTATTTCATTTTTTACTTAGCGAAGCTCCGTCCCATAACATTTAAATGTGGGCATAACTGCGAATCGGGACAGATGAATAGTTATACACACAAATATGGCATTTATATTGTATATTCATGTGCACATTATTTTTTTAAAAACAAACAAAAAACATCAAATTTATAAAATGGTGAAAAACTACCAAGATGTGAAATAAAATAGAGACGTTTTGTAGTTTAGTAAATAATTTGTTAGATCAACGTGTGATATAAGCTTTAAACATTTTTGCAAATAAATATTTTTTTTATTGATGGCTAATAAAACTTTGTGATTTTTATTTTATGATACTAGAATTTTTGTTTATTATCATTTATCATTAATAAATCTTAAATTGTATTTCTTATTACTTGCACGTAAATTTCTTTCGATTTAATTTATATATGGCGCTTTTGTTTATTTATGAGATTGTTGCTGCCAATGTTCTTCCGGAATTTTAAAGGGTGTTTCTTATTAGTATGATGGATCTGTCACTTCGAGGAGAGATTATTTTTTTTAAATAAGGCTGTCATTGATAATTCTTTGTCATTTTTTTTCTTAGTTTTAACTTAGCTTGTAGTTAATCGTATTTTTTTCTAGGCACGTGGACCCTTTTGTGATTCCAAGGTTCAACTAGTTCACTTCAGTTATCTTAGTTCAGACCTCTAGTTTCCTAGTTCCCTGAAGTTTAATTCTTATTCTTGCGTATCATGAGCTTATAATATATATATATAATATATATTATAATAATATATATATATTATAATAATATATATATATAATAGTTTGAATATTATGAAATAAGCCTTCTAGTTTAATGTTCTGTTCTTAGAATTACTCGCATTAACGGCCAATTAATTTTTTTTTTTCACACATGTACACTTATCAAATATTAATATTTTGAACGTTTGTATATTGTTCCAATATACAAATGTACATATGTATGTATGTCCGATTGCTAATTTTAAACAACAAACTACCCAATAAAATTCAAATTGATTAAATCATAACGTATGAATTCCATTACAGGTATTCGCATTATAACAAAATGAATAAATCTTATAGCCCACGAAGCAAGTTGGCACGGTCTAATGGCCTACACCTATTTCATAATGGGATTATCATTATAACCACCATCAAGTTATATGATAGACAAATTCATTAGCTCCCCCAAGACGAAAATCCTTGACAATACGAGTATACAAGAGCAAGTTAGGTTATTGTGAAAGACCTGGCCAATATATAGATTCCGTCAAGTTGCTTCCAAGCTACCTATATACATATTGATTTTGTCTAGTTTAATGCAATTAGGTATAAGCAAGGGACTCTTGAGAACAAATTGCTTGAATGCACTTAATTCGAGTTTGTAACGAATAACGATAACGAGTGTACCTGTGACAAATGGTTTTGTTTTAATGAAAATAATTGATTTCGACAATGATGTGTGGCTTTGTCATTGGGCATTCATTTATGCGGGTGTTATTGTGTCACAGTATACGTACATATATGCGGTGAATTTATTCAAAAAAGAATTATTCATCACCTTGTTAGCGTAATAGTATGATTTTTTTTATTTCAGTCAATTCGATATTCAAGTGAAAAAACACTTTTTATTCATATAAATTATACCCAAGATAGTTGGTTAAATATATTTTTGTTTTCAGGTTAAATTAAAATTAGTTGAATGGTCTAGTCAAATGATAATTTCGGTTTGCATTGAATGGGAGTCCTGTAAGCATAGAGGGCATCACCAGAACACTCCGACTTAGTTTTCCGCCTCATACTCCCCAAGGGGTGGACATGGCTACCATTTTGAATTGTTTGCATTTAAAAGACAAAGTTGATTATAGATCTTAGAGAAAAAACTACCATAGCAAAAATTATTCAGCATAATATCTTCACCAAATTTTGTTTGATTTCAAATTTTGAATGTTATAACTAATGCTCCGCATTTTTTCCTAACTACCCAACAATAAATCATTAGCTAAAAAAATTCAAATATATTCTCAAAATTTATTTAATTTAAGTTTCCATATAACGTCTTATGTCCAATTTACCGCTACAAGACTACTGGCGTTATTAAAGAAAAAGGTCGAGGCTATAACTTTGCGTTACATTATTTTTTCAAATATTTACTTGTTATTCTAATAAATAAAGTTTTTTTTATTTTAATTATAGAAATTTATTTTTTTCTAATAATTATAATTTCTCTAATCATTAATTTTTAAGTAACTAGGAATGTAATATTATATAAAAAAATAGATACGTGCCCATCGACTGGGGATCAAAATGAAAAAAAAAATTCAAAAATAATTTTCAAAATCAATAATTTGAAAAACATTTTGTGTTCAAACTGATTCTAAAAGAAAAGAACTTAATAATGTAAAGCAAAAGGCCCCACATGCCATACGATTTTTTCGATCGTAAACGGCAATCACATTATCTACCGATTTCGATTGTTGATAGCTCGTTATCGGTTATCGATCGGCAACCTCAATAGGGGCCAACTATTAATGTTTTTTTTTTATATTTTTGCGATTAACTGTGACTAAATTAAATTATTATCAATTTCTTTTTTTTACAGAAATTACAAATATGCCGACGACACAACATCACGGGACAGTGATTCTCTAATTCAAGAATACGGCAATCTCCCAACAGACGAAACAAACACATACTGCTGGCGACATCCGAAAGTTCGTGAAAATTGGCGAACAGTTTTAGCAGCCGTCACTCTGCTCATAGTCGGAACTGGTCTCTTTGTGATGGGAATATTTGCCGTACTTGATCCAACAAAAACCTCCCAGGGTGTAGTGTTTTTCGTAGCAGGTCTAATATGTTTTATTCCTGGAGCATATCACGTAGTATACATCTGGTTGGCGGCAAAAGGTTATCGAGGGTTTGATTTCTACCACCTACCGTTATTTACATAAAATCATGTTTCGACATTTGGCAGCTAGATGGTGCTGGACCCATCATCGCGATAGAAAATCATATAAAACTTTTGATTTGAAAAAAGAAACATTCTCGAAACTAAAAAAAAAACATAAATGAGAATATTATCTGTTCGAAGATAATACTTAAAAAAAAACAAAAATCGAATATTTTTTTATTTCAAACTCAGAATGTTCCGTCGGTGTTTTTTTTTATTTGATTTTTTTTTAGTGCATTATTATTTTTATATTTATCCCAAAATTACAAAAAAAAGACTTTTTTTTATTTATATATTAAAATAATATATTTAGGAATGAATATATAAGTGATTGGAAAATTATTATTATTAATTTTCGTAAACCTGATAACTTAACTTGAAAAGACTTAAGTTGAAACTGATTGATAAGAATAAAAGAGATGAAAGTAATTAAAAAATAAATAACAAAAAAACAAAATAACTCTTTATGAATATAAGATAAATATGTATTTAAGAGTTTGTAGAAACTAAATTGTACTTTTTAGTGTGTAAATTATTTTATATATAAATGTATGTAACTTATAGAAATAACAAATAAAAATATAACATTAACAAAAAAAAAAATAAGAAGAAAGAAAGAGTATACAAAAAAAAACAAAATTGTTTGTCGATGCAAAAACATCATTTAAAAACATATTCTATAGTTTCAATTTTATTTTTTAATTAAAAAGAAAATTTGAGATAACAAAGCATGATATGTATGTAAGCGAACAAAAACAGAAAGAAAATGGTTGTAAAAATAAATTAATTGAATTAAGTAAAAGCTAATATAAATATTTATTTTTTTTTTGTTTTAATTTGTGGATCAGATCACATTTTGTAGGAGAGACCGATAGTCGAATAGTCGATAATCGTACAATCAAATTGTTGTACGTGATCTAATCCTGTGTTTTTGTTTTGGATTATATACGATTTACCACCTCCTAAAATATTTTACTTTTAAAATCTTGCATTACCGAAATATAAATGTTAAAAATTCTCCGATACCAAATTCTTGCAGTATAAAAATTTTAGATATTTCAGTCAAAATACAAAAAATTATAAATCATATTTTCAAATTAATAAATACCTATTCCCAATTCAATTTGAATTACTGCTGTTGGTTTCAATATGTAGTCACTTAGTTCCTTAGTTTCCAATCGAAGAACAGGGAAATAAAAAAGAGGACCATAAGCATATTTTAATTTTTCTACCATTGAGGTAACATTTTTTAAATGTAAAATTTTGATAATGCGAGACTTTTTGGCTGGCATACACCAAAAACGATCCCCCGAGTCGATTTGCTTTTAACCTAGCGATGCCTCGGAAGACCAAATGATGCGAAAAATTTAATTGTATTGTGTGATTATGCTTCGCCAAGCCATATGGTTACAGCCAAACACAAGTCCACGAATCAAATCTTTTCTGGGCCATTTAGCTCAGTCGTGTATAGCTAGCTTTGAAGATGGGATTTTAAAATTGCAAAATTTTGTTTAAAAGCAAATTTTTTGATTTTGCTCTTTTTTCAATTTCTTTTCGACAGATTATTCTTGCTTGTTTTTTTTATTCTTCGCTTTTTTATGCCTTTTCTAATCTTTGCTAATTGTGTAAAGTTATTACAAAATCCGCTAAAACCGATTTTACTTCATCTGTCCGTTCGTCCGATGTACTTCAAACTTGAACCTCAATAGTGGAGCAAATTTCCTTTAATATACATGCTCACTTATTAAGCTCCTACGTGCGTCAACTGCAGCTACAAGCTAGGTTTTTTGATTTTTGGAAATTGTTTGAGCTATTTTCAACTTTTTTCATTCAAAGTAAAAGTAACGCTTTATTTTTTCCAGTCACAAACAACTTACATGATTGTGTGTAATAGTATTTCAATTTTTTTTATTCTAATCGAAACTAGGGGAAGCATGTTTCTTGTTTCCTTACTCTTTCTTCAGCTCCCTAGCCTTCAAAATTTGTTCCCAGCTCTATAGTTTATTATGGCTCATTAAAATTCAAAATTGTAGCTTATTAATTTTTACTAAATTTAGACAATTTGAAATATTTTTACAGTAGAGGCTCAATATAGTGAAGTAATAAAAAACACAATTGTGGTTTTTATTACTTCACTATACATACAATTTCGAGATTGTTCACTATTTTTAAAGAGAAGTTTAAAAAGATTCCAGACAATGAATTTGAAAAATTACAATTGGAGTTGCAATATTGTCATTAAAAACTGACATTGAAATCGTTCACTATTATCTATGTTTCAATACATGCACGCCTAAACTGCCAAAACAAAGCGAGTTTTTCGAAATATTTCTCAGCTTTGAAAATTAAAAAAGTGTACTACGTTCGAAGTTTCCCATGGAATTTGTTGGAATCAAATATTTCAGGGGAACTCTCATTTAATTGAGCCAAATTCAAGTGTACTAGGAGCATATTATAAATAATATTAACAAAAATGTGAACAATTCGGAAGGAAATTTTGTTCCGATGGTCCTAATAATTATACGCAAAATAAAAGCCCTTATTTTTTCAATTAAAATGTCTTACATTTTCAAGAAAAATTTAATACCTAGCGTTTCCTATTTTTTCAGATTGTTTTTTTATTTAAAAGTAAGTATATTTCATTTTTTTACTTTTGAATGACAGTAATTTTCGAAGATAAACCACACATTTTTAGCACTATTTCCACACACAAAACACATTGTTTAACAATTAAACACACTCTTAATAAATTTTCAATAATAAAATTTCACAAAATAAATTCACTAGCATAAAATATGAACGAAAACTCACGATGCAAAAAAATAAGTATACTTAAGTAAAATAATTGTTTACAAGAGATTTTTATACAAAAATAAAATAGTTTGTTTAATTAGTGAAATTAAAATTTCAATAAAAAAAGAAAGCAAATTTTTATACAAATATTTTTTTATGAAAGAAATAAACGAATATTTTTAGAAGGAAAAATTTAAATACTTCTTTCATATCTTTCATCACGTTTTTTTTTTTTGTTTTGTTATACATATTTGAATTCAAAAATAATTTTATATTTGAACATGCTCAACCTGCTTTCGCAATTTAATTTAGTTTTTTTAGGAACACATAATTAAGTAAACCTCTTTCGGAAAATCAATCATTGAAATAGGGTAAATGTAAAAAATCTAAAAAAAAACAAAAAAAAAACTAAATGTTCAAGTGCCAAATTTAAGCTTTTTAATTAAACAAAAAAAATATAAGCAACAAAATCAATATTTTGCAAATGATTACCTGTTATGCACTTTAATTTGTGTCTTGTAGAAATTTAAGGCTACGTGTAAAAAATATAAAATAATAACAAATACTAAAAAAAATAAACAATAAAGCAAAATACATAAATTATAAAAACTAAAATATTTTCGCAAATACACATCGCAATTGCAAAAAAAAAGTAAATATAAATATAATATCAAAATGACAACATCTAATAAAATGCTCAAAACATACCAAAGCAGTTTTATTTTTATTTTGTGTAAACTTGAGATAAAATTCTAGGAATATTTATTCTTTGGCTAAAGTAGTGTAAAAGCCTACATTTAAGAATGGAAAAGATCTATAATCAGGTGGATTCCGAACTAGTCCAGTCAAATTAGGATTTTAAATGGAAAATATTAGGGGCAAGCTGAAATTTTGCTGAGCGGTTCAGATGTAGTGAAATATATTAAATCAAGGCTTTTGACCTCCCTTCCCTCGCAGATGTTGTGATTTTAGGGTGACACACCCGCTTTTAATATTTAGATGCAAGTTTTATGGTCATTGGTATAACGCAAAGAGATGCGAAGGATATGGTTAAAGAAAGTCTTAAATATAGAGTTGTGCACTTATTTTCTAACAACGTGGTTTACTATTTCCCAACTTCGGACTTACCGTCAAGTACAGAGATTCGGTTTTTTGCCGCACCAAGTTTACTTAGATTCCTCATCTCTGGAAAAAAAAAAAATCCGGCTGGTGCTAATCCGCACAGTATTATGCTGGTCGTCCACTAAACGCTCAACTCACCAATTTCGAATTCAACTCTAATGTAGGTACTGTGTCTTCAATTCTATTCAACCAACGAGTTGGATTCAGTTGTTGACCGTTGCTCAACGAATTGCTCAACAGGTGAACGGGTAGTGTAGATACGAGCTCGTGTTGCTCGTTGAATATGGTGTACCAACGCGCTGAGCAATATTTTTAAGATAATGTGTTGCACATTATTTGTTCAATTCGTTGATCAACTTTTTTATGGTGATGCCAGGGAATTTTCTTGGTCCCAAATTTCTGCCAAGATCGAATTGCCAAAATCTGAAATAAATAATAAAATAAAGTACATATGTACTGAACTGAAGTAAAAATTATTTCACGTTTGAGTTTCTGCTTTGTATATGAAAACTATAGTACTATCATGGTGGAAGTCGAATGGGGCGACATCTAATTTACCTATGCAACCCTTACTCTTTTTTTTTTGTGGAGAGCTTATGGAGGTTTTAAATGATATTTATTGATATTTTTTGGATGCAATTATCCAAAAAATAGTCTCCTCTTGCTCCTACCACCAATTTTCGACGCTTAAAGACTCCCCAAATCGAATTTTACACCTCACATTTTGCAGCGCCACCACCAGGACCTCTGCAACCCTAAAAAAAACTCGCCATGATAGTACTATAGTTTTCATATACAAAGGTTTCTGTTTATCGTTGTGCGTTGACAACGCGTTTCCCAACGAGTGTTCCAACTCGTCAGTCAATATGTTGAGCAACCGTATCGAGTAAGCAGTTGGTCAACTCGAAAACTTTTTTTTTGTTAAAATCGCTCAAGTCTATCAACTAGTGTACAAGGTTATTCAACATTTGAGTAAGTTGGTCAACTAGGTGAACGAAGTCATTCAACAGTGGAATAAGTTTAAAGAGCAACTAGGTGTACGAGATAATTCAACATATTGGAAAGTTGGTCAACTATGTGTACGGGGCCCCAAACCTCAAGTCTCATAACTCAAAAATATCCTCCCTCATTAACACATGAATAGTAAATTTTCACGACTTACTATTTAGCTAGCCCAACTTCGTATGTACCGACATTACACGAATGTCGAATGCTTTAACCAACTCTTTTTTCCTCCCCATTGCAAAGTTCAGAAATTTAAAACCAATGTTTCCTAATTCCTCACACCGTCATAGGCGCCCAGAGGTTGGGGCCAAGGGGGATCCAATGCTCTCAACTGACTCTGAAAAATACTTCGTTTTAAAATATATTCATTATTTTACTATGGACTTTTGAAAATTAAGTCTATTTTCTTCACTTTTTTTCTGTTCCAAGTGCATATTTTGCCCCCCCTCACCCTTATAAGGGTATATTCACATCCCCTTGAGCGTACATGTATTTATGTATATTTGGTGGTGACACCATTAAGAAAAATATTTTAAGAAAAGTTTCAAAAAAATTTTGAAAATTGATTCATCGAACCAGATGAGAGGTACAAATTTAGAAGATATAGTGACATAACGCGATAATAATAGATCACGAATCAATGTTTTCTCAGATAAGTACATCATACTTGTCCCGAAGTTGAAATAACCTATCGAAATAAAAACCCTAAAAAATTATAAACTGTTTATGATCACTTATTATTATTGTTTTTAGATTAAACACATACCTCACCTATACTAAAATATTACTTGTGTTTTACTCATTTCTAATTTTGAAAAGTCATGAAAAGCATGACATTCACTATTTAATCTGTGCTTCGTAGGAATTGAACTACTAAAGCATGCTAATGACCTTGAGGCAATAAAAACCGGTAGGTAATGTTTATTCTTTCTTTATAAAATCCAAAGTTTCGTACCATAACCTTCTAAATACCTATTCAATATAAAAGATCAAAATGCATGTCACCACACAATAAATGACCTAGAAGAATTCAATACCTATGTTCTTATAATTTTACATACTCGTGTGTCTTTAAGAAAAAGGGACAATATAAGGCCCTTGTTCTAATAAGTATATGTAGGTACCTTTAAAACCAATCGATTTGTAAGCAATTGAATTCTTTTTCCGATTAATTCGTCGAATAGAACCCAATTTTTTTTTATTACATTTGCATGTTTGTATCAATTTAATTGAGAATGTGGATTAACAAAAGAGTTATAGGCACTCACACTTTTTCGTTTCACCTCAAGCTTATCGCGTTACATTTTTCGACAAGCCAAATATTTCTTACAACTTAAGCCGCAAAATCCCCTATTAATGCAATATACATACATACCTATGCCTCCTCACTCAAAACAGATACGATTTGCCAGTTGCCTCCTATTCAACGACGACGATGAGAACCACATAAGATGGTCGGTTTCAATCAGTCCTTGCGTGTTCCACAATCAAGAGTCAACACTCATCTAAATACGCTGAACTCTTTAAAAGCAGGGGAAAGATTCGTCTCCACGCCAACCGACCTATTAATCGATCCAACTTTTTCTTAATCCACTTAGTTGCCTAGGTGCGTTTACCCATATTGCCTATACATAATGATGATGATGTTGTTGTTGAAGAAGAAGCTCCGAGTTGTTTAGCTTCTAGTCGATGCATCCACAATTGGACTCGTAGTTGTATCGGAATAAAACTTTTTCAAAAACTCGAATTTGTTTTTATTATTTGCTTGCTTTCATGGTCGTGCAATGTGGCATCGTAAATAGGTTCCATGGCGGTATAGAAATCCTGAAATCTAAAAATAGATTAGGATATTTTTTTTTTGTAATTTTTTTGTACGAAAAAATCGTTAAACAAAAAAGTTAACGCTACAAAAATGTTCGAACACGATTGCGATACAGACGAGGATTGTGAAGTGTACTGTAAGTTTGTCCTTTGCCAATTCGCTGGTCTAGTAATAAAAAAAAATTAAATTTTTCTAGTCCTTAAACCAGTCAACGAATATAACATTGTGGATAAGATCAAAGAAGCCAACAAGGAGCTCTTCGATGAACCATCCGAAGAGGACTCCATTGATACACCAGACGAACAAAGAAGAAAAGTTAAATTCCATCCGAATTTGGAGCAATATGAACCAAATTCTGGAGATGACGATGCAGCAGCAGAGGACGAAGTTAAATGTAATAATATGGTGATTTTAAATGAAGACGAAGACGAGAGTGCTGCAACTAACGAAGATACACTTCCAAGAACAATAACAACAATCGAAGAATGTGCTGAAATGTTGGCACTAGAAGTTCAGAAGAAAATTGAAGCTATCGAAATCAAAATGGCGGAATCTGACGAAGAAGGTATTGAAATAAGTGAAGAAATCGTAGTAATGGATATGGAAACTGGAAGAAAATTAGAAGAAGATACCAAGGAGATAAACTCGGTCAAAGAGGATATCCGATCTGAAGTCATTTGCAAACAGGATACTTTATCAAAAGAAGGAGACACCGATGATGAAATTCCTGACGAACAGGAGGGAGATGATAATCTTTCAATTATAGTCGCATCATATCTGCCCCCAGATGACCAAACAGCATGTCGTGACGAATCAGAAAGTCCATCATCTCCAGCAAAAACGCACTCATTCAGAAGAAATTTCTCATTTCGTCGCAAGAATTCAGCAAGGAGAAACAAATGCCGTTCGCCGGATATAACAAACTTAAAACTCAACTACAAAACTTGCTGTGAGTATCGGAATTCGGACTGTGCTAAGCTACCCAAGTACACGGGATACATGTCCGAATATGGACTTAGTCGAGATCAATTGGATAAACGTGAACAGACTTTGCAAAGTAAACACAAGGTCGTTGTCGAGAAGAATCTAAAAGCAAGTGAAGCTGAGGTCCAAAAGATGCAAGACAATGAAAGGGCTTTCACAACTTGGCTAAAGAATAAAATGAGATTTCCAATAAACAGGACAAGGAATATGTTTGATGTGAAGAAGGCCAATATGGCCAATGGTGGCGGTGGTAATAATAATCGAGGTGGAGTTTTTAGACCGAAATTATGTGGCAGCACCAAAAATGGGGGAGTTTTGTAGAAATAAGAATTGGAAGATTTTGTTAAATACTCAAACTCAAGTGGTATTTGTTTTGATTGTTTAAACTTGCACATTTCGAATGAAAACAATAAACACGAAAGTAATTATTTGTGATTGTAGTGTTTTATTGATGTGTTTTTGTCTTTTTTACACTTTTTCATTTTAGTTAAATTACAATATCAACCTTTTCTTCAAAAAACACTTTTTTTAATAGTTTTAGTTTTTTTACATTTGCACATGTACATATTATGTAGCTGAATTAAAAACAGTCATTTTTAATATCTATGGTTTTTGTAAAAACAAATTAAATATTATTGACCAGTAAAAGCAGGAAAAAACAAACGAATGAGGAATTTTATATATACATATTTTTTTAAGCATTTCTCGTTTCGGTCCGTTGAAATTTAAAATATTTAGTTACGCTGTTTTTTAATTTCACAATAAAATTTTTAGAATTATTTTAAATTTTAAACTAAACGATTTCTTTAAAATTTCAGTAGCAAAAAGGAAACTTGTAGGTTAACTAAAAATATCCTCATAATCTAATAAGGGAGGATATTTTGAGCTAAGAGACGCCCGGTGAATACCAGCCTTAGTGTACTTTTTACGCCACTTGAAAAAATTGATAAAATCATTTCAATTTTTCGTCAAAAAAACATTTTTTTTAGTTTAGTATAACATCAACAATTTACTCTGAAATTTTTCGACCAATTTCAGAATTTTTTCAGAATGGGGTAGCATTTGAATAATTGTGGAATATTATGACTTCTTAAAAATATTTGTTAGATAATTTTTCAATTTTAAACGGGAAATCTAATTCGAGGTCAGCAGTGCCAGATTTGAGTTTAGTCTATTAAAAATTTTGGGAAAAATTAATTTGAGTTCTAGTTTATCAGAAATTTTAATATTCCAAAAAAAAAAACTTCCACAATTTTCGACTCACTAATTAAAAACATTAAATAGCTACTCCCATTTTAAGTAGTGAACCAAACTTTCGACTTAAAGTGAATTTTTTGTTAAAATCACTCTTCTGCCGAATCCTTTTTTTATTTTAATAATAGTCAATGCTCGCTTCTTGGATTTCTTGCACATCTTGGATTTCCCAAAACTTCGCTTTGAGTCGAACGTTTGATTCGCTACTCATAATGAGGGCCTAAAACTAAAGATCACACATTTTTTTTATCCAAAATGTAACTTAAAGGGGTCCTTAAACCAATGCGAAATCGGTGCGAAACATCGTGACGACGAAAAACATATTTGGTACAACGTGTTATTAGGTACATATGTATGTATTGTTCTTTCATCATCGTATTCGAATGATTCGCATTTGGTTTTAAACTTACTTAAAAGTCGGAAAAGCAAAAAAAATGTGTAATTTTTAAAAAGGACTGAACTATCATAAGTAAATGTTTGTAAAGATGGAGCTCACTTTACTTTTTTATAAATTTTTTTACATAAATTTGGCAGGTTCGGGCAGAGTGCCCACGAGAGAGTAAAACCTTTGTATATGAAAACTATAGTACTATCATGGTGGAAGTCGAATAGGGCGACATCTAAAGTATGCCTGCAACCCTTACTCTTTTTTTTTTGCGGAGAGCTTATGGAGGTTTTAATCGATATTTATTTATATTTTTTGGATGCAATAATCCAAAAGTCTCCTCTTGCCCCTACCACCAATTTCCAACGCTTAAAGACTCCCAAAATCGAATTTTACACCTCAAATTTTGCAGCGCCACCACAAGGGTCCGCGCAACCCTAAAAAAAAACTCGCCATATAATTTATATATATACAAAGGTAAAACATGTCCCATCCTTGACAAATTCTGACCAAGAAATTTCTACACAACCTACAAGTTTAGGTACTAGCGCGCCTTTGTTAACTCCATATTTATATATAAATAAATTAGAAACTGCGTTTAATGGCCATCCCTTGTTTAAAAAACAATGGCAAAACCCAATATTTCAAGCTTTATTTCCAATTAAGCTTTAAGTAATTACTAGTCTAGTTGTTTTTTTTTTTTTTGTTACTCAAAGTTTGATGCATACAAATTAATACAAATTTAGCTGATATTGGACCAGCCAAGCGTTTTAAAAATGGTTTTCTAGCCAGATTGAGATATTCCAAAAAAAAGTAAAATGAGCTCCATCTTTACAATCATTCACTTTTGATAGATCAGTTCCTTTCGAAAATTACGATTAGATTCATAGGGTAATATGAAAATGAATCCAGTTGATTATGAAGGGTTATTTAGTTCAAGGCTGTATTCCATCAATGAAGACTTCAAATTTTATAAAAATAAACGACAACTTTTACAAAAGGATCATTTTTTATTTTGTTTTTTTTTTTTTGTTTGTTTTTTAAATTAGATAATAATAATTATGTTTTCACATACATATTTTTTTATCTCACGTAACATTGGAATCGGTTTATTATTTTTTTTTTTAACAGAACTACTATAATGAAATGACCTTTTTAACATTGGATGTGTTTTTATGTTGGTACATACCGAAAAAATCTATTTTATGACCAATATGTTTTTTTTTTGTCCACGCAAAAGAAACAATAAACATTAGGTTGAAGACATTTCAATAAAATTTGGATAGTAACAGAAGAAAATTATACAAAATGATTGGGAAAACATGAAAAAAGACTCCGAGAAATTATTAATGAATATGCTGATTTTTTTTAAATTTTAATAATGATAAAACTTTGCGCCAAATGACTTCGAACGACTTTGAAATCCCTCATTAATAGTAATTAATTTTTTTTCAGCGTCTTGATTTCTTCGATTTGTGGCCACGATCATTGCTGTCGTCACGTGAACGTTTCTTATCATTGTGATGACTACTGCTACTTCGATTCTTGTCTCGACTCTTATCGTGGTGTTTATCCTTGCTTCGGTCATGATGTCTGTCTTTTGATGATTTCGAATGGCTACTGCTATAGAATTAAAAAGTTTTTAGTTTTTGAAATAAAATAGTGTCTAGTAATAAATACAAAATTTCGAAAAAAAAAAAATAACAAAATCCAATCAAAAGAATCGAGCCAAACAACATTTACAAACCTATGCGATGACATGTGCTTATCTTTTGAGGATTTGCTCTTTTTTTGTTGAGGAATATCTCGTTCCCTTCTTGAAATATAAAATTCAAGTAGAAACAAAATTATATTTAAACAAAAATTCAAAATTTTAAAACTACACTTGACAATAGTGTGGAATTTACCTGTGCTTGGAGCTCTTCGATGAGTGTTTCTCACGACTCTTGCCATTCTCCTTACCACCGCCGCCGCCGCCACCACTATAATGCTGGTCCAGTTGATTACGGTCCTCTTCTGCTGCTTCACGCTCCAAATCTGACCAATCCTTACCTGATTCCTCATCTGTACCCAGTTCCTCTACAAAAAAAAAAATAATGATAAATAAACAATCATCAGCTAGGCTCTGATTTGATTTAATTTTACCGTCACTCTCGTAACTGTCATCTTCTGATGCTTCTGAATACTCAGAATCATCAGACTCATCATCATCATCCACATCGGTGGGTTCATAGGCATCATCTTCTTCCGACTCGGCACTCTCTTGATTTTCCTCGCCATCGGATTCGGGATCAAGGAAAGTCCATCCACCACTTTCGAAAAAGCCATCTGGATCGTCTGTGATGGTCTTCATAATTTTTGTCCAATTCAATGATTGAATACCCTCCGAATAGCGAATGTCACAGGAGCTGCAAGTTAATAAATTCCGTGAAATAACAAATTTAAAAAATCTATATTCGTATTGTTAACTCACTTTAACCATTCTTTGACGTGATCAAGCATATTCATTGGAATTGCATTTACCATCGCCACTTTTTTATTGTAATCCTTGAACACAAAGATCATATCGAAATTCCTCAAATGGAACTGAACTCTCTCAAAGTGTACCAGTTCAACGTCTTCCAAACTAATAACAAATGGAGGCCACTCTGTCAAATTAACCAAACTTCCAGAAGTTGGTTGCAGGAGTACAGTACTACGGAATGGTGCACCAGGGAAGCCCAGCTCTCGGAATGGTGTATCATATTCAACCTGCTGTTTGGTCATTGCCTCCACCTTCTCGCAGAAACTCTTGAATGCCGTCTTGAGCTTGTGTCTCAATTCTCGTTCGGCTTGTTCGGCAGCCAAATCATCACGATCGTGCATGTGTTGGTGTTTGCCCAAATCCGTTGTGATTTCACCCACTTCTGTATAGAACTGAACATCCACGTGCTTCTTCTTGCCAAACATAATCGCATGTTTGAGATGAAAATGCAAAAGAATGATCATTTCACCATCACAGGGTTGAAAGAAGGCGCTCTTAATGTTGTTGTACAAAATGTCCACTTTGTCACCTCGCACTGAGACATAACGAAAACCATTTGTGTGTGCTTCTAAGCTGCCAGTCATACGTTTGGTAACAATATTTGGACGAATATATAAATCCTTGAGCTTGGGGTTACCCTTGTTCTGGGACATTACAAGTGTGTCTTGCTTAACAAGATCTTCCTTCTCGCGCTCCTCAGCTTCACGTGTCTTAAACCGTTTCTGGACCTCTTTAATGAGACGGAACGCATTGTTAAGATTCGATGAGGGTGCTGAGATTTCACCAGGTTCTTTTGTATTGGCACTGCGATAAGTTCTACAAATAAAAAAATAATGATTAATCTATTTTATATCTACTGGATTTTTTGAATTAACTTACACTTCTTTGACAAAAGTGGCTTCGGGTTGCGGATAAATTCCACCTTCATTGCGTCCCATAGTTGCACCAGGATGGAAAAAGTTGATACGCAGGTACGTATACTCTCCTTCCACCGACTGTGAGATGTTTTTAATCGTTGAAATATGGAACGGCACTGGCAGACCAAATATTGGCATAATTACAGTCTCATACTTTTTGTCCACATAAAGTTTTAGTTCTTTGACCTCAGGCTCTCGTGGTATTTGGCTGACACTTTTGTATGAAACCGTATTCTTTCTCACCTTCTCGATTTCCTTGGATTCACCTTGCTTAGCCATGCGTTCTTTTGCTTTTTCGTTGACCAGTTGAGCTAATTCTTTTTGATGTTGTTTACGTTTCTCTTCCGTACTGTGTTCGTTTCGAAGTTTGTTCTCCAAAACAGCATTTCTTTTGCTGCGGCCACCCAAAATTTGTTGTCCATTTTCTTCGGCTTCTTCTTTTTTATCTTCTTCCTCTTCTTCGTCATCATCTTCTTTGATGAAGATTCCTATATTTTTGATTTTCTTCTTCGATGGTGTCATAATATTTGCTGGCGGTGTATCGGTAACCAGCACTGTGTCCCCAATAAACAGGGAATATGTTTTACCTTCCTTGTCGGATGCTTCACTATTGGTCAAATTTGCCAATCCAACATTAACATTAAAAATCATTCCTTTTTTCACAACCGCCTGACATTTAGGCCCAATTATGATGGAATTCTCACGAAATTCAATTCCCATTGCAAAACCAAATGTTTTTGTTAGATTATCCAACAATTTGGGTTTTTCTTTTTTCACAAATTCAATGGTCGAATCGAAGATTTGATTGAGCTTGGCTCCTGGTTTGAGGTTCTTGAGTATTTCTTCTTGTACATTAACAAGGAAATTATATTGCTCTTGAGTCTTTTCTGTGGGATTTACTAAGAGGGTACGAGAGATATTCGAACAATATGACTTGTAACGGGCTCCTAAAGAGCAAACTATCGCACCAAAATGTAAGTAATTTTTATCACTGAGAGCCGAAAATTTCAAGGAATAAACTCCACCAGATTGTATGATGGGTGGATAGCACATGTCCAATTGTGATGTATCTACTCCGGTTACGTATTTTTTGTCAGTTAGGGCGCCTTCCACACCTTCGGCTAATTTGGAGTGTTTTACTTTCTGTAATTATGTGAAATTTAAAAATATATATAAAATTAAAATTAATGACATAAAAGTATTTAAGTAAAATAATTATGACTTTCTTATATAGAATATCGTGTTTTAGTTCATGAAATTTTGAAGTTCTAAGCAATACGCGAACAACATTTAAGTTGGTTTGCTAAAAAAGGGTAAACTGATGTACAAGTCTTACAGTTAAATCGTGTAAAGGAAGGAATGCAACTGGGTATTTCATTTGAACATTGTTTATAAAGAAAGCGATAAAATAAAGAAACACTGCAGCGGTCTTTCAACGTTCTTAATGTTTTTCGTTGTAGCTTATAACCTTTCATTTTTCAAACTCTTTTCTGGATTCTATCCAAAAGATTCAAGTGGGTTGTTAGAGATGAGAATTATACTCAAGCTTTGGACGTATGAAGGCTTTATAAATTATAACCTGATTAAAAGGGGAAAAAATATTTCTTGCATCGGCGAAGAAAACCTTTAGCACTTCGCACCGTTTTTGTGGAAGTTGACTATGTGTGGGTATTCCACAAAAGGTACAGAGAACTGAAAGGTTATTGGTTTCTTCGATACAAGTATCACTCACGGGGGTGGATTTCGCTTTAACAACAGGAGACAGCAATGAGTTTTTGAAACATTACATTCTACACGGTTTATGAATCTCCTTTGGACAAAGCAATCTAGATCAGATTTCAATGAGCTTATCATTCGTTGCCGTTCTGGTCCAGTTCTTTTCAGATTTACAACAAATGGTAACATCAATTAACAGGGTTATATACCCTGAACTAAACTATAAGATTGGTCTTGTTGTTTTCATAACAAAATAATTGCTTGCTACATAAATCAGGTGACATTCTTATTTTTAGCTGAGACTTGATTGAAATTGAATGAATGAATAAATGCGTTGATAAACTTTTAAGTTTATTTTAACTCTAACCCTATTTTAACATAAAAGCAACAACTAGCCGATCGAGTCGTTTCTTTAATTTTTTGAAGTGATAATTTCACAATATTGCGAATTACATGACGTGATTAAGACAATTCACAACATAATGCTTATTTTTTATCTATATAGTGAAATATTTTACAATAGAAATTATTAAAATGCTAAACAGTATCGCTTTGAAATCCTCGTTGTACCTTTAATTATAGACGAACAAAAAAATAAAACATAGCAAACAATAGTTTACAACTGAATTACTTCTTTGATTGTTAATATAAAAGTATTTGGAATGCGTTCTAAAATGTTCTATTGGTGTCGTTTCAGAAATACATACGTAAACTTCAAAATTGAAATGGATGCGCTTTAGTTCTTCCAAATTTCCAATAGAAAAAAACTATAAATTTAAGAATAATTTGAAAACCTAGACCAAGTGTTATTTATCAGAGAAGCATGCGATCCGATTCCTCTAGGGATTTGATAATACTTTTGTCAGAAAAAATTTGAGTCCTCTCTTGGCTTTAACTGAGACGTAAAAGGCTCATTAATACGATGTAGAAGAATACCCAAAACCAGGAAATTGAAATTCGAGTTATCAAGACTAAATTAGAACATATTAAAGTTAATAACATCAATGTTTTCATTTTGATTCAGCACAATCAGATTTGAACCAAATAAATACGTACTTATATCCGAAAACAACTTACCTTATCGGAATCAATAATATCCATAATTTGATCCTTTAAATACTTATTGAACAAATCAACCGACACCAATGATGCCTTACGAATGCTATTTATCTCAGGTTCGTCCTTGGGGCACATTATATATGCCACTGCAGCCCCAACATCAACCTTTTCGAATTTCTCTTGTTTTAATACGGCTTTCCATGATTCGCAGAATTCACCAGGGAATCCATCTTTGATGAATACACCCAATGTCTTTCCGGATTTCGAATCTTTCATCGCATTAATAAGTTTTGTAAAGTTTGCTTTATCCTTATCATTCTAGAATATACAAGATTAAAAAAAAAAACATATTAGAAAGATTTCTCTCATCAACTTGCTAGATCTTACCCTGTCTCGGACCAATAACTTGATTGGTGGGACATCATCTTCTTTACTATTCTCTATCTGTTTTAAAAACTCAATTTTCTTCTTGCTCGTCAAAAAATAGACTGCCTTTTCTGATAAAACACAAATTGTATCTGTAAGCTCATAGCCTAGTAGCCACGACTGTAAAATAAGCAATTAATATTAAATCCATTATTTGGTGCACGCATTTTATTGCAAAAAAAAAAAAATAAGAAGATTCTTTCTAACCTGTAGAGCTGTTGATTTGCTGTAAGCGACTTCTTCGTCCACGCCAACACAGGACACCATACAATCCACCTTCTTCAATGAATCATCATGTTCAAGAGTTGGAGCCTAGTTATGGAGACATTAAATTAATTTTTAAGTCCTTTGAAAGAAAACACATTTGTCCAGCGCAGCACTACAGTATAGCGAAGAAGTCACATTTTGTCCGCCGTAAACTTCTTCAACTACACTAGCTACGGCTGTACATTTTTTTTTATTTTTACCTTCCACTCAGAGTATAATCGTTTTATTCGGCGGAAAAATGTTTCTTTATCAAGCGCGATATTTGACATCTTTGCGAAAGATGATTATTTGTTTTAATAAAATTTAATTTTAATTAAACATAAAAAACACCGGTGAAATACAAATTCCGTCGCATTCGCACAGTACTTTAACAAAAAGGAATCTACAGGAAAAACCACAAAAGCACAAGATTTTTCTCTCTAGAAATCCGTTGCGCTGTAAATAACAATATGGCGTTGAATTTGGTGTGCGAAAAGAGCGCGGCAAGATTTTTTTTTTGGCATACAACCACTGGAAAGGAAGGAAGTTTTGGCTGGAACGGAGCGAATTGGATGTGCTGAATGTCAGATTTCTAACAAGCGTTTTGTTAAGGTAGAGTCTGCATTTGAACTAAATGAAATCGCCCGTTCATACTTTTGCATACGAGTTGGTGGTCAACAGCTGTTCAAAAATCAGCCGCAAATTAGGTGCAACAGCATTTCAAAGGTATCTGAGAACTTTTTGGATTTTAAATGCCTTTCCTTTCCGACATTCTCTAGAACGGGAGGTATCTATCCAAACATTTAGGAGTTAGCTTTGGTCTTAATAACGAACTTTTTCTAACTGAACACATCTGTCCATAATTGGAAAATATGTTTAAAACTCATTAAATTCATTCAGGCAACGATATAAAACAATGGATAAGTTTATCATGTTAGTTAATGAAATTTCAAACTATCTATGTAAAATGAATTACACCACAAAATAGTTGAAATTACACAAGTATTCTGCTGCGGAAAATTAAACAGATTATTTGGTTAAAATGAAGCAAAGAGCATTGTGATGGACGTGATCGAAAATATGATATATTCTGTAACTCACAAATTCCGAATATTTGTTATTTTATGAATACTACTTTTTGTTTGATTTAGCAATAAATGTTTTAATTTCATTATTTTAAATTCACAACTTTTTCCAATCAAAAAACTGTCAAATTTTTTGATGTAACGCCTGGGCAAAAAACCTGATTGGGCTGAGTTTAACTATTTGCAAAATTTCATTTTCGCCCTATTTCCATTCAGCATAAAATGCCTGCATTTAACCAATTGTTGTTTGTCTCTTTCTAATAGCTTCTTCTACATCTGTCATTTTTGACATTTCTCTTGAAAAATCACAAATCAGCCGAATGCGCCAACTTCTGAGACTTTTTACGAATTTTCCAAATCCTCGTGCAATGAGCTTGTTTACACAAATCCTCAATCCAATCACTGGTAAATCCGAATGGGAATCCCAGGCAGATGACTATGATTACCACCAAGAAGTTGCTAGGGCAGCTTTTGCCGACATGCTTCACGATACCGAACGTAATCAGAAGTACTATGCGGCATTGAAGAAAACTATTCGGCAACTTCATGACTCTGGTAAGGAAGCACATGTCCTTGACATTGGTACAGGAACTGGTATACTCTCGATGATGGCAGTTGAATCTGGAGCTGACACTGTCACAGCTTGTGAAGCCTTCATGCCGATGGCACATTGTGCCGAAAAGATCATGTCTGCCAATGGAATGGGTAAGAAAATTAATTTGATTAAAAAACGTTCTACGGAAATTGAGGTTGGCGAAGGAAAGGACATGTTTCGAAGAGCTAATGTTCTAGTAACTGAGGTCCTAGACACAGAACTTATTGGTGAAGGAGCAATTGGTATATACAATCACGCCCACAACAATTTACTAACCGAAGACTGCATCTTAATACCTTCAAGAGCAACAGTGTTTGCTCAAGTCGTTCAAAGTCCCCTAGCAGTGGCTTGGAACCGAACAAAGATCATCGCAAACCTTGATGGCAATATACTTCTAGAGACTCCAGATTCCATAAATAACTGCAAGGGTGAAGCTGGTGTCCATGACATGCAATTGAGCCAGCTGCCTATGAATCAAATCTGTCCAATTAGCCAACCAATTCCGATATTTGATTTCAACTTTAGTGACCCAAAAGGAATGGCTACTGACAGAACAAATAACTTAAAACTTAAGGCCGAACGCCAAGGATCCACTGATATGGTTCTCTTTTGGTGGTCAATAGATATGGATCCAGATGCTGAGATCGTGTTGAGTTGTGCTCCCTACTGGGCACATCCCGATTTTTCCAAATTATCCAATAGCAAAGTATCGAAGATTCCAATCCAAAATGCAATCCCTTGGCGAGATCACTGGATGCAAGCTGTATATTACATTCCAAAACCTTTCGCTATGCAATCCCAACAGGAGTTCGTTCTCAGTGCGAATCATGATGAGTATTCTTTTTGGTTTGATGCCTGGCCAGCTGGACAGGAGGAGCGAAAAGTCAAGAGACATGCTTGTTCTTGTAGTCTACACATGACATACTCAAGAAGTAGAATTGGACAAATGAACCAAAGTATTCGAAACAAAAAATACATAAAGTTCCTTGAAGAAACTATCGATAAGTCGTCTGTTGTCCTTTCAATCTCAGATGGTTCACTCTTGGGATTGGCGTCTGCAAAGCTAGGTGCAAAGAACGTAACATGCTTTGAACCACATCGCTTCTCAAAAACTCTGATAGATTCCTATATCAAACAAAACAGTATCGAGAATGTGTCTATTGTGGGGAATTTGGACGAATTAGAGAATCTTGATCAAGTCACCCATGTGTTTGCAGAACCTTATTTCATTACGTCTATTCTTCCATGGGATGGATTTTACTTTGGAACTTTACTTTCCAAAATTAAAGACAAACTGAATGAAAAAGTCAAAATTTGTCCACATTCGGCGAAAATCTATGCGATACCAGTTGAATTTATTGATCTTCAGAAAATCCGAGCACCCCTTGGAATCTGTGAGGGCTTTGATTTAACAATTTTTGATCAGATGGTTGATGTAAGAACAAAACTAGAATTTTCTTAATTCATTATACTAATTTTGTTTCATTGCAGACTTCATCTAATCTCGCCGATGCTGTTGTTGAAGCTCAACCCCTTTGGGAATACCCGTGCAGAGCCTTGGCCAAAGAAGTTGAACTTTTAAATATTTCATTTGAGAACTTCAACGAGGACAAAAACTGCTCTGGATTAATAGATATAGAAGAGTGAGTTTTTTCAATTTAAGCCAAATAATGTCAAATTCATGTTTTTTATCATAAAATATTTTCTACATAGAAACGGTTCGTGCAATGGAATTGCGCTATGGGTTGATTGGAACATCGATGGTAGCGAAAGTCCGAAATCAATTGTAACAACAGGACCAACTCAACCTATACAAGCTGGGGATTATGTGCAGTGGGATATGTTTGTACGACAAGGAGTTCATCTTTTGAGTGAAACAAAAGTTGTTGACAAACAAAGTAGTAAAATTGAATGGGATGTTACATTTCGTCCACTTTCGGGAGAAATCAAATTTAATTTTAAGAATGTTTAGTGCAATTCTAGATTGTAAGCTTTGTTAAATATAAATAAATTTAAACGTTTAAAAAAATTTAATAAGTTGTAGAGCTTATTTGAATTTTGTGATCCTATTCTTTTGGAAGAAATGTATGGGCTAGTTTATTTTTTCCATGTGTTATAATTTTGAGATAATGAGTCGGAATCTGATGTTTCTCAACACTTTACAGTGACATAACATAGAAACAACGTAAAAGAATTTTTAATTGTTTGATCTAAAAAACTGAAAGTTAAAAAAATTGCTAATGAATTGTATGTTAACGGTTTTGGCTTTAAAATAAGCCATAACGTGATATCGTAAATGTTGTTGTTTTTTGATAATTATGTACCATTTTTAGCCTAACATATATTTTATATTACATTTTATTTATGAAGAAGATACCAATATGAGGTATTTGTAGCAATTTTTATGAAACGAAAAAATTCACAAAAGTGAAAAAAATACATATGTATTATTTATACGTAAAAGTGTTTTAAAACGACGAATGAATTTCAAATTTACATGAGGTTGGCGTGTTGATATTATATGAAAAACGATTTTACATATCATACACCTATCAAAAAATAACACATTTATTTATTATTTACTTTTCAATCACGGTTTCTATAGATTCATTCCAAGTTTCATTAAGCTTGTGGTATTGATTTATTTTTTCTATGACTACTTCGCCTAGCCTACATTTTAGTTTAATCAATACACATTACAATTTGAATAAAATTGTTCTATTCCAGTAGATCTGAAAAATTCGCAGTCACTTTAGTTTTTTCCTTAATATACATACATTTAATTCAAAATTATAACTACACCTTAACAGAAAATGGATTCTCATCTGGTGACAATAAGGGAGAAACCCATCCAGCATATTGGATTAGCTGATTGGCATGCTCGAGTAAATCAATTGAGAAATGTTGCCAATTCACGTCGAAATGATGCTTTCGACGTCCGACATTCATCAAGAACACTTCGAAATGAAACAAAAATTGAAGCAGACTGGAGTAATTACGAGAGCAATGAAGCTCTCTCCGGAAGGTATCCGTATTTTTACATAAGCTATACGTTTCTTGAATCTTATCAAATTTATTTTTTCACATAAGAATTGCGGAGGTCAGTCGTTGGCGGACAACAATTCAGAGGACTTTTGATAGACTAGAACAAGAAATTAATTTACTAAAAGACGAATCTGCATCCACAGAGCGTGAATTAGAAGCTATGACTACACCACTAACTGTGGTTGCCGAATGTTTGAGCATGCGTGATAGTCGACTTGGCTCTGAGCTTACACACGATGATGCTGATACTGAACTTAAGAAGGAACTAGCAGTCGTTGAGAACAATCATAAACTTCTTAGAGAGCAATGTCATGCTGCATGGGAAAAACTTATACGTCTGGAAGAAGTTCAGCAAAAGATCGCTAGAGCGCTAGAGAATCAAGCTCACACTGAAAAGCTTGATGCCACTCAATTGGATATGAATAAATTTTCTTCGAATATTTCTTTTAAGACCGATCCGACAAGGCATCCAAGGAAGTAAACATTCGTATCTTTTATTATCGGTGATCTTTATTAACTTTTTTCCTTATAGTTCTTGCACATATCAAGCTTGGCTTGAGTCTACTAAAAATCTGAAACAAATGGCTGAAAATGAATTATCGGATACGTATTCTGTCCGAGAATCATTGTTCGTTTGCCGAGAAAAGGCTAGGAATATTTTGCTTTCGCAACAGGATAGAACAGAGCACACGATTCGAAAGAGAATCTTTGAAACCCAGAGAGCTCGTAATGAGCTTGAGTGGCAAAAACTAAAGGTGGGTTTTATTATATTATAAACATTTTATTTCTTGTTATTGATAAATGTAATATTTTTAAAAAAGATGCAGGAGGAAATGAAAAAAGTATTTCGTGAGATAAAAAATCTTGAACAAGCATATCGGGACAAAACGGATGCCTTGAAATTAGCTGAAACTAGGCTTGAAAACAGAACAGAGCGCTTAGAAATCGAAAAATGCCTTGATGAGGCATATGATAAGCTTTGCCTCGAAGTAGGAGCATTACGAACAATCCGAAGAACTCTTCAGGATCAGATTGATATTGCAAGAACCAGTTACAATCTACTAGAAGAACAAGAACAAACAATTGATGTTGATCTTAATAATAAGCAACATTCTCTCATGACCGATATAAAAGCGTTGGATTTGCGTGCTCGTTTAAGGGGAGGTGAATTCGTAGAAACCTCCAATGGTCCGTCACCGTCTGCTCAAACTGAACGAAATATAAAATTAACTAAAATGGAGGATGAAATACCTAAAATTTAAATTCACTTTAAAACAAACAATTTTAACAAGAAAAAAATTAATAAAAACGGTTTGCATACAAAAATTTAATTTTAATACAGGAAACACATTTTTGATAGTTTTTCAAAAGTAAGTTTTTCTTAGCCGTCAAAAAAGTCTGGATACCTTCCATTGACTGTTTTGCAAGGTTTTTCTCTCTTGTAGAAGAAGTGTACATAAACACATGAAATCCATTAAAATCTAAAAGACATTAAAGACACCCAAATCCAATGGAAACCACAATAGTTCGAATCCTAGTCTTGAAATTATGTCGTTTTCGTTTGGGATTTCGGAGTTAGGATTTTTGCCTGCTATTACTGCAAAGGCTGTTTCATGTAATGTTTTCGGAGTATTTTTCTATATTTGATTTTATATGTAGCTTTAAAAGCTTATTAAAAACTTTCTTATCTGACTTTTAAACTCGAATATTTGAAAAACTCAACAAAAAAGAGCAGCTCTGATGTCAGAGTCGGTTTGAACGCATCAAAAACCTTTAGAACTTATGAAACTTCGGAAAAAGCTGTGTTTCTATTAATATCAAAAACAACTTTTATTAACTGAAGTTATATAATTACATACATTCTTTCTATTCAGAATCCAATGTTTTTTTTTATATTTACGTATTTTCAGTGTAATAAAATGTGACTGTTATTTGAATTTCCGGCCACTGTTTAATTTTTTTTAAATATTTACTCCGAATTATCTGCCACATCCGGTTGTCAAACATATTCCATTCAAAAAACCAACTCTACCCAACTTCACTCAACATGCGAAGTATTTGCAAACAAATACGGCGAATTCACACACATTACATTCCAATTGCGAAAATTCGAACCAGTTGACGACTGAAGAAAAAAAACGCACACACATCCACATTATACCAACTAGTTCAGTGCTGTTTGCCGTTCAGATTTTTTTTCGTTGAAAGCGTACAAAAATTACGCCACTTCAAAGTAAAATACTCGCATTTATTTAAGTATAAATTATGCCTTATATATTTTAATCGAATAATTGTGCATTGAATATTAATTTGATTATGATTTTCCATTGAATTTATCTGGCTAAATTTCATTTATAGAAAATCGAAGGTGTACACGGCGAATAAGAAAAGGAACAAAATTTCTTTTGAAGGGCCACCACACCACTACTATAATTTGCCAAGAGCACTCTGCAAGCTAGAAAGAGACCCGTCACATCGGCGAACGGAACAAAAATAGCAAAACCACAATGGCGAACCAACCTAGCACCGGTGTTGGTAAGAAATAAAATTTAATTTAATATTCTTTTTCATAAATTTAATTGAAAAATTCATTCGAAAATATAAACATTAAAGTGTCCAAAAATTAATTTTGATCTCAAGACAATGATAATCGAGAAAATGGCTTGAGAAAAATCGTTTCAAAAAATCGGGCCATCCATCGTCGTCTTCGTCATGTAGTTGGTCTTCGAACAAAAACCCTGCCTCAAAGTGCAAATGTCAATTTTCGTTTTGGGGGAAGATGATTTTTTTTTTTACTTTACTTTTTTCCGATTTTGATTCATATTTTACGATAGTATTGCTTTTGGATTTGTTTTAATTTTATTTAAATGTAATTGTTTCAAAAGCTGAAGAATTATGGCTTGGAATTATTTCCTGGTTTATCCATTCGAAGCGTGTTTTTTATGGTCAAGTGATTTTTTTTTTTTTAATTTTATGGCCGACCACAATTATTGATGCATAGGTATATAATTTTTTTTTTTAATTAGATTAGCATCACAAATCGAAGAATGGCAATCTGATTGCCTGGTGGAGAATATTTGCATTGAAGTTTGCTCGAGTAGAAACTTATTGGATGGTCCAAAAATGCTTTGGTTGACGAGGAACGAGGAGATTACTAATCGATGATTTTTTTTTAGTTATGACTGAGCTATATGAATGTTTATCGTGACCTGAAGCTTATGTCATAACATTGCAAAACATTTTAAAAAATTCTGAAGAAAAGGATATTGATGATTTACAGAGCAGATAATATGTAGGTGTGTTGTTGGGCAAGTGAATTATTATATCCACAATAAAGTTTGAGAGCCTTTAACTGGCTTCCTAATAAATAGGAGAACGGAGTTCAACCCTAGTTCATACCACCTCAAAACGAAATGCACCTATGGGGCTTTGCTCTTTGGGAGCTAGTGCCAAATTGATCATTCTAGCTCTAAAGGGCTTGTCGATTAGATGCGTTCCATTTGACGCACAATGTTTAAAGCGAGAAAAATATTAAACCAGCAACATCACCAGCGCCCTGAGCAGCTAACAGCTAGCAGCTTTTCCAAACATTGCGAACAGATCTAGCCACCAGTACTGCTTAACATTTCCTTTCGAAACAACAACATATTTGGTACTTTGACCAAACGAAGCTGACGTTGCTGGTCTAATCTGTATCGGACGATTAAAATACATTTGTGTATAACAATTTCATTTTCATTTCTTGATAGTGTTTCATGTTATAGCGTTGTTGCTTGAATTAATGAATATTGTTGGGTATAATTGCACTGCGACCTTAGGATCTTTTGTGGTCCCTTTTTGAACTGGATGGGTTTCTTATCTACAATTCGTCATCCAGATTCGTTCCTTTGCTCTCGACTATATGGTGAATGCCCAGATATCTTTGACTTTGATGCACTAGTGCATCACATCTAGTAATTATGTGGTCCGGTGTTTCCTCGTGAGCATTGCAGAATCTGCAAGAAGCGCTGCTCACTAGGCCAAGGATGTTGAGGTTTCTTCTCAGTTTACAATGTCCTGCGAGGTGAGGAGACTCGTTTCTTTCCTGAGACTATTCCTGCTTAAGCTGATGCAGGATTAGGAAGCGCTCTCGGTTTTTCGTGTGCCCAATTTAAATCCGTTCTCAGATTTAGATCACGAGATATTTAATTTTGATAACTAGACTAAAGGTTACGCAAAAAACCGGGTTTATCTTGTTGGAAAATAATTTTTAATTATTCTTGCAAAAACTAATATCCAATTGAAATTAAGTTTCATTCACATTTTACCGAAAATAACCGTTTTTGAAATTTCTAAGGGTATTATCTGAAACTGACAAGACAGAATTTTCCTCCATTCACACCAAAAACCTTTGAAAATAATAATTTCTATATATTCTGTATAAAACTTATATATTTTATTAAAAAAATAACATACCTAAAAATTTCTTGTACGATAAGCCGTTCTCGAGATACGCGTTTTTCAACACTAATATCTTCGCTTTTTTTTTTTTAAAATCTACCCATATTTCAATAGCAATCATAAAATGTGTGTGTTTATGCAAAAAAAAAAAATTCTAACTGGCTCTTTGCCAAAGACTACATTTTGACTTTGACCACACTTCTCAATCGGAAATCTACCACTTGAGTTTGGTAATGTAAAAGAAAAAGTTTCCATTATAAGTTTAACGCATTCAAATCCAAATGAAAACTTTAATTTCCTTATCACAAATTATTTATACAAAAAAATATTTAAAAAGCTTTTTTTTTTCTTATCTTGATTAGTGGTTCCACGAAATTTTCGCTTACTTGAAGAACTAGAACAAGGACAAAAAGGTGTTGGCGATGGAACAATTTCCTGGGGCCTGGAAAACGATGATGATATGACATTAACACACTGGACAGGCATGATAATTGGGCCTCCCAGAGTAAGTTGGCCTTGAATTATTTAATACGAAACTGAAAACCTTATCGCTTTGTTGATACCTTTCTCGACTGACATATTTTTAACTTTTTTTTTGTTGTTTTGTTTTTGCATAATAAATACAGACACCCTACGAAAACCGGATATATTCATTGAAAATTGAATGCGGTGAACGCTACCCGGATGATCCTCCATCTCTTAGATTTCTATCAAAAATTAATATTAATTGTATTAATCAAAGTAATGGTGTGGTAAGTCAGAAGAATGAAGCAACATTTTTTTTTTAATTTAAATTTAAATTTCCCTGAAACAAAAATTTTTTTTCTTTTGTAGGTTGACCATAGATTAGTGCCCATGCTAGCCAGATGGAATCGCGAATACACTATAAAATCAATGCTTCAGGAAATTCGTAGGATTATGACTTGCAAAGAGAATTTAAAGTTGGCGCAACCACCAGAAGGCAGCTGTTTTTAGTTGAACGTTTTCTCTTAAATAATATTAAAAAAAAAAAAAATCACTTATCCCCCAACAACAAAAAGTCTAAAAAAAAATCTAAACAATACAAAAAATGTTTAAAAGAGTAAAAAATCAACAAAAAAATAAATGAATATAATGTAAAAAAAAAAAAACAGATGTAGGAGGAACAGTTACACCCTGTAACACAAAAAAAAACAAGAAACACAGTAAATTACCAATAATTATAAAATAAATAAAAGAAATTATTAATTTCAATCAAACAAAAACCAACCTACATACTATTCTATTCTTCTTCTTTGTCTTCTTTAATAAGAACCAACCATCAACAACAACAAAAACAGTAAGCAACGCAAAAACCATTCAAACTTGCGCTACACCTATGCAAAGTAATAATTTAACTCAAAAACGAATTGCAAAACACATAAAGGAAAGCAGGCGATTTTATTTCATAATTATTATTATTACTATTATAATTATTATATATTGAATTCTACATTTAAAAAAGCAAAGAAAACAACAACAAAAGAAATGGTATAAAAACAAGCATTGAACTTATAAAAAAATATATTTATTGAAATGAAAAAAAAAAAGAAGAAAAATGCGTAAAAGAAAATAAATATAATGAATAGCATTACATCATTTTAAATGATTAAAAACAATTATAATTATACATTTATTTAACAGTAAACTATTATAAAACTAAAAAAAACGAGAAGAAATTGTATAAATTGATTTGTGTATTTTTTTATAGTTTTTATTTTGTGTAAGTTTTTTTTTTTTTTTTAATTATGTATTTGTTTAATATACTATAAAAAGCAAAAACTAATGCATTGTTGGTATATTATATTGATTTATTTAAACCACATACACATACATATAATCTCTCACAATTTCTCTCCTCCTGATAAAAAATGCATTTCTCTCTTTCTTTTGTAGTTATTTTGTCGTTAACTATGAATGTCTTAAAATTATTTTTATTTGTTTGTTTTAATATTAAATATATTTTTTTTCTAAATGATGAGATTAAAGAATAAAAATTAAAGTGATAAAGCGCTTGAAACGAAAAATAAAATCCAAATTTAACCTAACAAAAAAAAATTGGTGTAAAAAAATGGTTTATTATTTATAAGAGATAAAAAAAAACCTAAGATTCCAAGGTTTGAGATGTGAGTTTTGAAACTTACAGACGAGAAATTATAAAAAAATAATAGACTACGGAACATGAAATGATATTAAAAGGTGAGTAAAAAATTAAACTAGAAATGACCACCATTATTCCGATAGTCGTTTAACTAAAATGACTAGGCCTCTATTTAAGTTGAAAAAAAGAAAAACTAAGGTTTTCTCCGCTTTACACTCTTCTCATGATCATACCATAAATTCCAATTGTCACTTACAGATCCCAGTTGTTTTAATTAAACGGCTATCGCAATTAGGGTGATGACACGGAACGAGAGCGGAACTCGCAATTCTGTCTGTCTGTATTTTGATGCTTTAATTGATTTTTTAGCTCCAAAGATAACGATTCGTTATATAACCGTTAAGACAAAAAAACCTTTCAAAACGGGCTCTAACGATTTTGATGAAACTTGTTTAGTAGGGCTTTGAAAGTTATTTAAATTTTTTAGCCAAAATATATTTTTCTAAAAGCCGTTATTAACGTTACACCTGTCATAACCCCGGATTTATGATTTTTCATAAATGGTTTGCCGGGTTGTGATAAAAATTTGAACGAGAGTTCCGATATAATCTTAATAATATTACATCCAAAATGTTCAATAAAAAAAAAAAATTATGATACATAAAATGAGAATTTTTTTTTATTATTTCTCTGATGACATTCTTACTTTGGTATATATTTTTATTTGTTTATTCTAAAGAACTTTTAACAACAGGAACACGTTCTTGCGATCCAGTTGCGCATTTTATTATTAAGTCATCAGATTTTAACTGAGTGCCCCACGAGCTAGCACTAGCTAAACTAGTTACTCAAACTTACAAACCTCCGCAGCTAACTAGTCAACTGACTTCAATATTCTTCTCAAATGTGGGACGATTTCTTGAGTTATGATTCTCAAATTTATGAGCTCACGGTGAATACCAGTATAAGTCTGCCTTTGATCTTCAGATCATGTATGCAAGTACAAAAATGTACATATGTATATTTTGATATTCATTTCATATTTAAATATCTCAGTGTCGATTAAGTTTTCATCGAATCATTGAATCGATTTACAACTGATGGAAATCCAATTTTAATATTAGCAATTGATCCTATAAATTTTCCAACAATTAATCCTATAAATTCTGTGTATTCAACGAATTATACCCAATTATAAAAAAAAATCACATTTTTTTGAATATTTATTTATTTAATTGTAGAAAAGTTAGTCATGGCTGCTATCTGAATTTAATTTAGATATTAAGAAACAACTTATCGCCAACGTTATAGAACCTTATAGCAAGCCAAAATCCACTTCCACTGGTTGCAATTTCAGCAAATTTTTAATTAATATGTGTTTTGCAATAAAGGTTATTTTCATTTCTGTATAGTAAAAATATACTGTATACCTTTTCCATCTTTAATTCAACAAAATAATAATTTGATTCATTTCTCATTTACTTTAATTTTTACGTAGTACACACACTGAGATTCTGCAGCTTTCTCTAGTAAGAACATTTTTTATAATGGGAGCTTTTGTGAATAATGTTTCCCACGGAATTTTTCCTATCACCTTAAATTGGAAATGCCAACAATATTCCAATATTTGTAGGCTCGAATATGGTCAATCAAAGTGATAGCACAGTTGCCATAGAATATTCATTTCATTTCGCAATACCCGGTTCCCAACTTTTGATTATGTGGAAAATTCCTTGGGAAATCATAATGTTGTGAATGTAGTGATCAGTTAATAGTTTTCGCCATTAGTATATTTGAAACTTGCAGACACTTTTTAAGAACCTTTTTTTTTATTTTTCTATTCTCTATTTTTCGAGACCTTTTCCTTTGTTCCGTAATGCGTTTTGCTTAAATGCTAGTAAAACGACAACATTCGATATTAATTCTCAAATCCAGATCAGCTCAGAAAGTCCAATAAACAGGAAACCTAGAGAATTGTTGTCGGAAAAAATTTGCCACCTTGATCATGCTCTTTCAAAAGTGTGCTCTGATTAGTTTACTCTAAATGTACTCGTACATACATAAATCTGTTTTTAAAAAGGAATGATCTTTATATGTAAAAAAAGTAAAAGGTTGACAAGATATTCAAAACTGTTCATTTCAAATCATGTTTTAGAGAATCATGCACGTATACAAAAATTCTAATTAATAATTTTTGCTTTAAATTAGGCGGAAACTAAAGAGGTCATGGTGACGATAATTTAAAAATAACTTCGATGATATGGCAGGCAAATGATGCATCATGTTTCTAACCAACGTATCATACAAAAGGTGTGTCTTCCTATTGGCATTAGAACTTAAGATGCTGTCCTTATATTTGAATACACGGATACCCGTGTCTTTTATAAGATCCGGACTTGAGTGTGTGTATTTTAAGAATCCAGGTTCTATTTTCTAACTATCCGGATTTTAAGTAATACCCTTTTAATTGACATCCATTTTTGTTGGTGATCGCCAACGTAATCACATAGCTATGTCCGAGACTTTAAAAGAATAGAACTTTAGCGAAAAAATAACAAAAAAAACTATTGAATTTATTTGGTTTTATTGCGCTCGTTGCTTCATCCAACTTGTTTATATCGCACCATTAACTCAATACTTAACATTATATTTGTTTTCTTTAAATTGATTTAAATTTACATCATAGCACAAAAGATGTATGCATTTTATCTATCTTTGATTTGTTCAACCATTAAAAGTATATTTAAATTATTTTTTACTATAGCTCCATTAAGGATGTGGCAAAGGACTAAATAAATACATGAAGGGTTAACTTGAGGCAGGCATTTAAAATAATAAACTACACGATAGAGATACGAGTATTCTATGCATATTTGATAATCTACTCGATGTAGTTTTTTTTTTTTTTTTTCTTAAACAAAACTCGGAATTGTTTTTTTTTTTTTCATTTGCTGTTTCGACCTAAAAAAAAACGTTCATATGTTTTTTTTTTCTTGAAGACGAAGATAAACTTTATTATTTTCCATCTTAGTGTTATTTGGTTCTAGTTTTGTTTAACTGTAACAAATTGGTTTTTTAAGTGTGGTAGTTGTTTTGTTGTTGTTGCTGTTGCTGCTGCTGGCGGTCAGTTGATGTTATTTAGCTGGGAGCTTACTTCTTCTTTGGAACGAATGCTATCTTTCTGGATTTAATTGATGACCATTGATGTCTCTTGATATAGTAAGAGATCGCAATCAAGAAAGTGAAAATACCAAAGGCCTTGATCACCATGCGTTTGCGGTCGTCGTGTTCTGGCTCTGATGTCCATTTCAAGAATGTAGCAACATCCTTGGCCAATTGACTGGCAGTTGCTGGTGTACCATCTTGGTATTCAATAACCTGATTTAATTATGAGAAAAATTCGAATCATTTATTTTATTTAAAACCACTATTTAACATTTCTTACCTCATTGTATAAAACTTGACCCATACCAATAGCTCCACCTGCGAAATAAGGATTGAAGTATTGTCCTTCGCGGAGAACTACTCCCGCTGGTGCTTCATGGTAGCCAGTAAGCAACGAGAAGATGTAATCTTCTCCACCATGGCGAGCTGATACAATGTAACTCAAATCTGGTGGATAGGCTCCATTGTTGGCAGCACGAGCAGCTTCTTCGTTGGGGTAGGGGCCAGGGATGTAATCAGAAAGTTTACCAGGCCTGTCGAAATAGTTACCAGCATCATCTGGACCGTCCCTTACCTATTAAAATTTACATAAAAAGTTTTTATTTTGAAAGTAATTTTGTATTTTTGTTTTATTATATTTTTGTCTCACCATAACTGATTCAGCTTCAGCCTTAGCTTCTGCTTCAGTATGGGTTACGCCAACCAGATTACGGTAAGCGATGAAGCGCAACGAATGACAAGCAGAGCACACTTGTTTGTATACTTCATAACCACGGCGAACGCTGTGTACAAAGAATGTAAAAAGTTTTAAAAATCTTGCTGAGAATTATAAAAAAAACTTTGAAAATTTTTTATCTTAATTTGTTATTATTATCGCAGAAATTTTTTTTTTTTTGCATCGAAGATAAATCTCAAACATAATAAAAGGGTGCCTACTGTGCATTTCGTCCTATTTCCTATCCTATTCGAAATTGCTTTTCTTTCTGATTTTAATTTGTACTCTTTAAAAGTTATGAAGTTGTCGATTAACTGTTTGAGTCATATGCAGCAGAACCATCGAATTGCACGAAAGACTTTTGATAGCATAAGTTAAACACGAAGAGTTTTATAAATTTTTGTGCGATTTTCAGCAGTGAATATATGGTCTTCAGAGTAAATTTTCTATTATTTTTTTTTTGGTACTGATAAAGGAAATGAATATGAAAAATTTTAATTAGTTTTTGGGAAATGTGTTTTGAGGTTTTTTTTTTTAAGAACCAACAACTAGTTCGTGAGATGCACTCAATTTTTGACAAGTGATACTTCTGTTTTTAAAAATTGCAACTACCTAAACCTTCCAACAATCAATTTTTGTCAAAAAATATTGAAATTTAGCATTTTAAATTTTTTCATTGAAAATTATCAATTTTTTCCAATTCAGAAATGTATTGATTAAATATTTTATTAATTGTCTTGTTAAATATTAAATTTTTTGCATTGACAAAAATTATCTTGATAGTTTACAATCACAATAAAAGATATTGAAAGGTAAAATGTTGAAATAATTCAGTTTGAACACAAAAATTTAATTTTTTTCTTCAAAATTTTGATTTTTAAAACTGCTAAAATAACAATTTTAAAACAGACCTGTCGCATGATATTGTAAGAATTTTTATTGTTTTGTAAAATTTTGCTTTGATCATGTCTACTTATCATTTCCTAACCTGTTGACAAAACATCTTGAATTCAAAAGTTTGTATACACAAATTGTTTGAACTAAGCTTTAAAAAAAAATACGATTAAACTATAAAATCCAAAATTTGGACTCGTGCTAACATTTTAAGGTTGTACCTAATCAATAAAACACACATTTGTATAAGGTTGATTTATTTAAGTTCCTACTATAACCTAAAAATTAGAGCTCTCTATTACACGGATACCGGATCCGGATTTGAGTCCGTGTATTTTAAGAATCCGGTAATTTATTTTTTTACTATCCGTGTATCCGGATTTTAAGTAATACCCGTACTACATTGATTCTTTTTTCAAGGTAAGGATGGAATTCTGTTTGAATGTCACAAAAATAATTTTTTTTTTAAACTTTATTTTTTCTAACAAAAATTCGAGTCAAAAAAAGTCACGACTAATTATGGCTTCATTGCGTGAGAAGTTTACTGACGGAGTAAATTCACGTTCTGGGCGACGTTGACCACCAAGATCATGGGATTTGATAGCGTATTTACGCAAATAATCCCTGAACTTAGGCAGCATAAAAAACCAAGATTACTCAAGTTATGGGCTATATACCGCACGAAATATGTGCGAAAAAGTAGTTAAAAAATACCTCAATAGAATCGCATGCTGCAAATCTTCGCGAGGTGGCCAATTGAATGAGTGGACTTTGCCATTAAGTGTGGAACACAATCCACACCTAATGGCAAAGTCCAAACTTTACTATGACATAAAATGTTCATCAAAAATGTATCGCTGTGTATGAATCGGACCATTCTTTAAAACATTCTTGTCTTTTTCCCCAAATTATAAGAATTCGAAGTTCAATTGTAAGGACACAAGTATTTTGAAATAAAAGAATCTTCACCTAAATTTCCATATCATGAAATACACGATACAGAACTAGCGCAAATAATCAAATCAGTCTTAATACAAAACTTATATTGTAGTGTAAGAAGATCTTCCCAATTTTATTAAACGTCGACAAGGAAGAAAAAAAAAACATCAAATTGGAGCATTGTAATTCTATAAATACGATAATTCTGATTTTATGATTTTTCTAATAATGCGTAAGGAATTAAAAGAAAGTTCCTAAGATATATTTAGTAAATAGATCCAAATAGAAAACTTCGAAATGTAAAGAAAAATTAACTTCTTGTTCTCAACATCTTCCTCTTCACGTCAACAAAATGTCGAAAGCTCATTGAATGTAATGTCAAAAACGAATGAAGCCGTGCTTTTCAAGCAATTTCTTTGTATCCGCTTGTTTTCCTCCAACCACCTCAGTGAACTTTCGGATGAATCAAGAAGTGCCTGCAACTCGAAGGGTAAAAAACAAATGATTTTGAACAGCTGGGAGTCATAAATTTATTCAATAAATGAAGCACTCAGAGGGAAAAGGAGTTAGTAGACTATATTCCTCAATAAGAATCTGGACGACATACGTTCTGGTTTTAATTGTAAATTGGCTTATTTTATAAATGTGTTTCTTTTTCTAATTTTTGATAGTACGTATGAACACCTTCTCTGACCACTCCAAACAAATCTTTTAGAGAGAGAGGAACACATGAAACTAACAAATAAAACCTTGACGACAACCCACAGTAAAATAGCAAAAGGAGATCCTTTCAAATAATTTTAACATAGTCTTATTTTTAAGAAATATCCATGTAGCATAATAATCGAACATATTATATATAGGTATGTAGGTATGTCTATTCATAATACAAGGTGTGTCATTGAATTAAAAAAAAAAAGACATTTTATACAACATTCCAAACAAATTATTAACAATTCAAAGCAAAACATACCTGGCATGATCAAGCGAAGCAATGGCACCTTTGTGGGACCATGGCATTGATGGTGGATGTACCTCTGTACCGGAGGCTTGCACCGATTGCTCAAGAGCAAAAATAAGGGCTCCAATACCTCCAGTTACAATCCCTGCAGATGCAAGTAGCTAAACAGCAAAACAAAAAAAAAGTTATAACAACTATCATACTCATAATAACCTTGGTTCACATAGGGAATAAAATAAATATTTTTAGGTTAAGATAACTCTTTCCGAAGAGAAATTACACAAGATGACGTATTAAAAGTTATACCTTCTTTTGGCCACTGGTCCATGCTTTGCTGGTGGCAAAGTTATTCACCTGTAAAAAGTTGAAAAGAATTAAAATCACAATTTTTTTTTAAATGCATAATCTTCAATTTATTGTAATCCAAAGGGTGTAATAAATTTTCCATCGCTGATGTTCGAAAAAAAAAGAAGCAGAGAAAAAAAAGTTCATTCATTGGGTTACATAATAAAACATTTCATAGAATTTTTGCACCGAGTTAGTACAATGAAAATCTGTTCGTGAATCAATTAGATCATTTTCAAGTAAATTATTTATGGCAAAAGAGTGTCAGTAAAATAAAGTAAATAGTTTATTAAAAGGATTTTTTAGGAAATTCTGTTCAAATAAAATATTTCGATTTTCGAAGATGTTATGCACTCAATGGGAAGAACAAGTCGGGTTGTAAATTTGCACGTTTTTTTTTTCAACGAGTGAATGGAAATTTGTTTATTGAAATTGTTAATACCTGCTGCCGGGATAAACAGGAATTAGTTTTTAATAAATTAGAGCCACAAATTCTGCCTATTGTTGCCGCCATGGTGGCTGTAGAAGGTACACGACTTTTTGAAGGATGAAAGAAAATTCGAAACTGAGTTGGTGCAATTTTTTGACTTTTCGAAGATTTTATAATTTTTTTTCGTTCAAGAGAGGGGGATGGGATTTTTATTTCTGCACGAGTGACAGTTGTTGGTGGAGCTGTCAGTTTTGGGGAAGAGTGACAGGTTGGATGAGCACGTCCAGGGATACACTTTCGGGAAAGGTTTGAGAGGGAGTGGTGTTTTAATGTCAAAGTTTACAGGGTGGCTGATGAAACATGGATGGAACTCGGTTGCACGTTGGAAATTTTGAAATTAAAAATTATTAAACTGATGGTTTTTATCGTGCCAGTAAATTGTTGACTACCGATGCGTATTCACTTACTATTATGGATGACTACTACAATTCTATTTTAAGATATAGTTCCATGGCGTATCAGTATAATATTTTTATGATTTTTCTGATTGACCACTTAAATGCTTAAAGGTTTTAATTTATTTAAATTAACAATAATTGTCTATACAAGGTGCACTCTTTTCATTTATTGTTCCCAAAACCAAAACAAATTATACCAAAGATTAGTAAAAAGTGCAGGAGACTTAAATTGTCTCCACTTTGCCTACAAATTGTTTGGTGGCGAAGAAAAAACAACTTAAAGGAAATGCATTTTAGGGGTGAAACCTGAAACGTCTGAAGCTTTTGATACTAATAGGCTAGTATTCACCCAACCCTCTTAATTTTAAAAGGCTGTACGCTACTGATATGAAATAAGAAATCCCTTACATGACACAATGAAATCATTTCACTTTCCCAAACAAAAATTCTTTCGCATCAGCAGCGTGCTAGAAGCCTTAGAGGGCCACCTTGTTTAGTTTAATCCATGATTATTCCAGTTTCCATTGATTAATAAAGGTCCATTTGGTGTTATATAAGAAACGCATTGTAGAGTTACAGAAATATTTAATCCGTGGTTCAGCACTATTTATCGTATGAATTTTGGAGATTAGTTGAGGTTTAGCTATTTATACAAGGTTCTACTGCGTGATAACATCCAATATTCCATGCTGGAATCAACTTTTGACCACAGCACCAAAATCGAAGTGTAATAGCGGACATATCTAACTCAAATCCAACTCGATATTTCGATTTTGCATATAAACGGGGTAGAAGATTTGCTAATACAACCTTTCTGAATGAAATAAAAATGTCTTTGCTTCAATAAGAAAAGCATTATTGGCGCAAACGCCAATTAATTATATTTGTTGGGTAGTTATGAAGTTTATTTAAATTTAAAGTATTTTCTGCAATATAGTTATTAATTAATGAAATAGAAGTTCTTTCACTATTTAATGAATTAAATATTAAAAGTATTTTATCTATAAAAATAATTAAGATAGTTAAAATTAATAAATAACTTTCCCGATAAATGTATTGAAGTTTACACCAGTAAGAAAATTTTTATTGAAGTCAAGGTGCTGATATGCAATAATGCTTACCTCGGATATCAATTAGAGCACTTGCTGATATTGCACTTATAAAATCAAATTTGGTAAGAGTTATATCTTCGACGACGTTTTAAGTCTCTATGACACCATTTTTTTATATTGCAAATTTAATTTGAGTCATTGTAATAATTTGATTTTTACACTAACTTCTCTACGGGTTTTTTTTTAATCCGAAAAGAAATTGCAACGTTTAGAAGTAGTTTCGGGGTATTTATTTTATTGCAAGCTGTACCCATGCGTTATCACCTTCAACATTCATAAAGGAACATTTAAGTATGGCAATAATTTAAATTTCGAAGCTATCTAAAAACTTAAATATATACAGCAATTAGATATTATCACACTGAAAAAGAATTTCAAAGTACATCTCTCCGATTATATAACTAAAAAGAAAGTAAACTTTTCTATTCCTTTTCTAATTTCAACTTTCAAATCTCCCGCCCATAAAATTCCCCTCGGCCATCTTTTTTTCCAACCATAAATTTCCCTCCAAAACGAAAATCTGCTGACATCTCGCTCATCCTGTCAGCTGTTTATCCATTTTAACAAAAATATCCCTTTCTGGCGAAAGTACAATTTCGTGAAACGCCATCATCATTCTTCGTTTTTTTTCTTCGCTGTTGGACCGTACGAAAAGTAGTGCAAACGTCGAACGAGACGACGACAAGAAAAAACCTAAACCTAAAAAAAAAAGGTACGCCATTATTAGACTGTGTGCGAGAGGAACAAAGAAGATTTTTTTTTAAATAAAAATTAAAAATATCGAATTATTTTTGCTCCAAAAGCCGTAGAAATATAAAAGAATAAAAATAAAGAAAAGAAATTTCCAATTCGATAGATTGTGATTTTCAAAGTTCTCCCTTGAACAAAAAAAAATAAAATAAAAAAAGAAAAAAAAATTAGTTTAATTTTTCCATTCTCTAAAATCGAGTTTCGGAGTTGGTCTCTTTTTTTTATTATTTTTCTTTCTTTCAAGTTTCATTTTTTTTTTGTACCAATATCGGTGATTTTGAAGAAAACTAGAAAAAGTTTTCATTTTGTTCTTTGAATATTTTTTAAAAACTTTTTTTTTTATAAATCGTGTTAAGTGGGAAGCAGCAGTAGCCGCATCGGAGGAATATAATTGTTGAAGAAAAAACCCTTGTAACTCCATAAAAAGACTCAACGAGGAAAGGGATAATTGTGGCCAATATGACCAGTGGCGGCGGAATGCCCGAGTTGGGCTCAAAAATAAGCCTCATTTCGAAGGCGGATATCAGATACGAGGGCAGATTGTACACCGTCGATCCGAATGAATGTACAATTGCATTATCGAGCGGTAAGTTGCCTTTTTTTTTCCACTACTCTATATCTATACATATATGTACATACTTACATTATTTTATGTACATAGGCTTACATATATATCAGCATGAAAGTATGTACATTGTACAATGCCTGGCTGTCTGTTTTGTGTGCTCTTTTTTCCTTTATAAATGTTTGCAAATGCGAACTATTAACTCAAATCACAGCTTTGGATGGAGTGGAGAGTTCCATTTTTTTGTTTTTTTTGAGAACCAGTGCGTGGCTCCCGGGGAAGACCATCCCCCACATTGTCCAAACTTTTGGGGTTAATGATTTTTGGGATATGTTATTACAACAAGTGGCCCACTTTTGGCGACATAGTTGGCAAAAATCTGAAGATATTTTCCCCCTAAACGAATGTTATAGCAAATTTCATCCAACGTGGTAAAGTGAGTGCCATGGTTTTCTTTGAACCATCAACAACGGGGTAAAGGGGGAAACTTTACAAATCATCAGATTTGCTGTAAAACAAAGCGGTTTCTCTTTTTCGATCCCGTTAAAATGATTATTACACAGAGACACAAGAACAGCATATAATGGCAAAATGGCAAAACATGAACAAAAAAAAAAAAAAAAAAAAAAAACAACTAGTTAATCACCCCAGCCACTTTTTGCAGTTGTTGTTGTTGGTGGAGGAGGAACCTCGTGATGGTGGTGTTGATCTTGTTATGCCCGTTTGATTAAAGAGGATTCTGATTTAATTCTAATTGTTAAAAATATAAAATAAAATATTGTGCAATTTAGATGAGAGCTTTAAACAAAAATAAAACATAATAAAAGGTTATGATTAGTACACGCATGTCTGAGTAATCCATCATCTACCTACCTATATGTAGCTCCAGTAGAGTTGTTTTGTATATTTTGTCTTGTGTGATTAAATAAAAGAAAATTCACATATTATGTACACGATGCCACCTCTTCTGTACCAACAACAAGACAAGAACGTAATAATAAAATTTTGTGTTTTCAACAAAATTTGTTTTGCTTTCAGCTTTACTCTTGTGTCGTGTCTCGTAAAGTAGAAGGGGGTGTTTCGATATTTTTAAGTAAATTGTTATTCAACTTCGCACTACGTGTTTATTTTTTTTTTTGTTTTGCCTTCCAGAAGGATATTTGGGGATTGATTTCTGTATTAGGTACATTAGGATGCTTGGCAATTAAAAGGTAGCATTTTGATATAACAGTTGTATCAAAAATTATTCGGCCTATATTATTAATAAGGATAGATGTTTTACTTTACAATAGGTTAGGTAGTTTTGAATTTCTGATGTTTTGTTTAAGGATGGTTGTTAGGTCAAAAAATTTAATAAACCACGCCCCTTTCACTATCCATTAAAATTCGGCACTTTTTCTGATTTTTGTCCATAACAGTTTTATGGTGTATTTTAACGTAAAAATATAAATAACGACTGGTACTAAACAAAATTTCCTACAATTACTTATTACAATTATTACAACAATCAGAACGCTCCTTTTTTTAAATGTGCAGTTTCTTCTTTATTTGGAGAACTCTATCTTCTGAGCTTTTGATTTGAATACAAAAGTTTACAGCAATAATCTTTTGTGAAATCTACTTTCCTGCATGCATCGAAAATTCATTTACCTGCATAAAATCAGCTTTTGGCTAAGAGAAACCGGGTTGAAATAGAGGTTTTTGTTGTTCGTTATAATGTTAGACAGTTGGTAGTTGGTAGATTTTAATCAGGAATTTGCACAACTACATCCTGCTTGCCACTCTCGAAAACCTATCCAAATAACTCATAACTTTTCCTTGTGCATTGCAACGTAAAATAAGTAACGATCAACTTGTAGACTACAAAATTTACTATAAATAGGTAGGTATGATTTGGAAAGTATTTTTGTGAAACTAATAAAAACGAAGCTGCTTCATACAAAAAAGAAAGGTTGAGAATTGTAAGTCAGTTAAACGTTTCATGGACTATCGCGCCGCCAAATTTATTTATTTATTTTTACTAAAAAACTTAAGAGTTTTATTGCATAATGTAGGTAGGCATCGTTTGGTTTTGAAGAATGGCTGTCTTGTAGCAGATGTCCCTAGGGAAGTGAGATATTAAGTTTTTATGGTTTTTTTTTAAAGCATTTAAAAAATACAATAAACATTTTTGCATAAAATAAAAGGCTTATTCAGTCGGCAAAATAACTTATGTTAGTAATATAAGTGTGTTTGAAACCCAAAAAAAAAAAAAAAAAAAAAAACAATTTTACAAACAATTTTATTACAATTTTAAGTCAAAACAAATTTTTTATGATAAAGGCAAAACAAAATATAAAATTAAAAAAATCTCACGGTTTACCTCGACATAAGGTTTTCTATAGAAATTTAAAATTTGATTTTTTTCAGACTTAAGAAAATTGCTTGAAATAAGATATCCTGTTGAAAGCATTTTATAGAAAGCATTTTATAGCTATTCAAACATAAGTGGTTAGGAAAAAAACAATATCCGCGAGGATGATTTTAAAATGGAAATGAGAAAGAATTATAAGGTTCCATCTTTAGAGTATTGTCAGTTAAAAAATGGAAAAAACACTTATTTGGACTTAAGCTAGTTTGTCATACTATTACAGAAATATATTTTGAAATAATTGAAATAAACTACCAAAAGAAATTAAAGAAACTACCAAAAGAACAAAGAAATCATTTCGCTTAGTGGAATAAACAAAGTAGAACTTTATATTGTTAACAGGAAAGATCTTTTTGTAATATACCCCATGGGTAACAGTTAGGTGTCCAAATGATGCTCTTCAACTAAGCTTTCCAACGTTGTTATAATTCATTTAATATGTTAATTCGAATAAAAAAAGGAGAATTTTCATACTATTAAGCGAATCTTTCGCCAGCCATTGCTATTAATTTGCATTGCAACAATAGTTGTCATACACTGCCTCAACGCCATGACTTACATCTTTGTGTCCATACAAAAATTTATATTTATAATATCTTTCCAACGATACATATTTCATTCATGGTCAATAGGCAGCAAAAACACTTATAAAACTAAAATTTACAAATTTATGTTAAATGAATATGAAAACAAAACATTTGTAATTAACTTTCTTTTTATTTAATTATAACTTAACTGCATAAATATTGATTTTTATTTTCTTTCTTATTTCAGTTCGTTCATTTGGAACAGAAGATCGTGAAACTCAATTCCAAATTGCACCCCAAAGTCAAATTTACGATTACATTTTGTTTCGAGGATCTGATATTAAGGACATTCGTGTGGTTAACAATGGAATGCCACATCCAAATGATCCAGCTATTATGCAAGTGCAATTGCCAAATGGACAACACTTGATGCCACATTTTCCAATGCAGACTATGAATCCGCCAATGGGTAATTATGGAAATCCTTTCGGAGCTATGGGTGGTCTTGGTGGTATTGGTGCATCGTCAGCAACGGCGACAGGATTGGCGCCCGGTTCGTTTATGCTCAACAAGCCGAAACAACCAAGTGAGTTAAACGACGCCCTTCCTCAAGAATTTAATTTAATGGCGATAAACAATTCATCAACGGCTGCTCCTCCTAATGCCCCCTCGACCTCTGCGGGTGAACACAAAGACCAAGGTGTGATGGTAATTCTTTGGCGTAATTTAGCACAGAAAAAAAAAATGCTCAAAGTTCCCTCTTTATTTTTTTTTTTGTTCATTTTTACATTTTAGATTGCTTTTAATTTAATTTTCATTTAAATATTAACAGAAAATCAGTATCACAATAATATAAAACACAAACAACGCTTACACAACTACAATTTTTGTTGCGCTTTTCAAATTCATTTCGAATTAATCAAATGATTTTTAATTTTTGCATGGGATATTAATATCATACTCATTGAAATAATAAACAGTTTAATTACCTACTCAATAATACTTTTAGGAACGGTTTTTTTTTTCAATATGAAAAAAATACATAAAGTATATCCGACCAATTTGAGAGAACAAAAAATAGAATTTATTCCGCCAAACATGCTAAAATCCTTGGTCTGCAGTGTCTGCTATAAATATCACCTATTTTTTGTAAAAATATTTTGTTTTTGTGTCAATTGTAGTTTTTGTGACTAAAAAGAAAATTAATTGTATATGGTTTATGGATGGTTTTGGTTAACGAGATAAGTTTATTGGGTATTCAATGGGTATTCAACCTTAAAAGAATTAAACAATAGTTTTTGTTGTAAGGTCTAACTACTTCCTCACTTCAACCATAACTTAAACGATTCACTTTTTTCTGAGCTTAATATTCAGTTTTCATTAGAGCTGAAATGAGGTAATTTGAAAAATTACAAAACAAGCGTACACATTACCATAGAGTTAACTTCGTTTGACCCCTCATTGTTGTTATTTCTTTCTGACTCACATAGAAATTTAAAATCGAATCCAAATTTATGTTTGGCTTAATGCGTTCATATAATTTCTGAGATAATTTCGTGCAAAATTTTGTTGAAAATACATCATTTGGATATGTGAATTAGAATAGGAAATGTGATAATTCCAAAGCTGGAAATTATGAACGAACTTGCCTCATTTGGCCTGATGAAAACGGGCTATAACAATAACATAAGCCAAAAGTTTGCATCCCTCCGGAGAATCTTACGATTGGAACTTTTATTTTTTTAAAATATTTACATTAAGAGTCAGTTAAACGAACATGGTTAATATTCGGTTCAGGACTTTAATCTAATGATTTCGCGCGGATCAACTAGAATAAACCAGTTATGAAGAATGTGATTGGCTTTTAATAAAATTTAAATGCGAAACGTGTTATTTTTTTTTTTAAATGTAATTCGTGTTTCAATCAAATCGAAAATAATTCTTTTAACGAAAGGGGATATATTATTACAATATATTACAATTGTAGGGTAGGTAGATTTATCAATTTATCACAACTGTGGGATAAGTAGATTGTCCGTTCAAGTGAAACCTGTTGTATTCGTATAGAATTTTGTTACCTTTTGGAGGGTTTAAAAAAACAGCAAACTTGCTTCCTTGATTACTATAAAACTTACTTTGGTGGATCCGAATTCAAAAGGGGGGTTTTTTGATATGCACAAAAACGAAATCGCATCAAAATTCTAAATTTGAAAGCACAATTTGCCGTATCACCGTCAGAATTCGGTTCTTTTTTGAATTTTAAGACAGACATTTCAAAACATTTTTTTCAAATAAGGTATTATTCAAGAAGTCGTAGCATTCAAAAAAAAAAAAAAAAAAAAATGGACCACTTGAAACAAAAACATACATATTATCCCTTGGTTCTTTTACTGAGTTTATTTTCTATTACGAATACTTCATTATCATTCTATATTGTATAAATATTTTACTTTAAATCTTTAGTTATTTACTAATCTGTCAAATTTTGTGATGTTTAATTGTTTGTGAATTTTGTGTTCGTTGCGTTGCTGTTCGTTTTTTTTTTTATGTGAGTGTTTGCTGGTAATAACTTACTTTTGGAGCTCTCAGCAGCTACTCACATCTTATAGAAAAAAGCTACATATGTACTTTGATGTTTTGTTTTATGTTTTCCCCAACCTTAATTCCTTCTCGTTAGCATTTCATTTATATGTATTTTTTTCAATTATATCCTTAATTTAAAAATAAATACTACAACAATGCGATCGCATAATTTCAATGTTACATAGTTTCCGTCTTAGATTTGCTTGCTGGTGCATCCCGATCAACAACGCCAATAAGTTTAATATCAAGAAAAAGTCCATCCGCCGATATGGCCGTCCAGGTAAATCCACAACAACAACCACACAATAACAACACTGGTAATAATCGTGATGCTGGTCATAAGCGACAAAACCATCAACAAAGAGGAGGTGGTAACAACACCAACAATAACCCCGGGAATGGTAATAATGGTGGTAATAGAAATGATGGCGGTGTTGGTGGTGGTGGCGGCGGAGGTGGTGGTGGTGGTTATTTCCAAAGAGATCGCCGTGACTCTGGTAGATTAGATAACCAACATAACAACTACAACAATCACGACAACCGAAACCACTACAACAATCAACGAAATCAAAATCAGAATCAAAATAGCCGCGGCTGGACGATGAACCGTGGAAATAACAACAATAACAACAATATGAGGAATCGTGGTCGCGGACGTTTGCCAAATCAAGTAAATGACACAAATTGATGTTAAAGTTAATGTGATTTTGATAATTAACATTTTGTTTGTTTGTTTGCCCAGGGATATAGACCAATGAGTGGAAATCCGAGCAAAAATAATCGCCCCAAGAATACAATCAAGTTCGAGCAAGACTTTGACTTTGAACAAGCTAACAATAAGTTTGAAGAGCTTCGTTCACAGCTAGCAAAACTTAAGGTGGGCGATGAACCCAAAGCTGAGCAGGTATTTTGTTTTGTTGCTTTTTTATTTTGTCCCTGATTTTTTTTATTATTATTTGTTGTCCTTTTATGCACCACCTTAATTGCCTTTCTTTTAATTTAAATTTTTTAAATTTTACTCTATTTTATTCTCATTCATTTTCATTGACTTATTTTTATTTCATTTGAATTATAAATTTCAATCCAATTTCCAAAATCCAGTCTAAAAAGACGCATTATTTAAACTTTTCATTTGCTTAAATTTTTTGCTTTAATTTAAGTTTAAATTTAAATTATAATAAGAAAACAAAAAATGATATATCGAATAATGTATATGAACATCATTCTTCGTTGATGACCACTTGTTACTTGATTCAAGTGTTCTTCTCCAACTTCTCAGATCAATGGTGAAGCAGATAAAAAGGATGATTCTGGTAATGAGACTGGTGCCGGCGAACACGAGCCCGAAGATGAAGAAATTACCGTTGGCTATGACAAGACAAAATCGTTCTTCGATAATATCTCATGTGAAGCAGCACAAGGTCTTTCAAAAAATAAAAAGATCGATTGGCGTCAGGAGCGCAAATTGAATAATGAGACTTTTGGTATTGCATATTCAAGGCACGGAAGGTAATAAATATAAAAGAATAAAATTTCCTTTTATTAATGTATGTATGTATGTTTAATTTTTTTTAGCTATCGTGGACGAGGCAACTACTATAATCGCAATATGAACAATTATGGTGGATATAACCGAGGTTATAGGGGAGGTAATTACAACAATCGCAACCGAAACAACAATAATAGAATGGGTCAGCAAAATATCCAAAATAATCCACAAAAGAACCAAAACGTGCAACAGCCACAAAGTCAACCACAAAATAAGAATTCACAGGAGACTAATAATACACAATCTCAAGTAGCGGCTGTAGTTGCAGGTAATTTATATATATATATAATAGATGTTATTATTTTATTTTTAAAAAGTTTTGCTGCTTTTTCCGTTGCAATATGTTGCCTCCTAATTAAATAAATTTAGATTAATATTTTCATATGTATGTATGGGTAGATATAAAACAATTTATATAAAATTTGAATTACTTTTTAGTAATTTTTGAAAATATAGTCTGATGCTTTTTTTTATGATACTTTTTCCTCTGCGTAAACTTTAACTTTAAAATAAGAAGAGTATACTATAACTGTGCTAATTGGTAGTATGTAATAGATAAAACTGATCGTTTACTGTCAGATTCTACCAAATTAAGTCCGTAGTGTGTCACACTTCATTTAACAACAAATTAATAAAATTTGCAGTTTCTGAACATGAAACATTGCTCGAAGGGCTAGCAAGTGATGGTCGCATTATATTTTTTCCGTACATTTGATATTTATTATTTTTTCATTCTCAAAGAGTTGTTCCTCATACAACCAAATCATTATATATATGCAAAATAATTCCATCGGGTTTGATTGTTTCTTGTATTTACTGCAAATTGTGATAATTTTTTGCTACAATATACTATAACCAATATTCCTCCCCATCATGGGGACTTCATCCAAGAATCAAAAGCTAATAAATGGAATACAGACTCCCCAGAATTTTTTAATTGTTGAACTCTTAAATCCTATACAATTCGTTATTTATTCATGTTTTTCTTTTGTTGAAGATGTTAATACTTGGGAAAATTGTTACACATACATATATTGCATACATTGCAATGATTTACAGTTTAAATTTTTCAATATTAAGATTTTAATTTAAGCTATTTTCACTGTTTTTAATCCGTATTATTAAGCAATTAAATAAGTAATTGAATTTCTGGTCCTAGACTGCTTCAGAAACACATTAATTTGCTTAATCGGACCAAAACCGCTTCTTTATTTTAGTCACAAATCGTTATTTCACACTTGAACGATCGTTAAAATTAAAATAGTTAATATGTGACCTTACTTAATAATTAATTAATTTTAACAAATTAAGCTGTTATTCATTTGCATTTTCGTAATTTTCGCTTAAATTTCTGTTTGTTTTTGTGTATTCAAATTTAAACATTAATTATAAAGCTATTAATTTTTTTTTCTTAACTGTACATTATTTTCAAATGCAGCTAAAAAAACCGATGGTGATAGGCGAAAACTATCGGATACGTTCTTTGATCATTAACAATAGAATTAAGAATACATTCAAAATAGAAATTCACAAAGTAAATATAACAATTTTTATATAAATTTAATTGTTTGTGTTTTTTTATTTTATTTTATTAAAAAAATTGAAAAATTTAAATCGGTGTTTTCTAATTTAATTTTATTTTCAGGCCAATAATAAGAGTGGATTACACGAAAAAAAAATTAAATATTTTTTTTTATCTGCTGACGTTGTCCTTCCCTCCCCACACATACGAACTGAAGATACAAAGAAGTACATATATTTAATAATAAAAGAAAAAAGAGTAGAAATATGCGTGTACACAAAAAGAAGATTGTAAGAATTAACAAACAACAAAATGTTAAATGATTTTTTTTTTTTAGAAAATAACATTTCCCAATTTAAAATAATAATCAAAAAAAATCATTCATTATGTGTGGATAAAATAACAACAAGCGATTTATATAAATGTAAAATTATATTTAGGAATTTAAAAAAAAAATACTATTGAAATTCATAAGCAGCAGATTCTATCTATAAAAGAAATTTAATAAAAATTAAAAAAAAAATCGCCAAGAAGAAGAAAAAGAAAATATATATTTTTAAATAGAAATACAAAAACAAATATGGGGGAAAGGCTCTAATATAAGACTTGGAGAAATCAATTTCAAATTTATTGTGAAACACGCACGCAAGTTATTAACATTTAGTCATGAATACTATCTACAAATAAATTCAATATTTGCGCGAAACAAAATATTAAACATAACAAGTTATCAAAAGAATCATTTAAATAGCAATAAAGTAAAAACAAAACAACAGAAATCTAAGAAAGAAATAAAACAAAAATATAAACTTTTTACCACGAATTAAATATTAATAATAAAGAAAAGAAAAAAAAATAAACAATAAATGCTGCAGCAAGGAAAAAAGAGATACATTTAAATTATGCATATACACATAAGAATAAACTACTTATTAAAAGAGAAACTAAAACGAAACAATGGTTAAGAAAACAAGCTAGAAACTTAACCCAGTTATAAGGAACTCAAATATATATAAATATGTAAATTTGAAAATAAACACAGTTTCATTTATTATTTTTTTTTTAAGAAAAAGGAAGAGAAGGATATTTTCTCTCCTATGCCTCGAAAACAAAACTAAACAAAACAAATAACTCAAAACAAACCGATATATTCACAGCGATCAATAAATTGATTTCATCTTTTAATTAACATTAAATAAAAAAAAACATTGAAACAAAAATCGGACTGTGCGCGCGAAAAAAAAATATAATTGTAGTCGATTTTGTATTTTTTTGGTAACATTTTAACAAAAGGAAAGGTAAACGGTTTTTTGCATAAAACTACTCAAAATTTTGTTCGAATTTCCCAAGACTAATTTAATAAAAAAATATATATATTATCATCATTAGCAGCAAAAGAGTACAACGCACATATGTAATTTATTTAAACGCAGATAGAGTTAGAGAACAAAATTTATTCAAATTAGTCATTATGTATCATTATATTGTATATGAATTGGATTCTAGTTGTTGAAGCATGTAAAACAAAATCACATAACACAAAATAAAAATGATGATAAAAAAAATTAATAAAAGCTTTTTTTACTTGCTTCATTTTAGAGTAAAATTTCCTTTTAGATTGGAGTAAAAACAAAAATTTCATTCTAAAGCTTAAATTTTTTTCAAATTGCATTGAGCAGAATTAAATTTGGTACTCAAAAAATAATTAATATTGTAAATTGATGTTGTGCTGCTTTTTTTTATCAACATTGCCGCGCGCACATTTCTGTATCAAAACTTAAAAACAAAGAACCAAGGAACTTATTTATAGTTAAAACTATTTTTGTGTTATAAATAATTATCTAAACCAAGTTCAAATTAAAATTATGAAAACATGTTTCTTAATTTCAAAAATTTTATAATTTTTGTTTCAATTAAAAAAATAAAAAAAAAAAATTTAAATAAAAATTTTGCCTATGACACCGTAATCATGTTTTTCTTTCGTTTTGCATTCTTCTTTGAGATATTTCTTCACATTAGAAGAAAAAAAAAATTGTTTTTTTATTTAGAATTTAAAGATTATTATATATAAAACATCAAAAAAGAGAACATTATTTATGTAGTAATAATAATGAAATTGTGTATAGAAAACATACAACATGAAAATATATAAAAATCGAATTAATTGAAAAAAAAAACTTAAAAAAACATTATAGAAGTAATAATTATATTGTAATTTTTGTTTGACTTTTAATAGAAGTCAAGCGGAATGAAGAGTAAGTTTTATATAAAACATTATGCATACAAATGAATTTTATGTTGTTTTTTTTCGTCAACAAATTCCGAACTCTCCCAATAGAAATAGTTCTTGTTCGAAAATGTTTTTTTTCGCGACACGCATGCGAAAGAAGAGATCCATTCGAGCGAAAAACTTCACTCTACCTAATATACATGTCGATTACAGAATCCGCAAAACTCGATCCGCAATGATTCACAGTGTAGTGTTCTCTTTTCTTATCATGATAAATTAATAGGTGGGAAACAGAGCTCTAACAGCGGATCGAGTTTTGCGGATTCTGTAATCGACATGATAATAATATTCGTTCCTATTTGTACATTGTGAGTAAGGCAAATAAAACAAAGCGCAGCTTCAAGAGTAAAACGATTGATTGGGTGAATTAAAATGTGGGGAAAAAAAATACTCGTATTGTATAATATAGTTTTTAGTCCACAGGATTCTCTAGTCTGGATATCAAACAAATCTTAACTTAAACTTAAATTCATCTACTATTCAAAAATGTTTGAATATTGGAAAACTTTTAACTTTAATTTTAAGTTTTGAAATATGTATTCATTTGATATTTTCTTTGAAATTGCAGAAGAGATTATTTAAACTTTTCTGCAAGATGTTCGAAATGGCGCAAGTAAGATGCATAAGAAAATTTCTCAAATACAATAAGACAACTAAAAATTCATTCGAAGCTAAAAGTGTAAATGGAAAGTGTAATAAAAACAGATTCAAAACAAAATGCAAGAAGCTCAGAATTATGAGAAGGTAAGTAAATTATTAAATTGTCTCAAGATCTCTATTAAATAAAAATAGTGGAGGCTTCGCATCGGAAATTATTAGTGTCGAGAATACATGTTCCGAGAAAATATGTATGTATTTGTATTCTAGTTTAAGGAATATTTATTCCCTGGGGCATTCTCGATAACGGACAAATATTTTTGGGAATACAAAATTCAGTGGGAAAGAAAATTTCACTGGGACTTATTTCAGTCTTCAAAAATGAAATGTTTCACTTTCGAAGAAATTAAGTTCTTATTAGTAACCCCCAAAGGAAAACTTCGAATGTTTTACGAGTAGTATAGTGAAAGAGTCGCGTTTTTTTTTTAAGAAAATCCTATTCATATAAAACATTTATTTGTTGCTCCTGAAAAGTTGATGCTCATTGACTTATGTATGTTTCTGAAAGATCATTTATTTATTTATAACGGAATGAAATTTTATTTTTGATGATTTAAAAGCAGAAATGTAACTAAAATCAAAATCAATTAAGATGTAGCAATGAAGTTTTTTTTTTTTGCCAAAAACCATAATCTCAATAGAACACATAATATTAAATTGTTCCATTGGGCGTATTTTTAGATTAATTTCCAATTAGTTTTCCTATCTGATTTGCAATAGTGTTTTAGAATTAATGTTAAGAACGATTAAAAGAAGTTTTCCATTCAATATTTTTTTTAGATATATTTTGTGCGCTTGTATAAAACATTAAATATGACATTAAAAAAAAAAATATTTACCATAAACCATTTAGAACGAAAAAAAGCTCAAAAAAGGGTTAACAAAAGGATACAACATATAGAACTTAAAACTTAAACATTGATTATAACAGGTACGTATACGAGAGTATTTTTTTTTGTTTTCATTCATGTAAGACAAACATATTAAAGCTAACTATATATATATTAGTAAATTGACAGAAAATTAAGATTTAAGAGTATTATTATTATGTTTTGCTTAAAAATATAACTAATCGATTTCACAATATTCCTTTTTGATCACTGGTCGTTTGTTGTTGTAGAGATATTTTTTTTGTGTGTTTGATTTGTTGCTTCTCAATGAAGTCCCTGAGTTAAGAAAGACGAACTGAGAGAAATCGGAAGTGTACGACTTATTGTTTGACTGGATGTAGCTCGGAGAGTTGGAACTGCAGTGAGAATTGATGGTGAGATGATACTGTATCCGTGAGTTGGTGTTGAAACCCGCAGGTATGATGTAGATGGAAGACGAAGTGATGTCAGTGAAAGTGGACGCAGCTGAGAGGTGGTGGCTGGAGTGATTTCAGAGAAACGCATGACATCGTTGCTTCTATCAAGACTGCCTGAAAGATCTCGGTTAAGTTGGAGATTGCTCAAAGTGCTTAAATCGGATACTGATAGTTGACCATTGCCATTGAGGGGTCCCAAATTAAGGCTGCTCAGACTGCTGAGACCATTTAGATTGCTTAACCCACTACCAAGAGAAGTAAGACCATTTGTTGAAAGACGAGAGATTTCACTGTTGCCATTGCCATTGGCGTTTCCGTTTCCATTTCCATTTCCGTTGCTTTCAGAAGATATTTGCTGAGTTGAGCCATTGCTAGGTTCTGACGGTTCATTGGTTCTTTCGCTAGAACTTTCCAAACCATTTGGACTTTCAGTTTCCGAAGATGCTACTGCTTCTCGAGAGTTGGATTCTTGAGAACCATTGGATGTTTGTTCGGCCTGCCCTTCGCCTTCATCGGGTTGTTCAGCGGCTCTTAATTCAGCTTCTCTGAAGGCGGCAAGATGTTCAGCTTTGGCCATTGCAACTTCGGGAGTATCTTCTACCGGCTTAGGAGCGCTCTTATCATCAATTGGAGCCTTTGGTAGGTTAGTAGCTGAAGCTTGGAATCCGTTTGCGCTGTCAGCTGTATACTCGACAGTCTGGAGTTCTCCATCGGCATCCACATAGCTATATGATCCACGAGTCACTCCATCGAGGGATTTGTATTCGGCCTTAGCCGAAGGACCACCACTGTATCCATAGGAGTACTGTCCCAAACCATCCTGAGCGTGATATTGCGTGGTGATTGGAATGGCAGCAGTGTACAATGTCGGCGAGAACTGCACAACGGAGGCACTACCCACAGCCAAAACAACAGCGAGAACAAAGAAAGTCTTCATCTTCAAAGTGCTGTTCTAGGATATAATAGTTGTCAATATGAAAAGATAAAACTCTGAACTGATTGTGATTGTGAGATGAGATCACAAAGCGAACTGATGTCTTTTTTCCCAGAGCTACTGACTTTTTATATTCATCATCATTCGAATGTGGCATAAACCTACTCTCGGCTAGAGTGCTAGATAGTTTCGTTTGCAAACAACTGACCTCGAATTTGCATCCAGCTAATGCCCTGCACCAGATGATGATGGATCAAATTTCCATTCTATCCGCAATGCAAAATATTTGTCGGACCGACCGGCCGGCCGGCAACACTGCGTAAGACCATATCGAATGGCTTTGCGATTTGATGAAATCTTTGTTGGACAACGCAATATTTTCGTCTGGACTTATGCCGCAATAATTTCGTCTACGCATAAATTTGATAGCTCTTAAAAACAAAACAAAGAAAATTAAGATTGACCCAGTCAATCAATGAATTCCAAAAGATACACCCTCATACAGCTTTTATGCGAACAAAAAAAAAATCAAGAATCAACATTCACTTCCCGAGCGGTTAATATTCATTAAGGCGATTCAAATGTAATTCGATACCGATTTGTTTAGTTAGAAGTGACCTGCGTCTTTGCGTATGGCAGCAAGTAACTACCTCGTAAAAGAAGTGCAGCGGAAGAATTATAAAACAATAATAAAGCATGTGTCCTAAGATTAAATGCTGTAAGTGAACAAACGCCACCTTGCATTTCATAATAGGTTATCGTAGCTGGGTTCAGGTATGTACATTAAAATATCAAGTTCTTCCATCAAGCACCAGCGTGTTGTTCCAGCGTTCTTACTTTTGGCGGAATGGAATGCTTTTGAAATGGTAATTATCTTACAAGATTTGCTCTAGTTACTTGTTATAGGTAGCCTACTTGAATACCTTATTCTTGTAACACTGATGAAGAATATTATTCTCATCAATAACCAGTTGGAAGGTTGTTGTCACATAAAAACACAATCATGACACCTATTGCGGTTGGTGTTTAAAGATCGGATGAACAACTTTAAAATATTAGGTATTCTTTAGTTATGTTACTTTGTTAAGAAAATGTCTATTGTCTTTAGACAATACGTCAGAAAATCCTTATTTGCAAATAATTTAACAATAATTTTCAACTTGGGTGTTTAATACAAATCAAAATGGCGTTATTGACTATCAAACACGTTTTTCCAAAAAAAAAAAAAAATATTTGCAAAAAACCAAAAAGTTAAAAACAGCCAATGAAGAAGGTCCAAAATGTTTAGTATCTTGGGAGTAATGTCTCTACTTATGGCGATACCGAAGTAGATAACAGTCGAATGAGGAAAGCCAAGGCTGCGTTCGGAATGCTGTCCAAAATAAAATATAGAGAAACAACTTTATAAGCTTAGAGGCCAAGCTACGACTATTCTTATACTATTTTTGTTATTTAAGGCTATAATTTAGAAAGCGTTATCTCAGAGTAAAACACATTATTTTGCTAACAATTTTTATTTAAGAAAAAAAAAACTCGAAGCTATGTGCTTCTATGTACTTAATAGTTAACTTGACCATATTGCCTTGTTGGATTTGCAAAATAGTTGTTACTTGGTGCTGGTGCATATTCGTTTTGATCTGTGGAAGCAGCAGCGGCAGCAACTTGTGCAGCTTGACGGAATGCTTCGAAATGCGCCTTTTTAGCAGCAGCAACTTCTGGAGTATCTTCAACATTTAATCCAAGTTTGTGTTGGTTAGTTTGAGGCACAGCTGCAACTGCAATCATCTCAGGACGATATTGAATATTTTGTTCATATGTTTGAGGAGCGTACATAACTTGATGAGCTCTTTGTCCATAGTGTCCCATTTGTTCAATAAAACGAGGGCCAGCAACAACATTATGTCCACGAACTACTGGTGCGGCTGGGACTATTGGAGCAAAGTTTTGATTATAGCTTGGAACCATTACGTATGTGTCTTCATAATCAACAGAACCAGATACAGCAGCTGCTTGTTCAGCACGACGAACGGCTTCGAAATGAGCAGCTCTTGCTGCAGCTACTTCAGGTGTTTCGTGTACGTTCACTCCAAGTTTATGTTGTGTAGTTTGAACAATTGGGACTGAAGGTGATTGATGGTATTGGACGGGAGCAGGACTGCGAGTTGGTGGTGGAGGACTGTATACAGCGGGAGATCGGTATTGTTGTTGTTGATGGTGAACGCCAGCATACGAATCAGGATAATTTGCGGTTGAGTTAGCAATAGCTGTTGCTTCTGCTGCATCACGGACTGCTGCATAGTGTGCAGCCTTTGCTGCAGCAACTTCAGGAGTATCATGAACATTTAAGCCCAATTTGTGCTGAGAAGTTTCTTCGACTGGCCTTCGATGTTGGTTATTATTATTATTATGGTTAGCCAATGGTGGTGGTGGAGCATTTGCAATAATATTCTCTGCACGACGAACTGCTTCAAAGTGTGCAGCTTTTGCTGCAGCTGTTTCAGGGGTATCTTGAGGGATCTGAGCCTTAGCTATACCAAGAATGGCACACACAAACAGACAAGAAGTGAATAATTTCATTTTTTGAGCTGACTGAATTGAAGGAAGTGTATGTATTAAGAAGAAAATTGCAACTGATATCGATAAGGTACTTCCTAATGGTTTATATAGGAACACAAATTCGATGATGGACAAATCCCGCTTAATGGATTCCTAATTAGTTTACTTTCACGTAACTAAAAAAAAATAACTTGTTACATTGATCAAATATAAACTTACCTGTATATTTGAAAGCAATTAAGCAGGGAAAATTAACTAAGAATGACAAAAAAAAATTGAGTTAATGGACATATGGACTCTTTTTGGCGTTTTCCAGCGTCAAATCATCAAAATTAAGCATCTATAGTATTAGTAAATCATAAGTTAGTGGACCTGTTGAGAAGATCTATTGTTTTAAATAATAATGAACCTATTTCCTTTATTTTGCTGAAATGGGAAGTTTAATGCCTTGGTCTGTTTTGTAAGCAAGAAAAAGTGTAAGCAATTAATTTTATTAAAATCCGGTCACTGCCACGCCCAATTTTTTTTATACGTAGCAGTAGGCAATTAAAAAAAAACTGAAAATTTAAATTCCGAAAAAAATAAGATTTTTTTTACTTGGGAACAAGTAGTTATACACTTGCTAACCAAGAACAAAAGTTAAAAATATTTAGGACTTGTTTCACAATATACTTACATATGTACATAACATACATATGTATATTATATTCTAAGCAACATACTTATAGTCTTGTATTTAGTGTGATATAAGATCAAGAACGTGTCACCTGATTGAAATTTTTGAAAATTTCGTTTTTTCGTTGGGTTATGCAAAAAAATGCATTATTGCATCATTAAAGAGATTGCAAATATTTTTATTAATTGGCTGTTGACAAGGAAGAAGAAAAAATTAAATTAATTTATTATCTTATCTTTCTGTATAGATGGACCTTACTACATAATTAGTATTCCTCATTAAAAAATACCTTTTTTCAAAAAAAAGTGTCTAGTGGAGTTTGAAAAAAAAGCAAAGTTATTCACTTAAATTTATTGAAAAACAATTGGCCATCAGCACTAGAGCAATTTTAACCCAGAATAACTTTTGCTTTAATCAAAAACTTGATCAATAAAAACTGGTTAAACATTGTGTATACCTACATGAACATAATTAGAATAATCATTTTGTTGCCACTTATGTAAATATTTTGAAAAATAAAACACGAAGGAATATAAGCGATCGTCGCTACCCCTTAAAAAATTGATTTATTTTATTATTCTAATCGAAACTAGGGGAATCATTTTGATCGTTTCCTTACTCTCCTTTGGCCTCCTTGCCATAAACTTCGTTTTCAACTCTCCAAATTTGTCCATACGATAATGGACGGTAGGTACATACAAATATTACGTTAGCTAATGTCGTTTTCGATTAGATTTTGGAAATTATTCTACTTTTTTTATTCTAATGGAATATTGAAAGGAAATGTGAAAAGAAAAACGGAAGGGTTTCTTGATTATTGATTGAATATAACTGAGTTCCAATGCACGTGAAGAAACCCAAATTATAACAGCGAATTTAAAAGTATTTGTTAACTTGATATACTATCCATTTTTTTTAGGGACTTTATTTTTAGTTGTTGGTACAGGTTTGATACTTTCACGAGTTTTTGATTGCTATGTTCATAGAGTATGGTCATCATGTGATGTGAAGGATTATGACAACATTTTTGTCTACAACCTATGTAAGTCTGATATTTCACGTAAATAGAATGATTTGCTCCAAATGTTATTCCAAAGCGATATAATCGACTTTTCTAATTTTAAAAAAAATATTTTTCAAATTCAAAATTAAAAAAAAATCTTTTCCCATTATTTTAAATAGTTGTTAAATATAATTAGGTTTAATATTCAATTCTCTTAAAAAAATTATGTCAAACTCACAAAACCATATGTATATATAGTTTTATGCATTCAAGATTTTGAGAAAATTGAAAAACTATTTTGAATTAAGCTCTATGTATTTATATCTACATAATTCTACCAAATTCACACATCTGCGCACTTAGGCGTATACGCACTTTTCTTTAAAAAATCAAACTTACCCAAGAAACAATTTTTGGTTTAAAAGAGGTTTATATAAACCGATAAATGTATTACAGTGGTAATTTGGCTACTGAGGTTACAAATTTTTGCTTGTGTAACGATCTTCAGGAAAGGGCAGAACAACGTCTGCAAGGGTGTTTTGTTTTTAGAGAACTTAAAGTTGACAACACTTTTTTATATGGCGGCCAATTTAACAGTTGTTTTGATTTGTGTTAAATTTGATTTCCAAGATTGTGCAATTTGACGCCATTCTACGCCAATAAGCCCGAAACCATCGAACACTTGGAGGACACTATTTGCCGCGTTATTGCTACAAATGTTGGAAAAATTGATCGAAATTCGACCTCCATATTAAATTATTTCTAAGCCACTAGTCGTGGTGGTGGTATGCCAGAGAACATATTTAAATTATAATGCCAATAGATTTTCTTTCGAATAAAGACAATTTAATGTCAACTTTAATTTATTCTATTCTAATTTTATTTTATTCCATTTAAAATTGCTATACCTTTAAAAAAAGAACCCTTTATTTGTTTAACAATTCTTTTTGGAAAGGGTTATTTTACGGTAAAATGTATAAAAGTAATGTTTTGAAATATGAACCTTTATATGAATAAAATAATTAAGACTAATTTATAGCTTTTGAAACTGATCACAATTTTTATAAACATTAAATCGATTAAAATAAGGCCGGTTTTCACCTAGCGCTCTTAACCTTGTGAAACTGATAATCCCCCTCACTTAAATACGTTTTTTTTTCTTGTTTTAAATTGAATAATAAAGGGAAATAAATATAAATAAATAAAAAACAAAAATATAAATACCTGCTATCTTAACAAAACGAATTTCAATTAATTTTCAAATTTCTATAATCTATGCACCTAAAACAATCTCATCTATGACACATTCGAGATCGAGGTTGTTAGCACTCCTCCAAAGAGGCTTATCATACAATTGCAACAAAAAATTGCATAGGGAAACGAAAATATTTTCGCAGGCATAACTTCGGTTGCTTTCTGATAAACTGTTATTAAAACAAAAGGTCACGCCATCACAATATTTCATCAATATTTTGATTTTTGAAGCTGTGTGGCTCTTTATCAGTGCTCAGAAACAATACATATTATCAACGATCCATGGGTCCTTTCTTAATTTTAATTTTGCAAAAAGAATTTGGTATAAATACTGCTTGCATCGTGAATCAAAATCAGTTGTAGTCTCCTGCACTGTCAAGTAGTGAATCTTCTTCTTTGAATCCCTAACCAAGTTTTAAAAAACACTCTTAAATTCATCATGATGGATCTAGCTGGAAAGAATGTTGTTATTGTTGGAGGATATGGTGGCATTGGAATGGCAACTGCTCGCCTTCTTTTGAAGAAGAAGATTGCGGTTAGTATTATTTAACACTTTAATCGATCAAAATTATTCAACATTTAAATGGAATCTCTTTGTAGAATCTAGTGATCGTCAGCCGTTTGGAAAACATGGAAAATTTACGTAAACTCCAAGCTGAAGCTTCCAATACTAATGTCCTTGGAATTCAAGTCGATATTACCAACCGTCAAAGCATCGAAAAAGGAATGAAGGAAATCGCCCAGCAATTGAAACAGATTGATCTTTTGATCAATTCAGCTGGAGTACTGATGGACCGTGATGTTGAGACAACCATTGCTGTTAACTTGGTAAGAAATTTGTTTTTAAATACAAGCATTATACGAGTATAATAAAAATCATTCTAAAGACCGGATTAATCAACACCACCCTATTGGCCTTGCCATTGATGGACAAAACCCAAATGGGTCGTGGTGGACTCATTGTCAACATGGCTTCGGTTTATGGTTTGGAACCAAATGGTGCTTTGGCTGTATACTCAGCTGCCAAACATGGAGTCATTGGATTCACTCGGTCATTGAGCGTGAGTTAGCCAATATTTCAAATAGTTTCTAGTTTATCGTCATATTTGTTTATTTTAGGACGAAACCATTCAACGTCGCACTGGAGTTTCAATGGTTGCTGCTCTTCCAGGATTGACTCAATCAGAGCTTATGATGAACTTGCGTGACCGCACAACTTTGGACACCACCAAGGAATTGGTTGATCAAATGTTGGCTGCCAAACAACAAAAGCCTGAAGAAGTTGCTGTCAATCTATTGAAGCTTATTGAAATGAACAAAAATGGTGCCTTGTACATTCTGAATCTGGGTAACTTGAAGGAAGTTTCATTGGCTACACAATGGCAATTGTAAGGAAGAAAAAAAAAAAGATTTGTGATAGATCGATACGACTCGGTAAATACTTTTGACTATTTCTCACTAAATGGATTGTTTTTTATTTTTAAGTTAATAAAGATGTTCCTTTAGTAAATTTACATTTTTTAAAATTTGGTTTTACATTCGAAAAAATGAGACGCTTTTTGTCTATTACCGAGTTTGGAGTTCGCCATGTGTGTCCCACTTTCATAATTTCGCAGGAAAAGGAAAAAGACAAAAACACCGCAATCAGTAATCGTTTTGACTGAAATACACTTTATAGTGTCTAAGCACATTCTCTAAAAAATAAAGTGAAATATTTTAGGTATTGAAAAGCATTTCCTCTTTTAAGTTAATTACTTTTTGAGTGGCAGCCAACATTGAAAGAAAAAGGATATATTTACATACTTGCAAATATGATAAGTAATACATTTCTTAAATGGCGCTGAAGAAATCGAGAAAATGTATATAAATTAAATAAACCAGAGGCGAAATAGACAATTAAAGTTTGTATTATTTTTTGTGCTATTTGTGAGTGATATTCGCGTTTTGGTGTGTTTTTATGTGCTGCAAAAAATTAGGAATCAAAAAAACAGGAAACTCTCAAACGAAAGAGATATTAGCGTTTTTTGAAGAGCTGTATGAGAAATGGTCGTTTTGAAATTCATATTTCTGGTTTACATTTTTTTCAATTAGTTTTTGATAATTTAACGGTTAATTGTATCACGGAAAAATATCACGATCAAAAAATTTTCAGAAAAAGAAAAATTTGAATAGCTGGATTTTTTCAATAAATTTTTTGATTATTCAACTAGTCTGTTTTTTTTTCACTTTTTAAAAGTAATTTCAATTATTTTATCAATGTTTTTCAAAAAATAGTTATTAAGGCTACCTGTCATATAACCGGATTTTTGATTTTCTTATAAACGGTTTAAAAGATTTTTCTATATTTTATTATTGAAACTCAATATCGACATTTTGTTTTCGAAATTTTGTTTTAAAGGGTTAACACAAAAAATTTGCATAACCATTTTTATATAAATTTTTTTTTTTTTTGGAAAAATCATTCTAATGATTTTTGAATTTTTTTTTCAGAAATTTTGAATTTTTTTTTCAGAAATTTGTATTTTTTAATACATTTAGCTTTGAGTTCAAACTTTTTTATAGCCTTATTTTATTAATTTAAATAATGAATTTGATGGTTTTTTAATTTTTGTGTTTTAATCATAAGGAAATCGCTTTTCTAAAAACGCTGTAACAGTCAAAAATAGCAAAAAAAATTGGAAAAATTGAATTTGAAAATATGTATCGCTAAATTTTTTGCATAGCTCTAAACATTTGGTGTGATGCAAAATCGCAAAAGCTTCCAAAGAGAAGTTTATAAATGAAAGGAAAGGGGCCATTTAAAAATATTTATAAAATTTAAATTATTCCAGCTAAAACTCAAAACATTCAATAAAACATTAAATATTTCTTTAACAAATTTGCTTGAGTAAACTTTTATTTAGTAACAATTCCAGTACATATAATTTAACATCACATAATCGCATCAGACTTCTTGAACATCATTTTTTTTTAGTGAATAACATGTGAGGTCACATAATGTGTATTTGACAGCAGAGGAAGAGCACCACTCAGACCATAAGTGTAGGAGAATTGGTTTGGCAACAACGAACGGTAGGCCAACTGTAGGGGAGCCAACAATGGAGTATTGCGAATAATTGATAGCTCATTGTCGATTTTTTGGATAGCTGCATTTCTAAGCTTGACCTCTTCAACAGCATTCAGATGTTCAGCCTTGGCTTGTGCCACCTCAGGTGTATCCTCAACTTGGCGGGGTAATTCAACAGGAGCAGCAGTTGCTGGCGCTGGAGCTGGTTCTTGATCACCATTTCGTAATTTAGCTTCTTCGACAGCAGCTAGATGAGCAGACTTTGCAGCTGCAACTTCGGGAGTGTCTTCGACTTGTTTTGGAATATCCTGGGGAGGAACTTCTGGAGCCTCAACTGGCTTAGGGAGATTGGTTGCTGCAACTCTAAAGCCACCCTCATCAGCGGTGTAATCGACTGTTTGAATAATCCCATCGGAATCTGTGTAGCTGTATGATCCCCGTGTGACGCCATCCAATGTTTTTACTTCCTGTTTGGCTGACAAGGGTTCGCTATATCCAAAGGCATACTGGCCAAATTCATCCTGAGCATGGTATTGATGCTTTGTGGCTGGAATAACCAGTCCAGCTGGAGCGTAATATGATACACTAGCTGAGGCAACTGCCAGCAGAGCGCAAAATGCAACAAATGTTTTCATCATCATGTAGTATGTAGTTAAATATGTGTTTGGCTAAAGGCTTGATGGATTTGCTTATTGTTGAAGACGCTGCTAGTGATGTGAACTAGTACTCGCTTCTCAGAATTCTGATTCTAAAAATGATGGGCACTTGATTTTATACCGTACTTTGATGGTGGCGAATGCAATCCAAGTGCTCAGACTGAGACACATAATGAAATCTACCCTGGTGCATGTGAGTAAGTACCACAAGATGAAAATCCATCTCGTATAGATAGATGCACAGCAGAAGGGAACGACCTTGACAAAGGTAACGTAAACGCCATCGCCAGTTCAGTTCAGCTGAGTTGTTGTTTCACTTTCAAAAGATTTCATAGTGCATTTTAATAAAGTAGGTAGGTATAAAAGGCTCTGATGTATAATCAGCTAGGTGTTTGTGGTAAACCTGTAAGTTAAGAATACTTGCAGTGGTTGATTGAAATAAAGCTTTAACTTTATTTTTTTTAAATGAGGCCAATGAATTTTGTAAAAATATCACATATTAAATTGGTAAAAGATTATTTAAAGGTTTTTTGTTGATAAAGCTAAGACACATTATCACTTCTCTTTGCCATTATTTTTCTTATTACTTTATTTAATTCATTAAGCCGCAATATGTTATGAACAATTTATTTTGAGGGAATTTGTAAAAAATTGCAAGTTCAATATCATTTGTTTTTTGTTTCAGTTACAATTTAAACAAAAAAAACATACTTTTATAATATAACTCAATAATAAGAAAAAAAGGAGTTTGTTGAAAGGTTTTACTAAGATGTATAGAGAAGTGTTTATATTTTCGGTTTTGCTAGCGCATATGAGGAACAAAATGATCAAAAAATTTTGGATAATATTGAGGAGGAAAAAATAACGATGAAGAAAAACTTTTGGTAACTTTGAAACGAAATGCACAAAACCATATAAGAATTTACATTAAATTCGGTGCAGGTTTTTATGTCAGGAAACTCATCGAACAATTTTAATTTAAAAAATTTCTCAAATACGCCCGCTTGGAAAATTGGCCTTTGAACAAAATAAAAGCTTTTAGTAGATTTATCACAAAACGTATTTTGATTTGGCTCTGGTGGATTTGTAAGGGAAAAGATTTCAGGTATCAACTTTGAATTAAGAATTAAAAAATAAGTATTTGAGCACCTTTTTAATATGCATGAATTTTTTTATTGTTAAGGAATAATTTTTGCACAAAAATGCATCTTGATTTTTTACCCTAACTACACTTCACGTCACTTGAATGAGGCCACTCATTCCGTATTATTTTTTTGTAATTTATTACTGCTATTATTTCCAAGAAAAAATTTTACTTGTGAATGAGTACATTTTTACCAAAAAAAAAAGACAAAAATTAAGTAAAGTAAGAAGGAAAATCCATCAAAATTTCACTTAATTGTGGCCACTTTAAATCAAATATGATTCGGGTCCTATTCATTTCAGTTTTAATGAAATAGTAATGCAAATAAGCTCAGTGGTTAGTAAACATCCTAGAGGTGTCCCAGGAATTTCAACTTAATCGAGGACAAAGATCTAGATCGTTTTGCTAGGTTGCGTTTATTACGATGTATGATTTTTGAAAATGTGTTTTCATTGTAATAAAAATCCATTGAGGGTGAATATTATTAAAATTTTAATTTTCTGGGTTTTATTATTTAATATATTCAGGTGAATGACTTTTATAAAAAAAGTTCTTCCAATTAACACAATTAAAAAAAAAAAACACTCTTTGCCGTTGTGTTATTTTTAATACCACAAATGTCTTTCCTTTCCTCTTACGTTCAATGAAAGCTTTGTTGTGATGCGAGCTAGATCTAACTAAAATACTATCTATTTCTTAGGCCCATTGGGGCATATTCATAGTCGTCTGACAAGTTGTTTCTTTGTCTCTTTTAAGCTAACCTGGAGTTTATGTTATTCATAGACAATTTGGACCCGGGTCCAAAAGATAAACTGGAGCTCAATCCTTAAAAACGGTTGACTCTTTGACTAAGTTGTTTTTTTCTGTCTGTGAAAAAATGTATTGGGTTTCAATAGATTGACAGGCAATAGTACAAAAATTGTAGTAGAATTCTGTTTTTTACTAAACAGAGCTGCCAAATTCTTTATGAATAGCAGCTTTTCTAACCTGGTGTGTTGACTTTAAACTCTAGGCCAGTTGGACTCGGTTCTAAAGTTTGACTATGAATATGCCCAGGAACCAATGAATTGGCTTAATTGACTAAAATAAATTCTCTAAAAGCTATTGGTTCTTCAAAAATTCATTCTTTTGATGAATTTGAATAATCAACAAAAAGCGGATTTTGTTGGTTTTTTGGAAAATCAAACGTGGTTATTCAAAAATAGCGAGGTTATGAATAAACAAGTTATCTGAAGTAAAAAAAATATTTCGTAGACAACAACAAAAAAACAACAAATTTCGAAAACTTTTCTATCCGTGGGTTTCATTCTCAAAATTACTCAAAAATCATTAAACTTAAGGTATTTTGAATTAGATACGTAGAACTATAATTTGCTTTTTTTCTGTGGAAAGGTTTTTAAATATCGATAAAAACAAATGATAAAAACACTTCTTAAATTTTTTTGATACCATTGGGGATTAGAAAACTTAAAGATAAAATTGAGATCAAACAAAAAGCATTCTGAAAGTTCAAATTAAAATTAATTCAAATCAAAAGCTGAAGATCTGCATTTTCAAAAAATTTTCGAATAATCAAATGCAATCAAATCAAAAGCTGATTTTAGATCTTGGTAAAAAAAAACAATGTTTTGGTTTTGATCACTAAATTCTAGCGAAGTTCTGAAAAGAAACTTTTTAAGTATCTGTTATGAGAATTAATAAGTTTTTTCCTTTGCTGTAGATTTTAAGAAAAGACAAAAAAAAGTTTGATCAAAATCCTAGTCGTTATATGAGAGTTTACAGAAAAATAAATTTGAAAAAAACCTGTGAATTTTCAAGTTTATTCGACAATCGTTTTTCCGTACTGAATAATCAAATCAAAAAAAAAAATTAAGTCATTTTTAACAATCGTTTTTATCCTCTGAAATAAGTGAAATAATAACAAATAAATAATCCAGCAGTAAGGGTTTTTTTTTGTCTTCAATTTTGTGTTTACTTTTTATAACAAGTAAGTTAAGGATACAAAAATTTATAGTGAAATGTCAAACTACCGATTCATAAAAATGGTTATGGCCAAGGATTTAGCAGCCATGTTTATTTTTTTTAATTCGGTTGTTTTTTACTTATATATTCAAAAGAATTTCGATTTTTATGAGGAATGTGGAAAATCCTTCCTTCATCATCTGAGTTAAGCATCACTTATGTATGTAGGTATTTTACCTATATTAAAAAAAAAAAGAAAGGTCTTCTCATGTTTTATTTAGTTCTAATACAAAAATTCTTAGTTTATATCCAAAATTAAAGTTGATTTAACATGTTACACTTGCTGATCAAGCTGTGGGAAATGTTAAAAGTGTCAACCTAACCTGATTTTGAGTAGAACACTCTTATTCACACTTGTAATTCAATAGTTTGAGATAACATTCCTGGGTTGTCTGAAGCATAAACCACAACTAGATCACGTATATGTAGATAAAACTATTGCCACAGTTTCCTGCGACGACCGATCAAGGTCTCCAACTTATCCAGATTCCATGAGAATCAGGGGTGAATGCTCCCCCACAATTCAGTCAGCTAACTATTGCGGCATCCAAAAAAAAAAAAAAAAAACCATCACTTGCAAGTTACTTTGCTCAAAGATACCAGCTTATGATTCTATGGATTATAAATACGTGCGTTGCTTGCAATTGGATCATCAGTAGGTAATTCAACACTTTGCTAACCATATCAAAGCGCGACAGCTCTCCAAGTACCAACAAGATGATGAGATTTACAACCTTTTTTGCAGTTATTGTATTTGCCAATGCGTCTGGGCTATATTCATTGGGCGACTTAGCCGCGTACGGATTGGGTGATGGCAGTTTGTCAAGACAGGAGATTCGTTCTCCAGATGGAATAGTCCGTGGAACATTGACTTATATTGATGGTGATGGCAAAATTAAATCCATATCCTACGGAGGTGATAATGATATCGAAGCTCTGAAAGCATCAACCGAGGCTCCAATGAAAGCCGAAGCAGAAAGACAAGGAGAAAGAGAAGGGGAGGGAGAAGGCGAACGAGAATCAGAAAGAGAAGGAGAAGCAGAAGGACAACAAAAAGAAGATTCACCAAAACAGACTGAAGAAATGAAGGAAGAAGCAAGTGATGCATCGTCAGAAGCAACACCTACCGAGGATAATGCCGCTACTCAAGCAAACCTTCCCCAACCGGTTACATACACACCGGAAGTTGCTGCCGCTCGTGCTGCGCACTTTGCAGCAAGGGATCAAGCCATTTTACTGAATCAGCTAGCCGATAACCAAGAACAACTGGAAGCCAACCAACAACAGCTGCTGAACCAACAACAAATTTTGGAGTATCCACCCATTTTTAGAGAGTATTACGGAGCTGCCAAACCTTTGAAAACCCTTAATCCATATTATTACTTGTAAACCAAAATGGCGATGATGTGAGTGAACAAAACAAATAAACTGAATGTGATAACTGCATGTAATGTTTTTTTTCTTTGTTACTTTTTTTTAATTCGCTCTTGTTGCAAGATCATTGAGTGTAGGGTAGACTCTCCTTTGATGAGTTTAATCACTATAGGTAAAAAGTTGAAAGAGGTGATTAATGGATAAAAAAAAACTATGCTAAACTTATTTTCGCCTTTTATGTATCATTTATCCAAAATTTTCTCACCACCCATACACTGCTATAAATTTTTACGAATTTAGTCCTCTGGAAGCTGGTATTTGAAATATGAATCAAAAGTTAGTTAGTATTTAAAAAAGAATTATTTGTTTTTTTTTCGGAAAAAATCATAATATAATATTTTTTAAAACGCCTCAAAGTTGTATAGATCCACTGTTTTTTGGCTTAAAGGGGAGAGTTAAATTTTTTTGTTCATTAAAAAGGGAAAACTCTCATGCAATAATATTGACTCTTTCTAGTTCCTGGAAAAAAATCGATTACTTAGTTAAAATAACATAATAGGTTGCTTATAGAAACAAGAATAATAAATTTAGGAGAGGAACTGTTTCCAGCTGTTTATATTGGGAAAAGATATTCTCTGCGTTAGTTTCGAAAGTGAAATTATTGGGCCCTATCATCGTATCCGATCGGAACGAAACTTTCTCCGATTTCTACGAAATGTACGAATTTTGTATCATGGTAGCTGTTTCGATTGATAAATCGGACAGTCCTACGAAATAAATTGAAATATGCGTTGAAACTTTTAAAATCGAAGTAACGTGTCTCGAATTCATGCGATGCCTAGCGATTAAATGTCAAAATCCGAGCAACGCGTGTGAAATACACGCGATGCTTACTTTCCGATTGTCTCCGTCAGCAAAATTGTTGTGAAAAAAGTTCCGCAAACAAATAAAATTATTAGACACATGTCATTTCGTCTATTTCGTTATTCCGATACGGATACCATGAACAAAATAAACATTCCGATCGGAACTTCTCTCCGATCGGAGATTTCTCCGATCGGATACGATGATAGGGCCCATTACACAAAACGCGTAACATCGAAATTATCCCTCTGACTTTCTATATAAGATGATTTGAGGTGAATTTTTGATTTCAGGAGTAAGAACTAACTTTTATTTTAGTTCTTATTTTGCAGATAAAACTTCGGCCTGAAACGTTCCTTTACGCTTCATCAATTAATATTCCTTATTGCGTCGCGGCGCTTGGAGAACTACACATGTATTTATAATATATTGCACGATTGGAAAATCTTTCCTTTTTGACTTTACTACATTACATTTTCATTCTCTTCAAAGTAGCCATCTGAAATTATATTGCAAAAAAAAATTGCACATACGTGACCTTCTATTACCTTAAAATGCTTATTTTTTTTTGTTTTAAGAGTATGCTTATTGCAATTATTCAAAACTGTTTTTTGTATTAAGTTGTTGTATGTCATACCTTGTACATTGAACTTGATATGCCTCTATTATTACATATCAATCAAAAAACTGTTAAGACATTTCTCTAATATTGGCTATTCTGAAACGTAGACAATCCTTTGTGAATTGAGTTTTGTTTTAAGAAAAACAAAAAAAAAAATTCAGGACTTACTTCCCCGTTGATGCACGATGAGTAAATTTAGAAAAACATTTCATATTACAAGTTAAAAAACTGTTCGGTACTGATATAAAACTGATTTTTTTTACTATTTTTAAAGTACATTTCTAATTTTATAAAATTATAAATATTCGCAATTTTTCCAATGAAATTCAAAAGAAAAAAAAAATTGTGCAGAATATTTTATTTACTTTTTGATTATACCTGATAGTTTTATCAAAATCGGCCAAATGGTTCGGGTTTTATTGAATTGTGTCGTCGTATTGAGATGTAACGTATAGTAAATGAAGATTCTGTTACTGTAAAAAAAGCAAAATACGAAAATTCTAGAATTTACAGTTTATATCTTTTGTTTTAATTTATTTAATGTACCTTCTCCGGCCAGCTTCACAGGTTGCAAGAACTTTAACTCCCTTTTTGGAGACTATACTCCGCTCAAACAATTCCGCTCATTTCAAGGAATTTTCAGACAGAAATGTATTTCAAAACTAAAACTTTTCAAATGCATTGGGGTAAATTTTTTTCATTGTTTCTGAAAAATTCAAAGTTTTATATGTTATTGGTATAATTGTGTTACTTCGGATCTGTCCATTTACAAATACAGGTTGATTTGTCCCCTTCGCATTGGAGGGGACATATTTTCAATTTCAGTTTTCTAAAAAACATATTTATCAAGCAAAACAAAATATTATAAAGCAACGGCAACCCCTACAGTGTCATGTTTTATTTTTTGAAGCAAAAACTCCTTTCTTTAATTCGCTTTTGAAATTAAAAAATTAATTTTCGAAATTAAAATATGAAAAAAAAACTAAAATTCAAACTGATTTTTTTCCAAATCTTACAATATTTAGGAAAAATTTTGTTTTCAATATTCAATGACCTTAAAAATTAATAAGTTGGTTTTTCTACCTTCACATTCAAAGCCAATTGGTGGATATCTATTCAAATGTTCCAGTAAAAAGTCTTCAGTTTTTTTTTTATACAAAAAAGTTTTTCTTTTATTTAATCGATATTCGAATTTGTTATAACAATAATTTTGATTCAAACCATTTGAGAGTTAACTAAGAGGATTTCATTGGTGGATGATTTGCGAGCTCAAAAACCGACTGGCTGGAAAGATTGAACCATCGTTAAGACCGTATGAGTACGCGAAACCACTTGGCAAAATAGCTTGTTGATATGGAATGGTAATTGGAAGTTGCGCACTGCTAATGTAACGTAATGGAGCTGGAGCAGAAATTAATGGGGCAGCAGCAATTGGAGCAGCGAGAATTGGGGCAGTTGATACATCATTGGCTTCCTTGATGATGGCATTTCTAAGTTTGGCATTTTCAACAGCGTTGAAGTGTTCTTTCTTAGCGAGAGCTACTTCAGGGGTGTCTTCAACTTGACGAGGCAAATCACGAAGATTGAAATGGGCTTGAGCTGGAACTGGGAGTGGAGCTGATAATGGAGCTGGTGCTGGAGCTGAGATAGATGCTTCACGTGCCTTGGCTTCTTCGATGGCAGCCAAATGGGCAGACCTAGCTGCGGCCACCTCTGGGGTTTCAACTACTGGCAATGGAGCTTCGGCTGGCTTGTATTCTGGAGCTTCAACTGGTTTGGGTAGATTGGTTGCAGAAACACGGAAACCACCAGCATCAGCAATGTAATCGACAGTTTGCAATTTTCCCTCAGCATCCTGATAGCTGTATGATCCACGAGTCACTCCATCCAAAGTCTTAACTTCTTGTTTGGCTGATAGAGGCTCGCTGTATCCATAAGTGTATTGACCGAATTCGTCCTGGGCATGATATTGCTGCTGCACGGCTGGCTGGAAGGCAGCATGAGCAAGGAGCGGACCGGGTGCATAATATAATCCACCAGCCGAAGCTACTGCGATCAAAGCTGAGAATGCAACAAAGAATTTCATATTGATAATGATATTGTTTGATGGTTTTATGATGGTTTGTTAGTTAGTTGTAAAACTTAAAAACGCTGCTAGTGATGTGTACTAGTACTCGTTTCTGAGAACTCTGCCTGTTTTCGATTCGATCTGCTCCTTTTATACCCACAAACGACACCGTTTATAGATTGCTAGGATCAAGTTGTCCCATATCATCATCGGCGCAGCGGCTGGCTACACTGTGCACACTGCACAATCATCAAAACAATTCAATTCGCACACAAGACCTTGGTGCGGGAACGAGTGCCACCAGACCTGTGCGCCAGGTCTGACTTTCAATTTCACGCATTCGTCCTCCCAGCATCCAGCATTACATTGGAATTCAATGAGGCGACCACGCCAAACTCTGGGAGTATGCGGAAATCCCTTTCACTAATTGACAATTGTGCGGTGATCAGGTCAATGCAAGGTAACCGAAGGCCAAGGGCCGGCTTGCTTGGGGGCATCCTCAGCAAACTAGTTCCCAACTTGATGTTGTTATTGTTAGCCGTAACCTTGAGGTAAATAAAAATATATCAACTACCAATTTCACAGCGGCCGGCGCAAATCGTGTATCGGTGACCAGGAGGCACAGGCAAAACTCGTCTTGATTATTTTGTTTTTATTTGGTTCGATTGTCGTCACCTTCAAAGTTGGCTTTTGTGGAGCATCTTCTCCCCGATACACACACTGGACTACCGCGACACGATGGCAACGTTTAGTGTCTTTGGCTATCCGATACTTCGATTACTTGCAACTTTATTATAGCGATAGCATAGTGGCTTTAGAAGTGCATTATCATAATATACTTTGTTAACAAAAGTGGAATGTGATGGTCTCTTGCGAGGTCTTGGGGCATTTTGTATTCTATATATGGATACGAGTACCTTAAAAGTACTTTAATGCTTTTGAATACAACGAGGTGGCAATCTGGCATTATGTTTATTCTACGATTGTTTTGTATTTTTTTCTTTTAAGGGACATCCCAGAGTACACGATAAACAACTTAATACTTGGTGGAATTTTTCGTAAGGATGTACATTGTATTGGGTTGGGTGCTGCTCCTTGTTTTGATTTTATTAAGAGCTGGGATTGTTTGGACTATATTTGCTGAAGTAGACGAAGAAGAGACGATGTTTTTGGATTTGAGGATCATAAATTTTAGGATTAGGGATAGTAATAATGTTATTTTAAGTTCTAAGTGCTGATATTGCGTTTGTAGGACTATTTGTTGGAAAAAAGGAAAGGTGAAGTAGGGAGGGCTGATAAAAACAAAATAAATATGTTGCTTCATAGTTTATAAAAAGTGCTTCAATAAATTAAGATTTATGAGTAATTTAAAATACAGATCATAATATACGTAAAGTAAACACATTTTAGCTAGGGAGAACGATTTTCACTATGAGAAAATCGAAAAGAAAAATGAAGTTCTATGGCATGCACCATAAATAACGTTTTTTTGAAAAATATTTTTTTTACAAAATATGTAGTTTCAGTTTCTTACAAAATCCTTAAAAAAATGTCCTCAAAATCGTTAGAGCCGTTTTCGAGATAAATAAGTTTTTTCATAACGGTTGTATGACAGGTATCGTTACTTTTGGAGTTTGATTTGGCCTCTAGAGAATAAAATAACTTTTAAGTTCAAAGTTTGAAAAAAATCGATTCAGTAGCTTAGACTGTTGTTCTAGGGACACACAGCCCGAGAAACAGATAGAATTGCGGAACTTACTTTTATCTTTCCCTATTATCGTCATGTTGTGTAAGTAAAAGAGGAAAAACTAAACTTATGGATAAATACGATTGCAATTACAGAATTTTGAAATACAAAATTTCGCATAGGTATTCAGAATTTCGAAATAAAGAATTGTTCATTTAGAGATTTTTGGCAGTTTGAGCATTTTTTTTTAAAGTAGCATTTTGGGCAAGCAGTATTTTAAAAACCAGAATTTCAACCTGTGCTACCTACCTAAATTAATTATGATTAGTAGCGAAGCAGAATTTCACCTTCATAAATATACCTAAATTCATTCCACCGTTATTGGTTTTTGCGGACATAGTTAAAGACGATTATTATAACCATAGTCAACTTAGTTTCAAAGCAAAAATCGTTCACCATAATTTTTCCAACATTCGTATTTAGATTTTCTCAAAAATATATTATATTTAAAAATTCAACTATATATATTCCAAAATAAGATTAAAAAAAAAATAGACTTATGGCTTCCAGAAAAATATGGTAGGTACTTCATTGTATGTATGTAGGTGTTGCCACCAATTCATTCATTACATTTTACTTTTCAACGTCTAAGTGTAACCTGTTTGAGTTTAGGGTTTATCCTTTTTTTTTACTTCAGTTTTTGGCACTCTTTCTAGCCCCTATACAAGTGCTTTAAAAATTGTTCAGCCCTGAGTTTTGTGGATGCAAAGACAATATCAAATTACGAAATAAAATACTTTAACAGTTAAAATTTAAAACAGCAAGAAAAAATATCACATCTGTGGTTTTACCCAATCTATTTAAACCACATTTTTCGTTTTATTCCAAAAAAAAAAAAAAATAAAGATGAAATTCTCACGACACCTACAAAATACTTTTCATAGTTCTAAAATATCATTTTTAAATATTTCTGCATTCTATTAGAAATATATTTTTTACTTTTATTGCAGGAATTTTCCGCATTTTTTTTTTTTTAATCAAAAATGAATTCGATTTTTTTTTAATTTAAAAAGCAATTGTTTGAGGTACCGTTACCATTTTTTGTATTTGATTTTGATCGAAATTTGTATATAGAAGCATCTTAAAGTTATAAAAAGTAAAAAAATAATAACATTTTTTTAGTTTATGAAAAATTTGAATAGGTGGAAAAAAGATAGATATTTTTGAAATTAGATACCAAATGGTACAAAGAGTTTAATAAGAGTCCGCTAAATTTAGAAAATTAAATATTTTAAAAAGGGTGTGCTTGTTTTTATTCTGAATTAATTTTTTAAATTTATATTAATCTCAACTATTAATAAATCAAAATTATTTTTTATGTTCACACATTAAAAAGCATGGTTTATTATATCAACAAGAGGAAAAAATCTGCCAGTATTATGTTTTTATTTTCAACCTTTTAATCTAACAGTTCTAGATAACAAAAACATGCGCATAATCAAACAAATTCAGCCTTTTAATATTTTTTTGTACTCTTAATTTAATTTTATAATTAGATAAGTAAAATTGGTTTATAGATTTTATAAAATTCTAGAGTATCGTTATCAAATTCATTTGATAACTACTCAAGCAAAAATTTAAAAAAATATATTTGGTTGAACCCGACTTGTTATCGCATCAAAATATTCATTATAACATACACAATAATTAAAAAAAACGTGTACTGCATGTTTATCTGAATTACCGGATATAGCTTAAAAAAAAAACAAATTTTCGACACAGAAAATGGCCATCTTTTGAAATTTTTAAAAAGGAATGGTGTCTTTGGTTTTTAAATGATTTTTAAGTTTAAGTAACATAACATACATGTTTTTTTGAAATAATTTAATGGGAAAGAATTGTCTTAAATTTATAGCCTACTATTACACCAAAACTCCAATTTTCTGACTTAACCTCTTTCTTACAAACACCAATAATATTTCTTTGGTGTACAGTACACTTTAGGTACAGATTAGAATTTTTCTTACTCCCATTGTTAGAGTATCTTCTATAGGAAGCTTAGATCAAAATTTTCGACCATCAACATATTTAGAGCTGCCACTATTTTTATTTTTAAAGTGAAATACAAAGAGTTATGTTATTTTCTGAATGGGGTGGGTAGAGCTTGTAATAATGGTAATCTTAAAGTAAAAACGAAAAGGTAGATCTTTAAGAACTAATTTGCAGTAAATCGAAATGATATTGAATGGAATAAAATCTTATATTTTCGAAAACATAATAGGTGTAAAAAAATATTTTACCAATTTTGTCTTCATTATTAAATTCCCATTGAATTATACATACGACTAACTTTGTTATACTATTGAAGGATTTGTATGATTGGTTATAAATCGTTGAATACACAAAATATGAAAAGTATACAGAAATATTTATTTTTATTTTTTCGAAAATACGCATTGATGAATGAAAAATGAATTTACTTCTTTAATTTAAAATATCAGCAATTATGAACTCGATATTCGAAAATTAAAAACAAAGTTCCCTATAAGGTATTCTAACGAATTCCAAAAAAATTTCTTCCCTATTTAAATATCACAAAAAAAAAACTAATTTGTAATAATACCTATAATATCAATTTCATTAAATTATTATAATTCATAATTGAATCGAGGTTTCACGATTCCCATCTACCTGGCTTCTAACCACTTTTTCAAAAGTTGCGTCACCTTAAAAAAAAGTATAATTTAAAAAAAAAAACTATAATTCTTCTACCTATGAACATCAAAAACGGTTTTGCATGATATCATCATTATATGCTCCATAGCATGGCAATATTATAAATCCACGATAGTTTTGCCAAGAATGAATGAACCGGCTAATTATACTCATCCAAACTTAATTTGTTTATATACACCATCAGGCACAAAGACGCAAGAACTTCTTGTATCTAAGAATATTTTGATGTAAACAAAAATAAGAAATCTCGCACGCAAAAGTTCCGCATTTCATATCCATTAATTATATAGTATGATGTTCTGACACGTTAATATTTCGGGTGACGAAAATAGGCCATAAAAAAATATTGTGTCATATAAAGACGAAAGCGCAAACATTGCTATGAATTCCATTGTTGTCTGACAAAATGTCCTCATCCTTCTGACATATTTTGAGGGAGTTATATCTAGAGCCACTTCGTCTGTACTACCACAAAATTAATTGTTCAGGGTTCTGAGATATTTTTATTAACTTGACTCAAATCTAATACTGAGTCAGATTTCAGTTAGTTTTTCGCTTAGTGCTCATAAAGCTTTTTATTTAGTTGGCGCTTCGTGTACCCATACATGTATACATGGCCGGTATACAAAATGCTGATAAAGCAAAGTAGGTATTTGTGGGTTGATGTCATCCCTTGTTTTAGGTTGACCATTGGATACAGTAGAGTAAGTTAATCACTATTCTGATAATAATATATATTTATCTTGAATTATGTGATAAGCCTGCAATTTAACCCAAAAACTAAAAAGTGAAAGTTCTAGGCAAATAAGATATTTGTTGTTGGTCTTGGTAAAAGGCTAAATAAATTTTTTAATTAATTAATTAAATTTTTTTTGAAATAATTCCCAATGAATATAGTAATAGATAAAATAATATTTATTACATATACATATGTACTCCTTTTAGATTTGATTGGAAGTTGTTCAGTAAAAAACACAGAGTTAATTTATGTGTAAAATTATAACTTTTTTTATGCTCGAATTATGAGAAGTAGGGTTTTTATATTCGTACCCATAAATAAGAAAAGGGTACCCCTATGAATTTTCATAATTGCATTCAAAAATATTTCAGTTCAGCCATTAGCTCTACATAAAAGATAATATTAAAATTTGATCAAGTCTTGTCTTTTACTTTGGTCCTAGATTAACATCCAAACAAAAATCGTAGGCATAATTTTCTCAGTAAAATAAGTAGATAGCGCGAAACTTGGAGTCTTGATTTTGTGTGATGAAAAATTTCACTGTATTTCGAAAACAGATTGATCGACAGTTAGCGTTTTTAGAAAATTAAAAAATTTTTTTTTCAAGAGAAAAGAAGCTAAGAAACGGAAGTTTTTCAATAATCACAGTGCAATAATAACATAAAATACAAAAAACCATGTTTTTATTCAAAAAGAAAGACAAATAAAAAAAAAAACATATAGAGAATCTTATTAAAATTTTAATAAACGGTCCAACGTAAATAAAATTTTATCTTTTTGCTTCTTATACGTATATAAGGTTTCTTTTTGAACAAATCTTTCTCTTATAATTATAACGCATTCAAATAACATAAAATCGATATTCCTAAAAGACAAAAGTTTCTAATGCACAGAAAATCTTTGTTTCATAAAGAAAATTTTCCCAATAAAAAGAATTAACGAAAATTTGTAAAAAAAAAATATAAAAAGGGTCAATCTTTAATGAAGTGTTGAAAATTCTATTGAAACAAAAAAGTTCAGAACAGTTTCTAAATACATATATTGAATTAATGCCTTTTTGTCAAATATTGTCAAGATGGAACTTTGAAAAATCTGATAAGATAATCGTTAAAAACATTGCACAATTTTTTAAAATTATTTAGTATCAAATTTTCAAAAACCCATAATTAAAAAAATGTTGTTGCAAGATCTTAAAAGCCCAAATTTAACTGCTTAAATTTTCTTAGACAGTGCTTATCGGAAATTTATTTTGAAAATATTGCCCAAATCTTACAGAAAAAAATGGTTAGGAAAATGTGAATTTGGGTAAAATTTTTATTTTGTTTTTGTGAAATGTTTCTAAATTGCAATTTGCAATTTGGGTGTTGTTTCCAAATTTATTTCAGACCTTTTCACGAATACAAAATATTCATTCTTAAATTCAAAATAGTAGCAGTTCTGGAAGATGATGATCGAAAATTTCAATTAAAATTTTCTAAGAGCAACAAGAAGCAATAATATAGAAGAAATAATTAGCTAGCCCAACGTGCTTATTGGGTAACTCTGATCCGTCGTATTTGGCAGCATCAACGGATACAATACCGCGATGCATTCAAAGAATTCCGGGCTTAAATTATCAAAACTAAGAACGGCCATATTATTCAGTCATTTAATCCAGATTAAAATATTTATCAAGTTGTATTTAATTCAATTGCATATTGTTCACTTATTTAATCCAAAAAATAATCTAATTTTTTTACTTGATTTTTTGTCACATTAATTTAATTGGAATAATTTTTGGATTAAAAGTTAATTTTATCCAAGACTGAATAATATCCGTAAATGTAAAACTATCGATCCAGATGTAGATTTTATATTTTATAATTTGCAGCATATTTTCGTGCCAAACTAATGACGTTCAACTTTTACCACCTACTGTTTTTCCATATTCAACTAACTTTCTTCTGTGTGTTTTATACTTCTTGTAGAAAAGCTTTCAATGGGGGAAAACATTTTATTAAGGGTGATACTGGATACCTTCACATAAATCTCACCCAATCTAACTCAAATCAATTTCACTCAAGTTAAAAAAGCTGCCAAAACACACACACAACAATCAAATAAAAATCAAATGCTTTCTCGTCTTTAGTTTGTTGAGAGTGAAACAAAAAAATAAAAATAAAAACAAAAACATACGCCGCTCGTAAATTGTGTCTGAGTTAAACTTTTCCTGCTTCTCAGTTGGATTCCGTCAACTGTTTAGTTCGTTTTGGTCCAGTGGTTCTATAGTTCTAGTGCGTTAAGACTTCGTAGAAACAAAAAAAAAAAAACTATTTAATAAATTTCATTTGGATATACATAATATTTGGATAAATCTAGTTGAAAAACAAGTAAAGGTAAAAAGTGATTTGAATTGAAATTTATTGCAGAATTAAATTTTTCCAAGCCCATTAAAATAATAGAGTTACAGTTGAGTAGTTGATAGATACACAGATTTGTTTACAAACAAAATAGGGGTTGCATTAACGACCAACCAGGGCGTATACTTGATATTTTTTATTTTATTTTATTATAGTTTTGTTTTCACTTCATTGAATAAAAATCTTATGTTAACCCAAATGCAAATGCACAACCCCATTTTTGTACTTATAGAATTTAGCAATTTTTTTTTATAAATAAGTTTTCCATGTCATGGCATCAGATAGTTTCTGTTCTCCGAGGGCATCTTCTTCCGGATGATGACGATATGGCGGGATGATTAATGAATTATATGAGAACATGCGCATATAGACAGTGAGACAGACGACTCGCTTTGCGGGTGTGAATATACACATTTTGTGTTTGCTTCCTAGAAAAGACGCATATCCATAGCCTGGTCGGTGTTTTGTCAAGTGAAAGTTGTGTTCCTGCATGCAGAATACCATAAAAGGGAAATCATTTCCCACAAGGATTTCTTTTTCCTCCCCGACGAAAAGACAACAATGCCTTCTAAGTTCATACAAAGTAGGACGCAGTTCTTTTTAGTTGATTTTTTGGGTCATGTTTTTTTTCACTTTTTGGTTTCCGGACTTACTTTATTTTGGAACGGATTTGAATCGTAGTGGATTTTTTTGTTTGTTCAACTAAAATAGTTTTGTTTTTCGTAAAAGAATAATTAATTAGCTATACCACACCCAAAGGGGAAAAAGATGCACGCAGTGGTGATGCTATGGTCACCAATTAATTTTTTTTAAAAGCTGATTAGCATAATTAGGAAATGTTTTCAATGGCCAAACACTTATTTAAATTTACATTGCATAATACCCAACAATCGTACGTTCAGAGGGTTTAAATTTAAACAGCTTTGGTAAGCACACAGAGGCTTGATGTACCTGATTAGCCTCATTTATTATATTTGGATTAGCTTGAATACATATGTACATACGAGTATATGAATTCAAGTTCGATTGTGATATTATTCCAAAAAATTTGTTTGTTAGCGAGCGATAACACATCAATTATTATTTTATGCTGTCATTATTTATTTAAAAAAAAAAAGAACAAAGGTGAAGATTCTATTTTCTAGTTCTTGCCTGGAGAACCAGAATGGGGCTAAACTTAATGATGTCATGTCTTCAATATTATTTTATAGTGAGAGAAATTATTTCAAAACTTGTTCTTAAAACTATAAATAATTTTGTATTGATTTATTTTTGTTTGAAAAAAAAAATAAAATAATTTTGTAGACCTTTGGCTGGAAGCAATTGTATATATTATGACTTTTGGTTGGGGAAATATGTGAAAAGTGTTTACTACGTGACATCTTTGTTAAATCAATTTAATTGTTTGAATTCGTTTGGATATATATATTTTTTTTTTAGATTCTTATCGAGTAAAATGCAATTGATAAATTGAAAATTGATATATAGGTTTTCGAAAAAAAACACCTGTTGATAAAATAAATTCAAGAAAACACAACAAAAAATATAATGATAAAAAACAAATCTATTTAGCACTTTTGGTTTAATCATAACAAAGATAAAAAAAATATAAAATATTGACAAATGACATCATTGATTTAATTTTATATATAATCAGGTATAGGGTAATTAACACTTCTTCTATTTTGTATTTTTTTTTTGTTTTGATAAATTAAAATTTTCCGGTTGAGAAAGTGAAGGAGGGGCAAACCATCGGATTATATGCAACTAGATAATTTATTTTGTTTGAAATTAACTGACATCACTCTTTTAATTTCAGTATAATTTTGTTTTTCAAATTTTGCAAACTTTTGCTAATGTCAACAATGATAATTGGGACACGTTTCTTTAAATGTGTTTATGGAAATAATTTGTCTAGTTAAAATAAAATATGCAAAATATGGTATGCATCATTTGTAAGCATTATTTGAAGCAGCTTAAAATTTTTTTAGAGTTTTTGTCGCAACGATTATTTCGCAATTTAACCATCTTGCATTTAATAGTTTGTCAATTCCATTTCAACTTGTTCTTATTGCTTTTTGTTATCGATTCGCGAAATTTCCGTTTGGTATTTAAACAACATAATTCTGATATTCGTTCTGAATTGAGTTCTTTTTCGAAATTAATTTTCGTTCAGATTTGAAAACAGTGAGTGTTCTAAATTTATTACCAACTTGACTTGCAGTTATTCAAACTTTTTTATTCATGCTTTATTAAAGCTACTAGATTTTCGAATATTATCGAAATCGAAATGAAATGTAAACGTTTTTCAAAACACTTTCTTTTTCAAAACGAAGGCATTGCTTCTAAAAGGAAAATCAGAAAAAATCCAGTTCCTTGTGAACATCTTTAATTTAACTCGACGCATAAAGTTTATTTGCATTAAATTAAACGCTTACAGATACAAAACTAAATACAAAGTCTATACACAGAAATAATCGAAAATGTTAGTTAAAAGGTACATTGCCATTACATGCGATGATAGCACCTTGTAACTTAAGTGGAAACTTGACCTACCTACCTAAGCTAAATAAACATCCCCGACCCACCTCCTATTACTTTTTTCCCAAACGTTGTGTATTGTGCATAATAAATTAACGTATCTACTTGTATGTACGAGTATAATCGAACAAATCACCCTATCATTAAATTTATTTCGATAAGTTACTCAATAAGGTATTCAAGTTGTTTCATTTCATACATTATCTTCTCCACAGATTCACCACAAAGCTTACGAATTAATTATATAGAAATTACTTTTGTATGCCTGGGCTAATCAGCTGTGCACAATTTTTTTTTGTATATTTGTGGTAATAAACATTTCTGAAAAGCGACATGTTACAGATAAACCATTAAGTGTTCTCAACTTAATGAACTGGTTAGCTTCGGGATGGATTTAAACTGCTTATTAAAATATATAAAAATACTGGATACGGTTAAGGGACACAATATCTAGAAGAAAAATAATTACTTATATCAAACTTTGTAGTAGGTGCAGTTTTCAACTTCTTAGCAGCTCCTTCTTAATCTTTTGGATACAAATCTTGTATTGTTTTATTGTGATAAACATACATTGAACACAACCAAAATAACTTGTCCAAAAAACAAAGAAACCAAGTCGTTTAATTTATTTATATAAACAAAAAGATAACGATTAGTCCATTAAAATTGAGATTTTAAATGGAACAAAAAAGGGGAAAGCTGATTTTTTGTTGGGCGATTGTTGTGCAACGAAAGGAAAGCGGGATTTCAAGGTGAAACGCCTACTTTTCATATATTTTATTTTCCCGGGAAGCAAAATAAAAATAAATAAAATAATAATGAATATAATTTTATTAAAATCTGCCGACTAAAACAGGCACTGAAAGTCCACTTTTCTTATATCCTTGTTCTTAAGAAACGGCCTCAGCAATTTGGATGAAATTATTAAATTTTGTTCTTTTACACCCAGTTTTTTAATAGTTAGTTTATCCTGCAAATAATTTAAAGTATTGTTAACTCAGGATTAGTTTTTTAATGTAGGATTAGTTTTAACCTTCACTTGTCAAAAATCTATTGAAATCGATGGGTGACACTATGGAAACCACGCTTTTGCTATGATTATTGAGATGGCGTCACTATCGAAACCACGCTTTTGCTATGATTATTGAGATGGCGTCACTATCGAAAACACCATATGTATAGCATCACACATCAATTTTCTATAGAAATCTGTCAGTTCAGTTAGTCCACGGTTAACTCAACTTTAGTTTAACGCCGAAACAGAGATGATCCCTTCACTCACTCAAACGGAAAAATATTTAGAATTACTTTTTCTTCAGTTGCTCTAAAAATGTTCCGAAAATTTTTTCTTGTAAATGTACAAAAAAAAAATGTTGACTGGACTAAATGTATAAAATTCAAGAAAATAAGTTATTTGAGTTGTAAGGAGGTCTGATGCCCCTTGCTGATTTTATGATCATAAGTAGGTGAATTTAACTACCCGGTTCATTAGACATCATTGTTTTGTGCGATTTTATTTTATTTATTTCATGTAATTGTATTTCTTTTTACTAAAATAACCCGGTATTAATGGCTTAATTAATTGCCAATGACAGCGGTTATGGCTTTAAGTAGAGAATGGAATGAAACGAATGTAAAGATGTTATTTATGTGTTATTTATCTTAGCCTATAGGTAGTTTTTTTTTCTGTGAAAGAAGAATAATTCAATGTACGCATTTAGTTTTTTTTTATGAACAAGAACTTAAATCAAATGTAATATAATAGTTTGACAGTTTTTTTTGTCACTATGTGTAACAAGCTTTAAGAAATGTGTTTTAATCACACTACAACTTGCTGTTAAGGTTCAAGGCCATAAAATGTTTTATCATTTATCATTAAAAAGTTACATTTATATAGCTAGTCAATAAATTAATGTCATTAGTCATTATTTTTTGCGGAAGCCTAGCACCACATAATTTATATAAAATAAAAAAAACGTAGTTTTGATTACTGATAACTCCTAGATCAGAAAGCGGTTTTAAATGGACAGCAAAATGCAAAAAGTAAATTCATTTATCACAGATCTAAGAGTTACTCAAATGCTGAATCCAGTAAAAACGAAAGAGTACCTAAATTTTACAACGATTTTTTCACTGGAACCCATTTTTCTTAATCCTCATAATAGTCAAAAGTTTTTATGTGTGACTCATCAGTTTGTGGTGCCCGATATTAGGCTGCCATCTTGGATTTCAATGCTTGTTAGTCTTACAAAAAATGTTGTCAGAGATAATATAGAGAAAATTGCCTTCTTTTAAGTTAGGACATTTTTTTGGCAATTTTTAATTTCGCAATGATTATTTCAATTTCTTGTAAATAATTTGGCAATTTTACGTTAGCAATTTTGTATTTCCCTATTTTGCACAATTTCGTATCTAAATTTTTGTCTCACATTTCATTTGACACCACAAAATCTACAAAGAAACTATTGCCAAACCATTAAAATTCCTTTTGAAAATTGCGGAATAAGATTTGCGAATTAAATTTTGTCCAAGCAACCGGCAGCCTTAATCAGCATCGGTGCAGTAATGTTTTTGAAAAAATTAAAAGCAATGAAAAATATTTTTTTTTCTTTAAACAAATGTTTAGTATTTTTTTTTTCAAAAACTACAAACGTTAAAAGCATTTTTAATTTTGGAAGCTATGGTCAGAAAAATATTTTAAAAAGTATTACAGATAAACTCCATTACCATTTTAAAATAAAATATTTCCCCAAACTTACTCGTATTATAGCCCCAGATAAAAACTAATTGAAAACGTTTCGGATTTTTCAAGAGTATCATAATAACAATCATTATTTCCCAACTACGCCTTTGTCAAGAATGTTATTTCAAAGGAATGACGTAGTTTAAAATATATTATACAAAAATGATTAATCATAATTCGAATAAAATTACACTTGAAAAGTTCAGTTATTATTTTATCAGAACACTGAAAAAGCCACAACGTTAAAGAACTCTATTAAAAGATTTTTTTTTTTGTTTTGCTTAAAAAAGAATAATTTATTCTTATAATTGTGTCGTATGTTAAAGTGAATTATGTAAATTATTAGCTTAAAAAAATAAATTCAGTAAACTTCAGAGAATCAAGTGTCTTGTTTAATTACAATTTTCGCACTTAAAACTATTTATTCGCGTATGTAATGTTCTTGTCACATATTGTTGTTAAACTTGAAATCACTGGAATATGAGTGACTGAGTGAGATAGGTATTTTTATTGGCGCTATTTTGAAATGTACATCCAGTGAAGTCAATATTTTAAAGAGGAAATTCGAAGGGGTATGCCAAATACCGTATGCGTTTAAGAAAGTGCCTTTAAAAAAGTGATAGAGGATCTAGACTGTTTAAATGAAAATATTTTCAGAAATATTATGCAAATAACTAGTTGTTGTTTTACTACCCCCAACTCGAAATTTTGTGTGTATTTTTTTCAAATTGTATTTTGAGATATCTTATAAACCTAATGTGCTATGGTATAAACAAAAATGTTGACCAGATATTAATTTAAAGGAAACCAAACGGATAGAAATCCGTAAACAAAAGATAAAATAGTTTGTAATAAATATACTCGTACACTGACCGTTGAATCAGTAGATAAATACGAATACAGTGTTTTTTAGAGGCAAACATGAAATTGACTTTAATCGATTTCTGGAAATAATTTTCCGGGAGCTTCAATTTTCGTGGCCGTATATTGGCAATAACGCGAAAGTTGTCCTCCATGTGGTAGATCGTTTCGGGTTTATTGGCGTAGATTAGCGACTTCACATATCCACATAGAAAATAGTCTAGCGGGACGCGGCGTAAAAACTCACGATCTTGGAGGCCTCCAATTCAAGGGATCGAATGTGAAACTATGCGTTAGCAAACGCATTGTTGTGGCGGTGCCAATTTAAGTAAAAATCCCTTACTATTTTTACTTACCACGAATAAAAGATACGAAATTTTCTGAGCAAATTTTTTTTTGAGGTTACGAGGTCTGCCAGCCAACAGAGTGATAGAAGTGAAATTTAAATTTAAGTTTATTAACGCCTAGTTTCCAGGCAATGTTCTAAAATCAATTTTAAACACGATCTTTCTTAAGATCTCAGCTTAAAAAATCTTTAGAACTCGAGCATTTCTTCACTTAAAATTATTTCCATAGAACTCGGTCTAAAATAACTTTTGAGTTTTAATTACTTTATTAAACTGACTGCTAAGTTCCTAGTATCCTCAAATATCCGGGGGTTTAAGTTTATCAAAGTTCTATCTTAAAACTTAAGTCTCAATTAGGGATATAAAGTCTTAAAACTTGATAAAGAAATGCGTTCTAATTATAACAAGAACTTTGTCAAGAATTTAGTCGCTAGAGTTCAGAAGATATACAAAACTTTCCAGGTTTTGAATTCAAAGAACATATGTTAGGCGACGATATGTTTTTTTTTCTGATTTTATATTATGTGTCATTATCAAAACTTTTGAGTGTTCTACTCATTTTTCATGTAAATATACCTCATAAACAGTATACTCGTACATAATGTAATGTAATTTAATAAAAACAAAACGAATAAAAAACAAAAAAAAAGTTTTTGAACAAGTTCAACATACAAAACCTTGACCTACTTAACTTTTGCTTTTATTGTACTCGAAAACTCCTGACAGTACCAAGTTAGATTTATCAAGAGGAAAAGGGCACATCATCAGGATTTGTGAATACATTGTATTGTTCCGCGTTAAGGAGGAATTAAATAAGGTTCACAATAAGATCTTTTGTTTGCTACCATAAAAGGGAGCCTATACAAAAAGCTTAAGCACGAACCTATACGATAAGTAGAGAATGAATTTACATATGTAACAAGTTCTTTATTTATTTTTTATTTTGTTTTCATTCATTTTTATTTGCTTTAATGTTTTAACATTCAATGAAAAAAAAAATCTAATTTCCTAAGAAGTGTTCAAGTTTATGGAAATTCAACCCAAATGAATGTACCCGCACCCGGCTCAAATTTGTAGAAATTTTGAACAAATTTGAACTTACTCACCATAAAAAAAAAATTCCAAATTATTTTTTGAAGGAAGTCGGAATAAAACATTCCTACATTTATAACTTTAACTATATTCTGGGTTCGATTCTCACCCTCGCCCATCTAAAAGTAGGAATGCTTTTTTCATGGGCTGCTGCCTGTTGAAAGAATAAAGTGCTTCTCACCCTCGGCGAGGCCCACAAGTGGAATCTTAGGGTGAAGTAGTAGAGTGGGAGTGGGAGAGTTGTGGTCCCACTCACTGGTAAATGAAAAAGAAAGAAAAAGTGCCTGGTCGTTTGGATTCGGCATAGAATTGTAGCCTCCTCCCCCATTTTTGCAATAACGCGCATACAGGAATGCTTGAGAGTTGTTAGACCCTGGTTCTGCATGGACAAGTGGTTGATTTCAAGTTTAACAATATAAGTGAGTTATAGGCATTGCCAACTCTATGCAATAATTTATTAATTGTTTACCTTACTGCTCCATTAGATTAAAAAATATACTTAACTTCAGCCAAAATGTGTACACAGGCTGTTATATACAGGTGATACTGTAACAATATGTTTTATTTACAAAAAAAAATAATATTCCCTCATTTAATATTAAAAAATTCAGGATTATCGTGAAAAAAGTTCTCCCGGAATGTCTCCTTTTTTCAAAAATTTAAAACTTACTTACCTATAAAAATTACATCCCGATTATTTTTGATACCATTTCAGTTCAGGTGTCACTTCCACATAATTCAAATTCCCAATTTTCAAAAATGAGAGAATTCCGGAGTTAATTTTGTTCACGATAACCCTGATTATGTTAAAAACCAAAGTTATCTCAATCATTTCTTTTATTTTCAGATCAATAATGGCTGACAGTAATGAAACAAATGGTTCCCCAAAACCACCAGTCGAAGAAGTCGCCCAAATGGCAATCGAAGAACCCAAACCAGCTGCTTCTCTCCGCGATAGTTTCAAGGCATTTTCAAAGTTTGGCGATACCAAATCCGATGGCAAACTTATTACACTTTCTCAATCAGACAAATGGATGAAACAAGCCAAAGTAATTGACAAGAAAATAACCACAACTGATACTGGCATTCATTTTAAGAAATTCAAAGCAATGAAAATCTCCTACGATGATTACAACAAATTTCTGGATGATTTAGCTAAAGCTAAGAAAGTCGATATAGAGGAAATCAAGAAGAAATTAGCTGAGTGCGGTGCACCTGGAGTATCACAAGTTTCCGTAAATTTTAAAGCAGTTCATTTTGTAAATTTGTACAGTTATTAAATTGTTTTTATTTTAGGCTGGAAAGGCAGCTGCCACAGTTGGTCGTTTAACAGACACTTCAAAATATACAGGCTCACACAAGGAACGTTTTGATGATTCTGGCAAAGGCAAAGGTATTGCCGGACGTAAGAATCTTGTAGATGATTCGGGATACGTTTCTGGATATCAACACAAGGACACGTACGATAAAAGCCATTAAAACTCTGCCTTTTTTTCTTGTTATTTAAATCTTATAATTTGCTTACTTAAGAGGAGGTATTTTGGTCACCCTTTACACTCTTTTTCTTAAAAAAAAAATACAACATTATTTCCACCATAATACTATACTGTGTAAAATAATAATTATTTATAAAAAAAAAATATATTTGTGATATTAATTTTCCTTCATCTTCTTTACTTTTGTTACTATTTTTTTCCTAAACGAGCAACAAAAACAAAATGTACAGATAATTAATAATAAATTATTATTAAATATATTTTGTTGCTTTATTTTCATTTTACTCTTAGGTGTTAGTGATATTTCTTTCGCTTTTTATTGCTTATATAGTCTTCTTGATTATACAAAAAATTTTATACATAAATAAGAATTTATACATAATATTTATGTTTTATATGTCTTCCCTCTTTGATATACGCATGTTTTCATATCAACTCTAAATCCATATTATTGCAGCAGTTCGACCAACAATTAGACGTACAAAAACATTCTTAGGTGTTAAAATAAAATTTAAAGAAAGAAAAAAAAAATACAAAAGTGTTCATCCCGCCAGAGACGAATTTTTAACATCCTTATATCTAATGAAAATCACAAAATATACGAAATATATAAATATATTTATAAAAAAAAAAACATTTTTTAAATTAAATGCAATACAAAATGTATCTTATGCTTATATTATATCTACTAAACTAATTTCCAACTCAAAATAATAAAAAAATATTTTTTGTCTTTTATGATGAAATAAATGATATAGATAAATCATATTCAAAATTTAGTTTTGTTTTCAAAAAAGGAGTATTTCTAGCACTCAGGACGTAAAAATAAAAAAAAATATAATGCACGACTTGGTAACCAATCATGGATCTGTTTCACAAATTTTACACCATACAGTGTATGATTCGTGTACATTTTATATTTAAAAAAAAAAACAAATTTCGATTCCTATTTATTCAAATTTATTCAGCCGGTTTAACCTCAAGAAATATCAACAGGCCTTCTGCTTTTCGATTGTTCTATGCCTGAGGATAACTAAATGCATGTGTTGTTTCACTTATTTGATCCAACAATTTTTGGCCCAATTTTTCTTCCGCGGTATTTTTGGAACGTGGTGTGTTATTGCCTTTTGAACTGGGGACAGGACTTCCATTTCTTTCATGACTTTACCAGCTATGTTGGTCATGCTGTATTATGTGCAAGAAGGTATTTTTGACCTGAAGGCTTCCTCGGATTTTCTTGGTTCGTTAAAGTATTATTTATTTTCATGTATTTAGTCAAATGTAAGATTCGGTTTGAGTTGGATGAGTTTTTGAAATAAATGGATTGATCGTGTTTAATATCAACGAAAACTTCGAAAAATTAATACTAGAAATTTTTGAGGGGTGATATCTCCTAAAAAAAATCATTTTCTTAAAATTGTTTTTTTTTCAATTAATTTTAAAACTTTTTTTTAGACGTGCAGATTGGCCAAAGTAACTTAGAAGTTCTATCGTTTATTTTTTATTATTAAAACGTTTAATAATAAAAAATATATGTCTGCACGTTTAAAAAAATTAATTTTAAAAATTTTAAAGTTAATTAAACATGAAACTTAAAAACAAATTTTAAAAAAATTTAAGACTCATAACTTCAGATCAAAAAATTATTTTTTCCAAACTCTAAAGCCGATGCTTTTTATTTTTTTTTAATTCTTGTCAAGTCATTTGTCTAGCTACAAATTTTCACCAAATAGGATAAATATTTATAGTAAATACACATAAGAATTTTTCATTAGTTTTAAGCTTGATAAAATCTGAACAACTTTTTTGTACTAACTACAGAGAGTCAGCATTATTAAGAGTGTTCCGAAGTTTACAAAACCAGCTGATTTTTGCACTTTCATTAGAGCCTTTGTTTCATACATCATTGATTTTGTACTAATTAGTCACTTGAATGTATTGTGTACTACTGTGATAAAAAAAAACATTTTGATAAAAGTAACTGGTTTTAACATTCCTTACATGAATTCTCTATCAAAAAATATCTTTTTGGGAAATGGTAAGTACTTTGTATATGAAAACTATAGTACTATCATGGCGAGTTTTTTTTAGGGTTGCCCAGACCCTTGTGGTGGCGCTGCAAAATGTGAGGTGTAAAATTCGATTTTGGGAGTCTTTCAGCGTCGGAAATCGGTGGTAGGGGCAAGAGGAGACTATGTTTTGGATTATTGCATCCAAAAAATATCAATAAATATCGATTAAAGCCTCCATAAGCTCTCCGCAAAAAAAAAAAGAGTAAGGGTTGCCGGCATACTTTAGATGTCGCCCCATTCGACTTCCACCATGAGAGTACTATAGTTTATATATACAAAGGTAAGTAGGTATCTATAATTTGAATCATTGAATAAATATATATATTTATTCAATGATTTGAATACACTCAAAAAAATATCAAAAAATACAGTTAGGTATAAAAAGTCGACTGTAAAAAATCAGAAGCGTTTTTCCTTTGTGTTTTTAAAATTTTTACTAGTAAAAAAATTAAGACTTTGTTCCAACAGCTTAGAAATTTAATTATTGAAATATATTCATAGGAACAAGTACATAGTACACGCTTCCCAATCTTACTTGAAAAATTTATTATTATAATTTATTTATTTTAAATTTACGTAAAACATCTAGGTATGTACGAGTATGTATCAACGGATGAATAATAATGCGGTGTATAATCACTAAACACTTATTCAGGTTCTATTCAACCTTTAAATTAGTTTGAAATGCTTTGGTATAGCTTTTATAAATAACATTTTCTTGTTAAACACACATTTTAACTTTATAAAGTCTCTAATACATTTATATATTAGGGGGCTTGTTAATTATACCAAAGTTATATATAGCATCACATTAGTAGGTACCAATTACCTCTAACCTATTGTGATTACAAAGAAGTAATCCCAGACTTTCGACCGACAACGCAACGTAAGATCAAGTTTATTAAAAACGAAAATTATTTAAGAAAACCTGGGCCTCTTTTCTAAGTTTTTAGCATTCCTACTACAGCCTTTAACTACCCCAACAAGAACACCCGAGAGCCTATTGTATTATCATTTTTCTAATTGAAAAATGTTTTGCATTAACTGCGCGTTTTCTTCCTAAACAAACTATTTTATATTAAATTAAAGCTGCAAATTTTTTTTGCAGCACTTTTCAAACTTTTAGATATTTGGTTGAATTAAAAAACTAACCTTTTAATATGTTCTTCCAGACGAACACTTAAAGTCATTTTTGTTGCGGAACAACATCTGTTTTGATTATTAAAAAAAAATTAAAGCTTACCCAATTTTTAACTTCAATTTACAATATTTATGGCGGTGCTACTAGTGGACAAATGTTGAAATAGCACCGCAAAATGCAGGAATAAGCATCCTCACTAGCTTAGCTTAAAAACCTTAGGCGTTTGAAAATTATAATAAAATCAGAAATGGTATCAAACTGCAAAATACCTGAGCAACAATTCTTAAAAAAAAGAAATGTTTTTAATTAGTATGTGAATTCATTACAACTGCAGGAACCTGAGTTTTTGTTATGTGCTACAAAATAACCCCTTTTACTTTTCTCACATTCACCAGAAATCCATTTAATAAACCCCAGATGTAGCCATAATTACTTGTACTTTTAACCTATCTGAAATCGGATAGATGTGTATCGTAATCCCATATTAAACTACAAAATATCGTAAGACTTGGAGAAACCATTATTTGATTGTATACCACATTTTCTTTTAATGATATCGATTTCCGTCTATAATAAAATCTTTTTCATCTGAATGATATAAAATCAGGTGTCATTTATATCTTCAATCTAGTTGGTTAACTGAGAAAGTCTGACAAGTATCTGCGAGCGCACTCGAATCACAATCTTCCATTCATATACATCAAAATATCCCAATATTGATCTCGTAAAATGGCTTTTGCAGGAAAAAATGCTGTTATAACTGGTGGAGCTGGAGGAATTGGTTTCCAGGTTTGTGTGCAGCTTTTAAAAAATAGTATAGCGGTAAGTTCTCATTTAATTATAAAACTAGTAACCAATAAGAGACTTAGTTGAAATTGTTTCTCAGAACGTTGCCCTAATTGATGTTCAAGAAAATCTTGAAAACATTGCCAAGCTTCGAGCTGCTCATCCCTCTCAAACAATACTTCTTATCAAAATGGATGTAGCAAATAAGCAAGGAATCGATGCTGCATTTGAGGAAATAATCAAAAATTTTGGAAGTATTCACCTGTTGGTAAATGTGGCTGGGATATTTAATGATCTCGATGTACCAAGGACGTTACAAGTAAATCTGGTAAGGCAATGGAATAAGAAATTCTATGAGCTGTATTTTTTCATATTTTAACTGACACCCTGAAAGGGTGGCATCATAAACTCAACTTTAGCAGGCATGAAGCATATGAGTAAAGAGAATGGTGGCCAGGGAGGTCTAGTTGCCAATATGTCTTCGGTAGTTGGACTAGATCCAATGTTTTTGCTGCCAGTCTATTCATCAACAAAACATGCCATTATTGGATTCACTCGTTGCCTTGGGGTAGAATTAGATGCTCTTATCTTATGCATAAGATGTCTTGGCTTAATCTTGGTATATTTTTAGAACGATTATTATCTTCAAAAGACTGGCATAAAATTCATAACACTTTGTCCTGGTGCAACAATCACAGATATGTTTACAAATTTCACAGAGAAAATTCTATTTAGTGATATGGCTGATGAGTCATATACTATTCTAGATAGACTAAACAAGCAAAGGTGAGTCATACAAAAATATCTAAAATTGTCTTCAATATAATTCAGGACATGTTCCTAGTGCTGCTGATGTCTCCCGCTGTATTCTTCAAGCATTAGAAAATGACGAAAATGGAAAAGTTTACATAATCGAAGGTAAAAAGCTGTTTCCTGTTGAGATGACGCGTTATTGGAGTGGCATTGAAAATCAACTGTAAGTGGATAACGGACACATTGTGTTCCGAATTTTCTTGCATCTATGATTGCAGTCTAACCAGTTCTATTATAACAAAAAAAGGGTACTGTTAAAAAATGTTTTCGTTAAGCAGAATTAAAATAAATTTCATTTTGAAAAATGATTTTTTGTGCAAACTCAGTTTTTGATTATTTTGCTCTTTCCCGAAAGCAAAAAAAAAAAAATACTTGGCGAAAAGTGATTGGCAGTTAAGCCTTAAATAGACTTCATTTTGATATAACACCTCTGAATAATTAGTTAATAGTGTATAAGCATTTATTAAGGTTCAACCTCTTACGCCCGCCAAGGCATTTTAACTTTTTATCATGCGGAAATCATTACCGGAAATTAAGTTCTTTTTTGAAATTAGTTCCTGTTATCTTTTGTCGAACTATGTATTTATTCTTTGCTCTACAACCAGCGCCAATTTTTCAATATAAAAACCAAACTGTCAATGTCAATACAAATTTTGAAATTCAACAGTTGTTTTTCTTGTTATTAGACCAGTTCGGATTATTTAGGTTCCGGATATCTCCGAGGATAACCGAAAACGGAAAATTTATGAAAATAAGAATTCTAATTACGCATCTGTGACAAAATGCTAATAAACAACTTTAATATCTCACAATATCAATTAACATGATTTGCTTAAATAACTTGGAGTTGTTGTTGCGTCCGCTGATTTTTTAACAGCAGTTTTCTTACAACGCCAACGTGAGGGATGCTTTCGGTGAGTGAGAGCAGAGTTAAGATTGAGACAATAAACTAAACTGGCCTAATAAAGATTGTTAATTGTTATTGTTGTGTTTTTGTATAAAATAAATTCAGTGTTGCTTTTTTTGGATTATCAATTTATTTCTGTATTTTAAAATATATTTACAATAAATATGGCTACTTCAACCCAGGAATTTGAAAGTGAAAACATTATTAATATTATGATTGCTACAGACAATCACTTGGGCTATTGCGAAAAGGATCCAATAAGAGGTAAAAGTTACCAAACAATGTGTTGGCCAGCCGGCGACGACGCACGGTACCGGCACAGCAATGTAAACTTGTGATGAAATTATCCATAAAATTGTTGAATTCGATTTTAGGAAACGACAGCTTTATTGCATTTGAAGAAATTCTTGAACTTGCCGTTGAAAAAGATGTTGATTTCATCCTCTTAGGTGGAGATTTGTTCCATGATGCCACTCCCAGTCAGAATTCTTTGCATAGGTAAGAAAGTAGGTGCTGTAGAGACTATCGTTGCGCATTATTGCAAGTTGAATCATTTTCTCCCCAAACAAGATGCATTAAACTTCTACGACAATATACCCTCGGAGACCGACCGATATCAATTGAGTTTCTTTCTGATCAGTCATTAGCTTTTCATGATGCTCTTAACCAAACGGTGAATTACGAAGATCCCAATGTAAATGTATCGATTCCAGTATTTTCAATTCATGGCAATCATGATGATCCAATCGGTTTTGGAAATCTAAGTGCTCTCAATATCTTAGCTACCACAGGTCTTATCAATTATTTTGGTCGTTGGACCGATCTCAATCAAGTTGATATCAATCCAATACTCTTGAGAAAAGGAGCAACCCAAATTGCTCTCTATGGTCTTTCTCACATACACGATAATCGATTGTTTCGTCTATTCGATGCGCATAAAATTTTAATGGAGCAACCTGATGAATCCACAGGAGAATGGTTCAATCTGATGGTTATCCATCAAAATCGTGCCGATCGGGGAAGGAAGAACAGTATTCCCGAAGAGGCTCTTCCGGATTTTTTAGATTTGGTAATGTGGGGTCATGAACATGATTGTCGCATTGAACCCGAAGTCAATGTCAGGAAGAATTTCTATGTCACTCAACCAGGATCATCGGTGGCGACATCATTGGCAGAAGGTGAATCTATACAGAAAAATGTAGCAATTCTACAAGTTTTGAATAAACAATTCCAAATTAAACCGCTGCCTCTGAAAACTGTGCGTCCTTTTATCTTTGAATCGATTACTTTAAGTGAATTCTCTGAGGATTATGGTTTTGATCAGGCTGATGCCGCGGAAAGAGTACAAAATTTGGCCAAAGAGAAAATGGAGGAAATGATTAAACGCTCCGAAGAACGTCTTACCGACCATCCAAATCAACCGAAACTGCCTTTGATTCGTTTGCGAATCATTTACGATGATGAAGTACAAATGTTTAATGCTATTCGTTTTGGCCAGCAGTATAATGAAAGGGTTAGTCCTAGTTGAACAAAGAATAAGAAATGAGAAATCACTAATATTTGCTTTTTTCTTTTTTTTTTCTATAGATTGCCAATCCAAGTGATGCTGTTGTTTTCAAAAAGTTGGTTACCAGGAAGACAAAATTCGAGGGAAATGAATTCGACAAAGAGGCGATGTCTGATGCGTTCAAAAAAGAGGTAAGTTTTATGTTTTTTTGCTTAAACTTATTCAAATTTATATTGTGTGCAATTTTATTTTGGTTCTATAGCAAGTCGAGAATGAAACAAAAGTGGAAGATGTTGTTGATCGTTATTTCGAAGAAGTCGATGAAGATAAGAAACTCCAAGTTATTAGTTCGAAAGTTCTATCTGAAATGTGTTACAGAATGGTTGAGAAAAATGATGCCAATGCTGCAGATACTATTCTTCAGTAAGTACCTATTTATTAAATAATTATTAAATTATTTTTTTGAATTTGAAAGAAAATATAATGTCTAGTTCTTCGGATACCGATTTCAGCTTAAATGTGTTCCAATATCAGATAAAAAAATCAAATTAAGCCATTTAGAAGGCATAAATACCAAATTAAAAAAAAAGCATAAAATGCCCCAAAGTCCCATATTTCATTTGACTTCTACTTTTTCGAGACAAAAATTTACATAGATCCTAAGGCTTATTACTTCCTTTAGGTTCCTGTTATGAGACATAGGGCTTCTACTATTCCTACGCGCCATTGTGTAAGGTTCCTGGAGATGCATCTCAGCGAGCGCTCTCCAACTCTTCTCAGTTGTGCTTGGTTTGCCTCCTCGTGGTGGTTCCCGGGCAACTATTTGCGTACGTGAATAGGCTAAAATTACAAATGCGAAAGGCCTAGTTCTCTTGGATAGATGGAGGACACCAAACTTCGTAGCTGAATTTAAAACCGCTACCGAAACCAACACTACGGCTCGGATAAGGAATAAAAACACGTTGACGACTTTTGGCCATTGTACCCGACTTCATCGAATGAATGTACTTAAAAAAATTTAATTTAATTCAAAAATTTTCTGTTACGATCGTAAGGAGCAATTAATTAATTTAACAAAAGGTTAGGAAGGAGTTTGATGATTAAAGAAATACTTGGCCAATAAATTTAAACCATTCTATACAAAACAATTTGATTGACAACATTACGTTGTTGTTATTGTTACTTCATCGTCAGGGACTGTTTCGCATAAGCTTTTCATTGGTTTCAGAAAGCCTTAAATTCTGAAATATAGTTGAAATGGTTAATTTTTCGAGTACATAAAATATTTGCAGGAACATTTCTTTGTAACTGATGACACATTTGTTGGAATTATAAATTGCTCATCTAATATTGATATTCCTAGCTTCTTACACACGCACTCAAGCTTGTTAAAATTTTATTTCTAAACAGTAATACCTAACAGGAAATACCTATCTAGATAAAGAAAACTGAATTTAGAGTTTACTATTGATAAGAAGTTTTGTTTCATGTTTTTCAAAAAACCACATAACTCAATAAAAATTCTACTACATTATTGCTATCAATTATTATTATTATATATTAATGCTACAGATAATTTTTTTTTGTGGGGGTGGTGTAAATAATATACAGATTCATAGAATATAATAAGGCCCAGTGTACTCGTATAATATACGAGTAACTAGTAAAATTAGAAGAAAATAAACTTAAACAACTTCCGATAAGAAGCCCTCTGTGTCTTCGGTAACAATGGCATCAATGTTGTAGAATATTGCGTGTAGAGAAATAACAAAACATGAAGCTCCTTTAAATAAATAAAAACGCATTAAAATGGTAATTTTAATAATGGTTAAAATAAACCCACCTAAAGTCCAAAACATAAGTCCACCAGCTCCTGCCAGATAAAGAACAGGCATAGAAGCTAAACTTATTATAATGTATTGTTGTTTCGGTGATAGGGTTCTATCAAATACTGTAAATTGAGTTGCCGCTTTACGAACTCTATGACATAAATAAGAAGATCCAGCAAGAACAATAAGAACCAATGGCGAGGTGATCCTGTGGGGGAAACAAAATTTAAAGATTTTCTCTAAAAACATAGCAATCATTATATCTCACAAGCAATATATCATCAAAATGATAAAAATCAGTATGTAATTGCTTTGAAAGTAGGAAAGATTTCGTAGGAAGCGTGTCGATAGACGTGGCATACTAGCCACTGTTTTAAAGTTTTGTGTATGCAAGAATTCCGACCATGGTCTTATTGATTTACGTATCGTTTGTATCAGATCTCCAACACTTGGAACTTTGTTGAATTGTGTAAAACTATAAAAAAAAGATAAAATACGTTTCAATTTATTTATTGACACATCAATAATATTGTTGTTTGTTTAAGTACAAAGATGATGACTAAATGCAGCAAGTACTTGCAAGTTACATAGATTACCTTGAAAAGTCTATGCTCGATTTAGAATCCTGGCTCGGCACATTCATGTCGCCACTCATTTCGACTTTTGTTTCCATTTTGTATTTTTATTCGAATTTATTTAATTTTTGAACACGCAAATTAACAAAAATATTATTATTTATTTATCGGATTTTTGTAAAGTTTGTATTTACAAATCGAAGTCGTAGGAATTTTGTTGAGTTGTCAAATGTTTAATGAGCTGCCGGTGACAGATAAAAAAAAACAGAGATGTTATAACAAAGTGAATATTTGAGAAAGAAGTGCATCACTACTATTTTTACTACTAATCGCTTGCTTTACTTTGCGCAAAGAAATTTTCTCCGTTTTTTTTTAAATTTAAAATTAATGATTGTAAATGAAAAAGAAAAGAAATTGGGTTTACTTCACTTTCCAAATCCGGCCTTATTTGACAAGTCGATCATTTGGAATGAAATTTTCACAACATTTAGAGCAAATGAGGGGTTTTAGCGAAATATTTTTCAAACAACTATTCTATGTTTTCAAAATTAACCTTTCTTTCTTTAAAATAGAGCCGAAAGAGAAAAGTAACTGTTTTTTAACTTTTCATCAGATTATATCAAGAAATGGCTGTCGATCACTTAATGACCAAGCTTCCTAGTGAAGACAACATTGATGACGAACTCAAACTGTTTCGAGACAATGGAGCTGAAAACCATGAAAAAATTCTTAAACTACTTGAAGAACGTGGTACTACTAAAAAAGTGCGAAACGAAGAAGTCGATTCGCTGTTTGGTTTGTCATCAGATAAGGTGCCTGAAAAGAAAGCGCCTGCATCTCGTCGAACCAAAGCAACCACCACAATTGATGAAAATGAGGATGACATAAGCACAGTTCCTTCACCTCCAAAAACAACAACACGAGGTAGAGGACGAGGCAGAGGCGCAGCTCGTGGAAGCAGGGCTCGTGGAGCGAGTGCATCTGGAAGAGCTATGCCTCAATTGGATATCTCAGTGGGATCGGTAAGAAAATTGTTTAAAAGAAAAAGAACATTTGATTTCATTATATTCCTTCCTTCTCAGAAAACTAATACATCAAGGCAGCCGACATTACTAGATGCCATGAATCATAGATCATCATCTAGAACACGAGCTGCACCTGCAGTCGTTTACGATATATCAGATTCTGATTAAAATTTCGTTTTTTTTTTATTAATTTATTATTCATAATAAAAAAAGTGCCATTCCATTAACATTGCCTAGTCGTTTCTCCAAGTAACTTCCACTTCATCTGTTCGAAATCTTTGTGTGACGGACGAATCTTCAAATTTCATTCGAGTTCCAGAGCCAAACTCTTCAGCACCAGCATGAGCAATCATTAGACCATTGTCGATGCAGTATCTTTCATCGATGGCAAAGAGTTTGCCATTTCGTTCTTTGCACATTATTTCCATCATCTCTTGAAGACGCAGATTGCAGCCCACCCCGCCGACAATAAGAACCTGAAATGAATCAAATATTAGAGGCCTTAATAGAGGACATTGGTAGATTTTGATTTACTTCATTTGATCCGCAATGCGCCATGGCTCTTTCAGTAATTTCCACCAACATAGCAAAAATCGTCTCCTGCAGGGAGAAGCAGAGATCTTCTTTTGTGTATTCCTCTTCGGGATCTTCTTTTTTGCGTTTGTTTTTTCGCCGACTAGGATCGGCAATGTCTTCAATATTAGATAGGATTCCAGAAAAGCTTACATCCATTCCTTGAATCAGAATCTTACTCAATAAATTCGAGTGTATAATTGCCAAAACTTATACCTTTAACAACATAAGGCAGCTTTATGAACTTCTTCCCGTTCTTTGCCAACTGCTCGATATTATAGCCTGGGCTTGGATCATTCGATAGCTTGATTATGCGGGCAAATTTATCCAAGCAATTACCAACTGCAATATCAATGGTTTCACCAAAGATTCTGTACTTTTTGTTGGAATAAGCTATAACTTGTGTATTTCCGCCACTTACATACAGAACAATTGGATTCTGAGCTTTGGTTATTAAACGTCCCATTTCAATATGTCCGATGCAATGATTCACCCCCAGAATTGGCTTCTTCCAGATCAAGGACAATGTGCGTGCGGTAAGTGCTCCGACATGCAAGCAAGCTCCCATACCAGGGCCTTTGGTATAACAAATGACATCGATTTCGGAGGGATTTATCTTTGCTTCGGCTAAAGCGGCTTTGACAAGGCCGGTGATATTTTGACGATGATGTGTTGCAGTTTCGCGGGGTTGAAAACCTTTGTATTTAGTAAGATATTACATGCATGATATTCTTTAAAGAGGTAAATATAGAACGAACCTTCGCCGGGTGGTGTTATGTATGTCTTACGGACGTTTGCAAGCACTTCACCATCACGTATTATTCCGACACCAACTTTGTTGGCACTACTTTCAATTCCCAAGGAACAAACCATTATCAAGAAAGTTAATAATAGAGTTCTAACTAATTTGCTTAAAAGTTAAATTTGGGTAAATAACAAATTTGCAAAACTACAAGTTTTTTGTCGACCACTCGAAATGTCAGTTGTGTCTTGTATCAGCTGGTTTAGTTCAGGAGTTAAGGGGTAAGTTCGAATTCTAACTCGAATTTTTCGAATGAAATGAAATAGACGTGTTTAGTTATATATATCTTTGTATATGAAAACTCTTTGTATATGAAAACTATAGTACTATCATGGCGAGTTTTTTTTAGGGTTGCAGAGGTCCTGGTGGTGGCGCTGCAAAATGTGAGGTGTAAAATTCGATTTGGGGAGTCTTTAAGCGTCGAAAATTGGTGGTAGGGGCAAGAGTAGACTATTTTTTGGATTATTGCATCCAAAAAATATCAATAAATATCATTTAAAACCTCCATAAGCTCTCCGCAAAAAAAAAGAGTAAGGGTTGCATAGGTAAATTAGATGTCGCCCCATTCGACTTCCACCATGATAGTACTATAGTTTTCATATACAAAGGAAAACTATAGTACTATCATGGCGAGTTTTTTTTAGGGTTGCAGAGGTCCTGGTGGTGGCGCTGCAAAATGTGAGGTGTAAAATTCGATTTGGGGAGTCTTTAAGCGTCGAAAATTGGTGGTAGGGGCAAGAGTAGACTATTTTTTGGATTATTGCATCCAAAAAATATCAATAAATATCATTTAAAACCTCCATAAGCTCTCCGCAAAAAAAAAGAGTAAGGGTTGCATAGGTAAATTAGATGTCGCCCCATTCGACTTCCACCATGATAGTACTATAGTTTTCATATACAAAGATATTAGTAAAATATTATGCCACCTACTCCTATTTGGAAACCGTGGCTTTTTTATTATTCGTTTTCTTTTGGAAGTGGTAAAGTATACGTGAGTACTTTGCCTGGAAATTTCAATAAGCTCACCATAAAGTGAAATGGTGAATACGAAAAATGGTTGTGGTAACTCATGAAGTGTGTATCAATAATCAATCAGAGAACTTAAAAGAGCAATCTGCTCAGAAAATGCTCAAAGGGTTAAGACTCTGTTCAGAGCTCTATTCAGAATTAATAAAGAAAAAGAACATGTTTTGCTTGGGCTTGGGAGATGCTTCAAAATTACTAAAAAAAATTCTACTCAATTTAAATAGATCATTCAATTCTTATTTCTATTCCCAGTTATCGCATTTCGGCTTTTCTAGTTGTCAACTGGAACCATTCTTGTCACTGATATAATAAACAGGCCTCAAAATGTGTCTTCATAAACGCACCCACTTTCAATTTTTTTTTCTGACAAGAGCAAAAAAAATTAATTTTTGACGTGTAAACATGTAGACGTGAAAAATAAAAATCCAATTATAAATAAAAGTACTTTTAATCATTTGCAACACAAAGTTCTTTAATAAAAATGGAAGAAATAGATAAGAACAATCTATGTTTAAAAGTAAATCTAGATTCCTCCAAAGAAAACTCAACAATCAAAAATGATTTGCAAGAAGTGAACTTGGATGAAAGTCCACATATTGTGGAAGAGCATTTGTCTCAAAGTGAAAACAAATTGGTTGATGTAAACAAAGAAGGTTTCCAGTCTGAAAACAAGACAAATAATGAAATATTTACCACAGAAGAATCATCGCAAGATAAAAATACTAACTTGGATTTGTTTGTTGATTCCAAAACATCTTCCAGCTCTGATCAAAGTTCACAAGTTAAAGAAGAAACTTCTGAAGAAAATCTTAATTCGGTTGACAAAACTGCACAAAACGATTCACTGAGTTGTGTGTCGTACAATACAAAAAATGCATCTATTATTTTTCCTTCGAATGAGTCCATAGATTCCATAGCCATCAAGCAGCTTTCTAATTGTCCGTCCTTGAACATCGATACTAAACTTAAATTCACTGCAGGAGTTGATGCTCCTATTGGGTCATCGTTAGGAGATCATACAATGGAAGTCACATCAAAAGAAAACCATCACTCTCAGATATCTACTACGAATACTGTTGAAACTGAAGAGGTTGCAAAACCCGAAGAAGTCTGTGTAAATCCAAATCAAAACCATCAGCATCCTCAAATTCAAACGCCAAGTACCGTATCACCGAAAATTAATCAACCTCAACCGACTCCAACACCTCCAGCAACTCCGCCCGAAGATTCCGAAAAGTACAAACGTTTGCAAAACCAACTTCGAAACTACGAAACCGAAATGGAGCAGCTTCAAAAGGCCCTAACTCAAAAAGACAACACTATAACTCTATACCAGAGAGAGAATAACCTTCTCGAGAAAGAAAAGACAGCAGTAAGTTTCTTAGTTTCCAATCATTATATAAAAGATTTATTGAATTTCATTTTGTAGCTCCGAAAAGAAAAAGAACTGGCGGTAAAAGAGAAAGAAAGTATTGTTATAACATTTGCCACAAAAGAAAAATCGCTAATCGATGCTAAAAAGCAGAAAGAATTGGTGGAGAAACAACTTGCCGATTCTCGCAAAGAAATTAAAAATATTTCAACTAAATTCCAAGCTCTAAACGAAGAGAAATCGAGGATAACTTATATGTTGGATGAGAAGGTAAGTTACAAGTTTAGGGCACTTAATCAAGTAACCTCTATATATCATTCAGAGGCTTATATATTAATGATAATCTAGGAGCTCTAGATTATTAAATCTCTTTAAAATAAATATCATTTTTAGTGTAACGAGGTAAAAAAATTTCAAAAAGAACTCGAGAAGCAAAAAGCCGATTACAATAATCTCGAAATTAAGCTAAAATGGAATTCAGTAAAATTGGGACACGAAACGGAAGCAAAATTGGTAACAAAATATTTCAGTTTCTTTGAATCAACTTTTAAATAATTAATTCTCTATGTCCAAAGGCTGCTGAGAAGAAACTAGAAGAAGAACGAAACACCCCAAAGCCTCACGAGGAACAAGCCAAAGGTACCATTAATTTTTCCCCCATCTAATTTCATTTACCAACACTATTGAATTTATAGAAAAAATAAAAATGGAATATGAAGCAACAGCGATTTTGCTCAAACATGATATCGAAAGCAAAGACAAAACCATCGAATTGCTAACCAAAGAACAGAAACAAGCCACAGAAAAGATAAATTATCTCCAAGAGAGTCTAGAGAAAAAGATTCTCGAGGTAAGAAAATAGAAAATTCAAATAACAAATTTTTTGTTAACAATTTATTTTAGAATACAAATCTAACACGAGAACTAGAATGCTTACGTCAAGAACATGTTGCTGTTCAAGGTTCTTATAGTGAAGAAATGTTAAATTCAGCTAAACTTCGTGGTCAACTTGAAGAATTGCAAGTTCTTCGAACTCAGCATACTTTGTAAGATTTTTCGTTGTTTTCTTTTTAATCTTTGACAAAGCATAAAATATTTTTTTCTTAGAAATGAAGACAAAATCAATACTCTCAATGAAAATGTTCGCCAGATGGAAGAAAAACTTGTTGATTCAACACAAGATATGGAACAATTACAAGCCAAGGAACAGGAATTACTTAGTATTAATAAGGAGATGAGTGAAATGATTGTTGGCTTACAAAATGAAATTTGTTTACAAACATCAAGGGTGAGAAATAGACAAGAATTATTTTTTTAAGCAAGAAAAATAAAATTAAAAAAATTAAATGCCCCGGGTGAGGCTCGAACTCACGACCTTAAGATTATGAGACTTACGCGCTGCCTACTGCGCCACCGAGGCTATGTGTAAGGAGAACAAAAGTTCTTACTTGATTCTTGTTAGAATAGTTCTGGTTTTAGAACGAACAAAGTTTGGTGAAGTAAATGCCGGACAGTTGCATGAAAATAAGTGAGGTTCTGTTAGGAAAGTAAAATTAGTACCTATTTGGCAATAGGTTTTCAAAAGCGACTATGTGACTATGAGGCTAGAGCCAGGAGGATCAGGACCAAGTCTGACTGAAAGTTTAGTATTTAAAGAAACCTTGGTGCACTTTTTAAAATTTGGTATCGTGAATTTTATTTTGCATGTTATTCATGTGACATTTTTTGATTCTTATAAGATTGGAAAATTTTGGGTTCCAACGGATACTTTCGCTAATGGCCGGTTGCACCAAACACTTTTAAAAATTCAACGGGCTTTTTAGTCTTGAAATGACTCTTATTCCATACAGAATACGTCAATTTAAAATTTGAAAGCCCGTTAAATTTTGGTATAACCGAAAATAAGACTAATAAAACAATGAAATAGATACAATTTGAAAAAAAAAATAATATTTCTTTCTTTAAAGGTTAAGGGCATCGAAGCAGAAAATGAAATTCTTAAAAAAGAAAAACTTAACTTTGACACAAAATACCAAGAAATCGAGTCACAACTCAAAGCAGAAATTCAACAAAAGAACGAAGATCGACTGCTGCTTACAAAACATCTCTCTGAGAAAACAAAAATGTATGAGTCGGTTAAACTTAAATTGGAAAACGCTCAAGGGGACTTAGACGCAACCAAAAAGAAAAATTCTCAAGTAGTTAAAGTAAATATTGTTTAATTTGTTATGTTAATTCAAAATAAATCTCCTGCTCATGGTACATTTTTATTTTATAGGAACTCCAAAGAGAAATTCAAAAGTTCAAAAGAATTTCCGAAGAAAATTCTGCTACCTCTCCAACATCGATGTCATCAAAATCTTTATGCAAAAATTGCCAAATGAAAAGTACAAGCCAGGAGCAACTTGGTTCAAATCATTCCCGTGGTAGTAATAACAGTCGAAGTGATAGTGAATCGGAAGCCCAGAGCAATTCATCAACCATGAACCGGGATGTTCAGGTAATTTATATCTTTAAAATTTTCGAAAAACAATAAACTAAGGTTTTTTTTTTAATTCAAAGGGTCCTTCTAAGCAACATTTAGTTGAGAGAATCCTTCGTCTTCAGCAGGCATCTGCGCGACAAACAGAGAAGATCGATTTCTTAGAAAATCACACTTTATCGCTAGTGGCTGAGTTACAGAAGAAATCAAAAGTAGTTCAGTATTATATGATGCGAGATCAAGCTGGTGCACTTACGTCTTCCAAAAGTGACCAGAACAAGAGTGAACTTGCAAAATATGGTGGAGTTATGTCGGCCATTTATTCGGGAATCAAAGGTCCAAATCAGAGTATGACACTGGAGCTGTCGTTGGAAATCAATAAAAAACTTCAGGCTGTGTTGGAAGATACACTGCTCAAGAACATAACATTGAAGGTGGCCCAGGAATCTATGTTTATCAAGAAGAAGATTACTAAATCTTTTTGTTTTTATTTTTTTTTAGGAAAATCTTGATGTCCTAGGATTGGAAGTGGATAAACTTACAAGAAAAATTGCTCAAATAAAGTCATAGCGTATTGGTGCCATTGTACATAAACCTTCTTATCGTATACATTCCTCCTTCGGGGAGCCCTATTTAAACTCAATTTAATCTAAAGTAAATGTAAAATATTTAAAACAAAAACAATTAAATATAAAAGTGTACGCTGGTATTTAACTTTTCAACTCTTTTTTTTTTATTGGCGAAAAATCTTTCTTAATCTTACAAACAATTTTCATATAATTTAGGACTGGCTGGTTTGCCCAGACTCATTCCGATTTCTACTGTTGGCTTCTCTCCAGGTTCAGCCAAGCGCGCCAGTTTGTTAATCTTTTTCTTGAAATGCACTTTCATCATGGGATTCTGATTTCCAGTCTCTTGAGACACGAATTCCCTTAGCAAAGGAGGGAATTCTATTTCACGTGGAAGAATCGATTGTTGATTGGTTTGGGTGGACTTGCAATATTCGGCTTCTTCGTCCTTAGGAATGAGTCGATAGTCAGCTTTGTATGTTGAACTATAGATGACAACTGGTTTGGGTTGTGTTACTCCGCGGAAGGTGCGTTCTAAGGTTACGCGGACTTTGCGATTTTCCTGAAATTTTATTTCATTAGGATTAAGAAGTTAGATCAACCGGTTTGGCATCGCCATCCGTTTGCTTGTTCAATACTTATTGACAAGCAAATTGAGCGGTAAAAAAGGAATATTTTTTTCAACTCACTTCATTTGGAACAGCTTCAACTTTGAGAATTTTCATATACGATGGTTCTGGATATCGCTCGAACATGCTGCGAACGACTATTCGACCGATACCGTGGTTTTTTAAATTGCCAAGAATTTCCCATAGTGGTTTGCCACGGAAATCTGTTTTACGACCAATATATTTAATCACTTGTGCCATCACTTATTTTGAATAATTTATTTATAATTGAAAAAAATGTTATAAAATAAAATTTTTTTTTTGTTGAGTGGAAAAAGCAAACAAGAAAGGTTATAGCAGGATGACAGATGAAATTCGAATTTAACAGCTGTTGATGACATAAGAGAGTAGTTTCCGAATTCGAACACAGTATAGGGTGCACTATGATAAGTTTCTAAAACTTGTTTTATTTATTAGGTGTGTTTGGTAGCTTGAAACTATTTAAATATATTTTTTTTAATTTCATCTTATTTCATTTTATCAACTATATTAAAAAAAAAGTTTAGGAATTTATTAAAATATAAATGAAAATTTGACTTTCACTTTCTCCCAAACCAAAGTGGAAAATTCGGTGAACACCCAAAAAACAACAACATGTTGCTTTTGTTGTTTTCATTTTCGCGTCGTCCGTTAATGTTCCCCTTTGATTCGGGGAACTGACAATTTCAATTATGTACATAATTTTTTTTGCCAAATTTCTAAGTTTCAAAATTTGTTGACAATTTTTTAACGACAAAAAAACACGGGCTAGATTAAAAAGATTAAATAGATTAAAAGAATTTCAGAAACATCTGTTGAACCAGTTCTAAAAAGTATACGATTTTTCTAAAATGCTCATAAGGGTAGACAAAATAATTTTTTGGTTAAAAAAAGTGAACAAAACGCTTTCCACAAAAACGCTAGATACAAAATTTTGAAGAAAACCAAACCACCCGTTTTTATACTGTAACCGAAAGGACAGGGCATTGACCTAGAGCAAGTGTGATAAAAATCTTGAATTTAATTTTTTTCTGAATGCAAGACTTGCCTTACAGTCCCAAGTAAAAATGAAGCTGCTGAAAAAAATGTTCGATTTAAGCCAACATTTTTATTTTGCGTTAAAATCACTTGCGTAAGAAATAAATCCGTTTTAGAAACATCTTTTCTTTTGGATTTTTAAAAATACATTTTTTAAATTAAATTAACTTACCCCGAATAATAAAAAAATATGATTTTTTAATATTATGTAAAAGTAAGAACTATTAATATTTACATTAGTTTTGAAAAGATGAACGACCTGATAATAGTGCCATGTTTGATCTCAACATCATACTATTGGTCGGTCATGAATTAGCATAACCAAGTGTCACTGTCGCTGGTTCATTACCAGTATTGGAAACAAAATAAATTTTTTTCTTCTTTTATTTCTCTTGAATGCACATCCAAGATTTCATCAAGGTAACATCTATTGTACCAAAGAAGCTATAATACCCAACAATTTTCTTTCCTTGTGTCAATATTTAAGTTCAAACAAAAGATTCCTAAACTTCAATAAATATGTGTTTGAAAGTGGTCGTGGAGCAACGGTGGCGATTGCATGTCCACGGAATCAGTAGATCCTACAAATTTCAAATGTAATTACCCAAAGCCAGTTTGAGGAATAACAATTCAAACCTGTAGCTTCCTCCACTCCATAATCCATACAGTAACTATGATTGCACTAAGCTTCAATTGAATCCAAATCCACACAAGTACGAGTACCTAGTTTACCAAAAAGTACTTCCTTCTGCCGTTGCCGTCAGTTAAAACTGGATCTTGCTATGTACGATAGTCAATCTCCGATGACTGAACTTATCCAAATAGTTTGGTTGCACGAATTTACTTTACCCTTGCGGGAAGATTGCAGTAGCTGCTGCAACCATGCGAGTGAGTGTTTTTAAATATTATTTGCACTTTCGTTGGAGAGGCCGAAGCTGAGGCCGGACAAAAGCTATCGTCCAATAAAAGCATGGTCTACTAGTTTCTTCTCCCATACGACATACACAAAAGAGACGCCTCGAATCAGGTTCCGTCTTTTTGGTTATGTGTGCTTGTTACCTATAAATTGCGGTTTAGATGCAGGATTGGCAGCATTAGTAAAAGTTACTCCATCGCGCATATCAAACTAACAATAATGGACTATTCAAAGATGCAAATATTGACAATAGCTGTGAGCCTAATTGGTAAGTCTTAATGGCGAACTCGTTTTGCGGTTTGAAATGTATAAGATTTTTGTTTTTAGCTTTCGGTTTTACCCCTATCGAGGGTGGATTAAAAAAACGACATGGATATGAGTACAAGCAGTCACCTTCGGTTCATTTTGAAGCTCCCAAGCAGCAACAGGAATCATCACAGGAGTACTACGAATACACCAAAGCCTCTCTCTCATCCTCTTCCGGCGGATCTTCATCGTCATCTGATTCTAGCAAGTCCAGTGGCTATAGTATTGGCAGTGGGTTAAGGTCAATAGCTCAAGGATCTGCTAACCAAGCCCACTCAGCTGTGGCAAATCAGCATGCTGCCGCTAAACAAGCCGCCTTTATTGCCAAAAATACCTTGGCTCAACATGCAGTTCAAGCCGCAGCCACAGCTCAAGCAGCATTGGCTGGAAAACAGGTTATCTTACAGGAACTGGAACAACAATCCTCAGAGGCACACAGGTCTTTGGCCAGAGAGTTGGAGCAGTTGCAATCAGCGAAAGTTGCTGCGAAATTGTCCCAACACACCGCACAAGTAGCCAGCAATCACGTTTCGATTTTAGTTTCGGCAGTTAACGACGCTAAGACTGTAGCTGATTATGCCGAAAAGGCATCCTCGGAGGTGGCAAACCAGCTGGCATCACAGTCATCGATGGTAGGACAAGCAAAACAACGTCTAGATGCTTTAGAGGAACAGCTCAAAGATGCCAGAATAGACTATGAAGCAACCAAGGAGGCAGCCTTGAAGGCATCATCTTCAGCTTCGGAAGCTCAAGCAAATGCCTCTCAAGCAGGAGCAAGAGCAACTATAGAATTACACGAGAGTGTAAGCAACACTGATCAGGGTGGCAATTCTTATGAGGAATCACATCCTCAACAAAATGAACACGAAGCCATTGAGGTACCAACTGGTTATAGTGGCAGCCATTAAATTGAACTCGTGTTGTTGGCAGCACTTGCTGGAGTTGGAGCAGCTTATATCCTAAGATTATTTTAATTCTACAATTTTGTAGGAAATAAAAAGAAACTTCAAAACTTCATGCACAATATTGCATTATAGACCATTTTTGAAAGTTCGGGATTTTTTCCCCGAGTTAAATTTTTGTTGCCAAAGGGAAGTTTGAAATTTCCAAATGATTATAATTTATTCTTGTTTCATTTTAATCATCATCAAATAATTACGACTTTTCGAAAATACAATTAAAAAGTTTTCATTGTTCATACATAAATTCAAATAAAATACAAAAATATTCCAAATCCAATTGTTTTTCACAGAAGCTTTAGTTTCAAATAGCTAATATTTTCAGACATTTCCTTTTGGAAGAGCAATAGATTTTAGAAAAAAAGCGTTACTGTTACAATAAACTTTTATTGTTAATGTTTTCAAAAAATTTATCACTCTAAACATTTTTATATAATTTTTTTTTTGTGTAGAAGTTTATACATACTAGCTATCTACAGTTTTTGAGAAATATTTAAAATAATACAATTATTGAAACTTTTTCAACCAACAAAACCAAAAAGCCTGGCTCTCTGCCGATTCTGCTATAATTCGATACTGTTACCTTTGAAAAGCATAAAAACTGTCCCAGGACTTTCAAAGATATCTTTAAACGATGTTCCAAATGAAAAATTAATATTGATATAAAAATTTTTCGTTGATACTCCAAAAATATAAATTACGATAAAATGGTGGTACACAGAACTCTGATTTTTTTTCCTTTACATTAACTTCAATTCTGTCTTTACCTAGGTACTAGGTTTACTGCGTTTTATTGAAACGTTTTCGTAATAACGGTGAATATATCCGACAAAATGCCAGTATTAGTTTTCAAAAAAAATGTATTTTAACAGAGTTTAAAGACAAGGATATTGCTTCGGGAATTAAATTTGTTTAAAGGCAAATATGTATGTATACTAATTCTTTTCTTACAATTCTTGTTACAAATATAACTTTTCAGGCTTAAGGTAGAACTATAATCATCGAACGTCAGCTGAAGTGGTCTTAAGAAAGGAAGCGATTGCGATTGGGTGGCTTTCGTTAGGCTTCGTTAAATTTCGCTATCGATAGCAAGAACGCTCCTGCGAAAGTGAATTGACAGCTAGATACAAAAATCAAAATGGTTGAAGCTTATAATATGGCTGACTTCTCCATTTGAGTGTTGGGAAGGCTAATTTTCGCTCGGTTATGAATTAGCTTCCTAACACGTCTGACTATTATAGTTCTACCTTAACTTCCTAAAATTGCAAAATTCCTTAATTAACGAAACTACAATAAATGCAAACCTACTTTATTGTATTTTGTTCGCCTTAATTGCTGTTGAACAGATTTTTCTTCGAACCAAAAATCCTCTTACCACTGCTTGAATTATTGTTGCAGCTTCATCAGGAGTGAGAAACCAAAAGTATGGATACAAAGTTCGATCCCTTTACAAAAAAAAAAATTAAACTAGAAATTCACTTAAAGAAGTTTAAAACTGAACTTATTTTCATATATTTGATGAATCGACTTCCAATGTTCCTTTCTTTCTTTAAATCGTTGATTAGTGTTGTATAAATATTCCGCCAGAGCATCAATAAAATCAAAAAATTTTATACTTTTCGAATGAGCACATTTTGCGATTGTAATTGAACAAATTAATTCAAAAGCTGGAATCAATTGAGGATAGAGCGTGCGTTTTATGTAGCCAGAAGCACATTCGAATGCGGGTTGGTTTTTGAGTTTCTCTTTGCGAATATAGTTTTCAAATTCTCTATCTTCAGAAACAATGTCATCCCAAATTGTTGGCTTGACAATCAGATTTTGAGTTTTTTTTGAAAGGTTACGACAAAGATATTTTTTTCTGGGATGACGATGGTTGCGGTTGTTTGCTTTAGCTTCTTCTTGAATATGTTTGTATTTATGACTTCTGCGGTCTTCCATTTTATAAGTATAAATAAACTTCAAAATCACATAATATCGACTTGAAATAAAATAAAGTAAATATTTGAAAAGTAAGAAATTCGCCTCATAAAAAAATCTGATTAGCACTTGATCAGCTTTAGTTTAAATACATGTATTCAAAGTAGGGCCAGTTCGTCGGATTCGAGCTAGGATCCATGCTACTACCGATCTAGATACAGGGGCTAGTTGAAGCCAGAAGTTGAGCTCACTATCTTAAGTATCAAATGGGTGTAATTTTAGAAACAGGGCTGGAAAGTTTGCGGGATAAAATTAAATTATTCAAGTCGTTCTGAAAATGTAAAGCTACATACATTAATCGAGTGCGTACGTAGTTCGGAATTTGCGATCATAGATACAACGTCATTGATTCTCAGAATAAAAAGAATAGTTTCTAGACGACTACCTTGTGGAAAGTCAGTTTTTCAATAAATATTATTGTAATTTCCTCAAAAAAAAAATCCTTACATAACGGACGCAGAAGATATCATTAGTAGATGGAAGTGCTAGATTTTCGTTTGCTCTACTCACGAGTATTTCACCACCTCCAAAGGATGGCAGGTACCGTTATTTTTAGTTTTTAGACTAACTAAAAAAAAAGCGTTTTTTTTTGCTCAAACAGCACAAAAAGCCATAAAAATTCAAAAATAAAACCGTTTTTTTCGCCATAGTTTTTAAATATTCAATCGTATAATTCTCAAAAATCTGACGTGAAAGATTTATTCTAACTTCAGTTTCGGAATCAGTAGACTAAAAACTTTTGGGTACATATTTTTTCTTTAAACAAAATTATTAAGGTGAAATTTTTTGAATAGTTACATTGGACGAAATAAATTTTTCAATGTAAAATGCTGAAAACGCAGCTGAAAAGGCATTCTATAAATCCCACAAGAAATTTTCAACCAAAGTGCAAAGGCGGAACGGGTTTTTATTAAGCTGAAAGCTTTAAATATGAAGAGATTTTTCAATGGCCAGGAATTTTCCAATTAGTGCAAACAGACACTTACGCTCTCAAGCTGACAGTTTTAGAGCTACAATTATGACGTTAAAAACAGTTAATACAAAATAAAATCTGATTAACTCTATCACTGCAGACCGGCAAAAAAAAACACATCTTATTTTTCTTTTTTATAATAATAACAATAATTTTTATTGAGTGAAATAAATTAAGGTTTTTTTTCTTATAAGTTAAAATCCTTACTAAGTTCACAAATAAATAATTATAAAAACAAAAAAAAATCTACTTCGGCTTTTTTAAAAATATATGGTGTGCCTCTCACTAGATCTTTAACCTTAAAATTTATACAAAATATATACACTAAGGTATACATTCATAAATAAAATAATTTAATAAAAAAAAAAATAATTAAACAATGACACGATTGAACGCACACTTAAGTCATGTACTCGTATGTAAATGAAACATATTTAAAATTGAAAGTCAAAATGGAATTCATCATCAATCACACTCCTAATGCAAACTCATTTATAATATTGCGTAATCTGCCTAATCCAATCTAAATAATGTGAAACTCTCACATAAACTCCGGGAACATTAACCTCACCACATCCAATACCCCAAGATACAACACCTACGACATTCCAATAGCCATTACGTTCACAAACCAATGGACCACCGCCGTCACCTTTGCAGGCATCTTTGCCTTCTTCTCCTCCAGCGCACACAAATCCTGGATTCAATTTGTAATTGTATCCAAGACGAGTTTGACGCAATTGATTTTGGCACTGTTGTTGTCCAAGAATTGGCACATCGACTTCCTTGAGAATGTTTTGGTATTTTCCATGATCGCCAAAGGCATCTTTACCCCAACCGGTGGTCCAGCAACGAGCACCAGTGAAATCAGAAAATTTCTCGGGAAGACATGCAGGACTGATGTGAGGGTTCTTGGTGAAGTCGATTGGTTGGTCAAACTTGAGAACAGCTAGATCGTTGTCTAAGGTTCCGGCATAGTATTCAGGATGAACATGAACAGAGACTACATCACGTTCGATGTAGGGGAAGAATTCGACGTCATGGTTGACATCCCATTCACCCATGCGCACTCGCAAGTCAAAGCCTTGGTAACTGTAAGAAAAACAAAGAAAGTTGTCAAAAATCTGGAAAAACTAAGTTTTCATCTTTGGAACTTACGTCTTAATGCAATGAGCAGCTGTAATAATATGTTGACCATCAATCAAAGTTCCTCCACAAACGTACACAGATTCCTTGGGATCTTTCTTTAAGATAGCCACATGCCATGGGTATTCACCAAATTCACTGTCTCCATCAATGTAAACGGGATTCTTGATACGACCGGTAATTCCAGCTGCATTGCGGGTACCACAACGTCCAAGTTGTTGTTGTTGTTGTTGTGGTGGACGGAATGGACGACGGCAACAAACTTCATTGCCTCGGCATTGTTGTTGTGGAACACCTCCTGGACGTCCTCCATAGTAAGCGCGCTATAAAAACAAAATTTTAAGGAAAGATTAGAAAAGCTATCAGAGAGGTGTCAGGGAATTTTATAGGGAATTTCCAAGGAGAAAAGACTTGTGTTGTTTTACTCTGGTTACCTCTTCTGGTTGCACACTCTCTCTACCTTCATCGGTGTTGGTGGCGCTACGTCGCCTTCGATCACGAGGAAACGAAATTTTAGCACTACCCTCAGCAGCTCCAGGAGCTTGCGTTGGGACTGGTCTCAAGGAATCAGGGTAGTTAAGTTGCTTTCCATAACGATTATTAACAGAATAAAGACCGCTAGAAGCTTGAGCTCCGTTAAATGTAATGGGCTGACTGGATCGACTAAAATTCGAACTTCGGTCGTATGAACTATAAATGTCGTGATAGCCACCACCCTCACTTAACGGTGGGTAGGATGGTCCAGAAGATGGATAAGAATGCCCGGAAGATGGATAAGACGGTCCAGTTGTCAAATGTGATGGTCCGGAAGAAGGATAAGATTGCGGGTAAGATGGCCCAGAAGATGGGTATGATGGTCCGGAAGAGACATAAGGTCCGGTTGAAGGATAATACTCATGAGCTGGGGAAGTATGGCCATGATGGTGATGACTACTGTGATGATGGGGTCCAGGTCCAGTTGGGTACGATGACACTTCACTATGATAGAACGGTCCACTGGGCCCTGTCGGATGGTGTTCGACATAATTTCCAGGATGATCATGGTGTACAATAGGGCTATGATGATGATGATGTCCATCTCCATCATAGTGGTCATGATGATGAAAATGATGATTATATTGAACTTTTGGTTCCTTCTTCTTAAAGAGATCCCCAACTTTTTGGATTATATGCTCATTTGGGGTAACATGAAGATTAACCAAAGGCTTAACAACCTTATCACCGAATTCAGTCTTACTAACTTGCAACGATACCAATGGATTCACATTGATCAAGCCCAAATTAAGACCGTTCGGACTAATGGAACCAAAATGTTGATTTGGTGCCGGAACTAATCCATTCTGTCCAATTGAATTTATCGGATATGCACCAGCAGGTTGTGGCAAACCAAATGACACTCCAAAAGTAGGCAGGACTTTGCGCTGTGTTAGACCAAACGATGGTAATGGCCGATTAAAGAAATCAACCTGTCGCTAGGATGATGGGGAGGGGGAAAAATATTCAAATTAGAGAGCGCACAGTCTTGATAAAAATAATCACAGGTTTTGAGCATGCGTGCGTGCGTGTGTATAACCACAAACCTTACCGGAGGGTGCTGTTGAGTTAGTTTTATGTTAGTTACGGTTTTAGAACAGCCTTCACATAAACTAACCAAACAGCTGGACCCCACCTCATCTTTTTTTTTTAAATTTTTTTTGACGAAGCTGTTTTAATTTTCGATTCAGGCCGAAAGGCAGAGAGAGAGATAGAGAGAGAGACCAGAATATGTGAAAGCTTAGCTTAGGACTAGGGCCATAATAGGTTAGGACAAGGGATTAACAAAATTATTAGGAAAGGTTAAACAATATTTTTCTTACCCCTTCAGCATCAGAAGCTTGTGTATCAATATCATCTTCAGATTGTTTGTCTTCAGCAGGAGCTTCACGTTTGGTCTTCTTAGATTCTTCTTTCTTTGATTCTGATTTAGTTGCATCCTTGTCAGAAGAGATGGCAGTTGATGTGATATTAGAAGCTGCTTCATCACTCAAAGCTTCAATATCTTTTCCAATATTACGGGGATCAATTGGGAGAATAAGATCATCTTTACGCCCGATTCTATCAGCAGCAGGGCATTGGTTAAATGGCACACAAATACAGTCAATATCTTGTTGCCTTGATGTATCATAACCACTTCCAAATTGTTGAGAAGCTGCGTATTTGTTGTCATTGTAGCCTCCACTGAAGCTGTTGCTACCAAATTGCGATGAAGAACCAGAGTGAAGTTCCTTTTTGAAATAGTCAGGGTTTTGAGAGTGATAACTTCCCGAAAGGCCATTCGATCCAAATCCAGATCCAGCATTTGATCCGCCAAATCCTCCATTTCCAGATGAAGCAAAACTTCCAAGACCACTAGGAGGCTTATATAATTCACCAGCACCAGGCTTCTGACCTGGGTTAAAGCCATTCGAACCAAAACCTTCAGAGCTGAAACCATTGGCTGAGTTGAAACCATTCGAACCAGAAATCAAACTTCCTTGTGAAGCACCATTGAAACCAGCATTAAATGCAGAAGATTCCGAGAATCCTCCACTTGAGATAGGAGCAAAACCAGCTGATGACTGAGCCAGGGCAGAAAATCCAGTATTAATTGTGCTTCCTCCACCAATGGGAACCGACACGGAAGGAGCCTTTGCAGAGGCACCCTCTCCTTCTACATGATGATAATGATGGTGGACATGTTGTTGTAGACTGGATGCAGAAGAAGCCAATGGTTCTTCCTTGATGGAGCTTCCTCCAGATTGATGGGCATAGAAGTTGTTTTGGTGTGAGCTGGCTACTTGAATTTTTTCACCAACCAACGACTCAAAATTGTAAGGGGCATCAACACCTTCAAAAACTGCACCGGGAGGTTTTGAACCATAGACAATGGAACCAGGTGGAGGTTTAGAGAACGAAACCGAAGAATCAATGGCTGATGGAGGTGGTGATTCAAGGAATGGTCCATTATAAACTGGTCCAATACCTGGGGGACGTCCATAGAAAGGCTTTGACATTGGTCCTTCATAACCAACCTTCCTGGGTGGTCCGAATTTGTTGGGGTTCGATGGTCCGAATGAGTTAGATGGAGGTGGTCCAAAAGAATTTGGTGGTGGAGGTCCGAATTTGTTGCCGGGAGGTCCATAACGATTTCCCGGAGGTGGCATGGGTCGTGGTGGCCCATATGGTCCTCCAAGACCATTCGGTGGTGGTGGTCCCTGAGCATAAATCGTGGAGTAGAAAGGACGTTTTTCTTCTGGATCACAACTCATTAAGCCCAATACACATAGTTTCTCCTTGATCAAGTTCCTGGCTTGCAGATCATCACCTTGTTGCAGTGCCATTTCTACATTACCATCAGCATACACCTTGTCATAGTCACCCAAGTTGCGACCTTCCCTACGTCCCGTTAGAATATGTTCGATGATGTCATTAACTTCGGTGTCATTGCTATAAACAGGCTCTTGCACAAGATATCTTCCTTCAACGGCTTCTTCTTTGTCTGATTCTTTTGTCGTTTCTGTTTCTTCAGATGATCTTCTTGTGATTGGTGATTTGGTATCTTCAGTTTTTGCACCACTCCATGACCAAGACAGTTCATTAGCAGTTGTGATAGTCAAAAGTGCGGCTGTTATAACAGCCAATTGAAAGATCCTCATTGTGTAGGTTCTCCTATCAAAAAAAAGACAAGACAAAACATGTTTAAGGTCAGCTTATAAGACATTATGCAAAAGATTACTTAAAAATTAACCTACAAAAATTTGATCTTAAAACGGTCATTGTGCCCGTAATATACATATAACTCATCACAACAACAAAAAAAAAGGTAAACAAAAATAAAATGTGTATCTTCAAAAGAGGAAAGATCACTTTTACTTTCATCATCATCATGAATATGTTGTATCTCTTTGCGTTACCAATTTAAGGTCGTTACCACATTATTAACTCACAAGATGCTCCAACCAAGCCGGTAAAGAAACGAAGAAACGTACAAAAAAGAAGAGGGAGAAAGACTTTTGAGACTCTGCTACGATGAAGAAGATATTATCTAATAATTGATACAGCAAAGTATCTGAAATATGACTCCAAGTATAGTATCCGATTATGTGGTCTCGGCACATGATCTTGTATTTTTAGGTTTTGGCATTGTGTGATGAGTGTTCGACGACTCAATGGGGTTAAGTTTACGCTTAACAGTTTTGCAGTTAAATTCATGGGTTGTGGATGTTATGAAATAATGATGATTATATATTTATCTGAAAACAAAATGACGACACACATAAAAAGTTGTTACTTTTATTTTCGTTTTACAAATTTTATTAATTTTAGGGAATTGTTCGAAACGATTTTTTTTTTTTGCCATAAATGGAGTAAGACATTATAAGCAGTTTGTTGGGAAATAATTTGTTTCTTAACTCTTTTCTGCATTAAAGGCTTTTAAGGTAAATATGTAGGCATATGGATTATGGCTGTATTCGAAAAAAAAGTGGGGACTTTATTGTGTAAAAGTAGATATTTAAAGTGTCTGTTATAGATGGATTGATATAGCAATTATTTTGTATTTTATTGCCTGCTGCGCTTGGGTAAATGGGAAAGTTATACAGGAAGACACTCAAAAGGGAGTGGAGTTTTGCATAACATTTGCAACGGATGAAAGGGATTTGTGAATAAGGTGCGATTGTTAAGTCGTGGGATTGTTTACTGTGTCTGACAAAGACATTTTTTGAGGTAAAAATAATGAAGATAAAGTGAAGTTTGAATGCAAGGAGAATTTGGTGGGTTAGCTACTTTTCAGAATTGGAGGACACTTGCATTGGGCGTCATTTTGAATTTTTGGACAGATTTCTATTTTGTTACTGAATTTACAACAACTTTGGTTAGGATATTAAGAACAGTTGGAGAAAATGAGCGAGATGTTTAATAAAAAAAAATTTGCATAAAAATGGCGCCCAAAGCAAATGGACTTTAATTCGGAAAAGTTGGTATATTTAGACTCCTTAAATTTGAAATCAATCCCGTTATTTCAGCTTTTGTATTTGTAAATTCTGAAAGGAATAATACATTTTATAAAGTTTGACTAAAGCTAAGTTTCAGTTATTTAGGTTCTGTCAAAAATTGCAAATTGTTAAAAAAGAGTAATGAACTGCATTTCTTTTATAAGAATTTTGTAATAAAATGCAGGAAATTTAAGAACTTTTCATGTCTTCATATTGTTGTTCATTAATTATCAAACTTCATCCTATTTATTTAATGCTCGATAGTAACAAATTTCAAAGTTTTTTTTTCTGGATTCAAAATATAAAAAAAAATCAAACAATAAAAAAAAATCTAGTACATTTAAATTTCTTCGACTGCCAATTCTTTGTGCAGTTTATAACCAAATTGTTTGAGTTTAAAAAATAAAACGAATAAGATTAAGATTTCAAGTCCCTATGATGTGTATCCATCTAATCCTTATTTCTTAAAGAACTTGGTGTATTTTCGCAAACCAATCTGACTAAGTTCGTGCTATGATCTGAAAATGTATTAGATTTTTAAACAATGTTGGTTTTTTTTTTAAATATCACTTTAAATAACGAATGAATTTATTTTTAATTCACACTTCTCTTGTTTTAAGAACTTTTAATTTATGAATTCTTAAAGAACTAAAAAACACAATGACATTAAAATGTACTAGATTTCCGATGGATGTCGGTGAAATGGCGAAATGCGGCCAACTGATGCCTCAACTGATTTTTTCATTTCAAAAGCTATCACTTCAACAAAATGTTTATGCATATATTTTTCTTTGTGTGTTAAAGTAAATATTTCTTAAAATCACACTTCGTTACTTCCAAGAAATGTTATTTAATTATTCAGAGAAAAGAAAAATATTTTGCAATGATTATCTTCTTATCGATGGTTCCACTGGTTAGTCAATTGAATAATCATAGAGCATAAAATTCAAATTAACCGTCACTTTATCCAAGCACACAAATATAAAGTTTGTAACTGAAACTGATTATAAAATATTTCTTTTAAAACACTTTTCTCTAGAGATACAAACATTTTGTTGGCATTTACTTTGGCGTTTTTTTTCTCAACTTTTGCTCGGTTTTTTTTTTTATTATTTTCTTATAACTTTTCCATAAAGTCAATGTCTTATTGTTCACTTTCGTTTTAGTTTGAAGTTTTTTTTTTTTTTTATTTTGCACAACAGCACACACTCCAAATATAAACTCTACACTCTTCACTTGGCACTTACCTTTTTTTGTTTATGTATATTTAAATATTTATCCACAAGATACTCGTTGAGATTTGTATGTACTCAATATCCGTTTTATGTTGCAATCCTTACGTAATCCAAAATAAAAAATTGATATGAAAGATGTTCGAAATAAAAACAGACGTAATGTTGCGATTCGAATGAAACTGTTGAACTGGCTTGAATTTTGGTTGAACCTCGTGTTATATAGGATCCCACCCCAAAGCCAAAAAAATAATAGCTTAAACTGAAAATGTAGTGTCTTGAGATACTACGTCACATAAGTGTGTAAGTCCAGCTTAAGCGTTGTGCAGACGCTTATGGAAGTGATGGAGGTGAGTAATATCTTTTTTTTTTTGTTTTTTGTTTTGGTTTTCAGTTTTTTTTGTTTTTTTTTGTTTGGTCTACCTTCGGGTTTTTTGAATATCAATTTGAATATTGGGGTATATCTTTTTGGGAATGGACACGGACTTTGTGAGCCGGCTAAAGGTTGACTGTAGTTTAGTCATAAGAAAGGGAAGGAAATGTGCGGTGGTGTGTTGAAAGAAAGGGTAAATGAAGAACTTTATGGGAGACACAATAAAAAAATAATAACAATAACAATAAAAAAAAAAAAATATTTCAAGCTGAGAAACTTTCTCTTTCTTTAGATTGGTTCCGATTCGTTTGAGTCTGGAAGCATCAAGGGGAGACTTGTGTGCGGGATCTTTGTTGATAAGTTTAGTTTGGTCTTGTCGACTCTGTCTCTGAGAGAGAAGATCTATGTTGTTTTTGGGGCTTTTATTGTTTGTTTGTTATGTTTGTTTTAAAATTTATCTTTGTTGTGTTGCTCTGTTATAATGGTGTTATGGAGATGCAAAATTATAAAATAGGCTTGAGTAGTACTGGCCATTTAGGGGGAAAAGATATCCAATTAGTAATTTTGTTACCAATCTTTAATACAATAAAATTATAATGCTACATATGTAAGATATATGGAGCTTTACTAAAAAATTTTGCTTGTGAAAAATTAACTTGTTGGTCATTTTACAAATTAATTAAAATATAGGGCAAGTCTTGCATTCATAAGAAAATCGAATTCGTGATTTTGATTAAACTTGCAGTTACTCAGTATCAGTATCAGTATATTAAGGAAGTTGAAAAGAGAGTGTCTTGCAATTCTGTCTGCCTATCTGTTTGTCTAGAGCGCAAGCAGGTGGGTGAATTTTTTTTCAAACTTGTCGTATCTTTCCATGTTTTTTGACCCAATAAAAAGCCTTCACAGTTTGGCTTCTTCCATTAAAAAAAATCTAAATTCCACCATTTTTTTTTTAAATTTTCGATTTTCTCAAAAACTGTCCATGGGAATTTGATCAAAATTTGTATGAAAAAGAAAACAAAAATTATTAAATAAAAGATCCACTTGCATATCCAAATTAAAACTAAAAAAGAGGCTGGGTTTGGCCCACACTGATAACTTCCCATATGTGATCTTGAAAACTTTATATTTAGTTTTTTTTTCAAATAACCAAATTTTCTGCGAAACAAACTTTAGCTGTTAAATTCAAACAATCATTATTTTAAGATTGAAAAGCATTTTAATTATTTAAATAGATTTACGAAATGCACATATATTATAGAGATTAAATACCTAATGGCAAAGTCAATATCATTGCTCGTTCTCAAGATATTTGAGTCGAAAAACCAATTTTACCACTTTTTAGTTTATTTTTTTTTTTAATATTTTTTGTCAAAAACTGAGATTAGATATTTGTCAAAATTTAACCTTTCATAAAAAATTGTACTATGCATAAAATAAAATATTTTAGAAGGCACAATCGTTGTTCGTTCTCAGGATATTCGAGCTGAAATACAATTGTAACTATTTTTCTTTAGAATTTTTAACAGTTTTTGATTTTTTGTTAAAAACCTGCCCATTCAATATTTGTCACAATTTTATCAGTTGCTAAAAATTATGTTATGTAGAAAATAAAACAAACAAGAAGTCAATATCGTTACCTGTTTCTGAGAAATTTGAGTTGAAAGACAATTTATACCAATTTTTGGGAGAATTTTTTGTAGTTTTTAATTTTTTGTAAAAAAAAGCTCAGCGCCACTAAAAGGAGTCTGATGATTGTCTGGCAAGCATGAAATAGCTATAACTCCGGCCAAAAATAAAAAATATAAACGAATTAATATAAAATTAATTCGTAAAAACAATTGGTGGTAGTGCCTTAAAGTTGTTGTTGTTGTTCACAAAAAATTCAACGTAAAAAAACATTTCATTGAATTTTTTTGAAGTTTTCACCAGTAGTCAAAAACAACATGTGTCGAATAAAATTTATTTCAAGTCAATAGCATTATTTATTCGTGAGATATTTGAGCCCAACCGAAATTTTCACTTCTTTTTTAAACTGCTATAGTAAAAAAACAACTGATTGAATATTAATAAACGCCCTTTCAGCTTCTTTAGAAGTTATTATCTGTAAAACAAAATTTATTTCAATTCCATATCTCTACTCGTTCTTGAGATATCGACGATGAAAAATGGTAAAAGAACGTACGGACGTACGAACGTACGAACGTACGTACACACACACACAGACATCTCTCTAAAAATGATTGATATAGGCTCTAGGGACCTTGAAACGTCGAGAAATGTTAAAAATTTCAATTTGACAAATCGGACCGATTACAATAACTCCCTATGGGAAGTTAAAAATATTTTTGCAAGAAAATTCAAAAAAAAATTTTATTTTTAATTTAAAAAATGGGTGGGCGATTATTTTTGCAAGCTTAATTTTTTATTATTTTTTTTTCATTTTAGTAGAAAATTAAAGGATAGATTATTTTTAATTAAAAAAAAAACAAGCATTAGCACTTTTATACATTATTCTATCGCATCAGCTGACTTTTACAATAGGGCAAGTTTTGGATTCGTGAAAAAATGCGAACTCGAGATTTTGATCAAACTTTGAACTTCCAACTTTGAAGTGGGTCTCACAATTCTAACTGTCCGTTGAGATTTATCCAAAACGGTTGCGTTGTTTTTTGTTTTTTGAAACTTAGAGTTTCAAAAAAATCCACCAACACATTTTTTTGATTTTTATTCACCTTTATCAATAATTTTTTTCTCGAAACCGGTTCCGACGATTTTTTGAAAAAAAAAATTCAATAAATTTTAATACATAGATATTGTCTCAATTTTAACGAAAAAAAATTCCAAAATTTGAAAATCTTTTTTTTAATTTTCTATTTTTCATAAGATTCTTCTGATTATAATGAGAAATTTTATGCTTCTAAAATTTATAAAAAGTATTCATTATTTAAGTTTTGAAAAAAAAATTAAATTATTTTTTGGAAATTATCATAAGTACTTCAAAAACGGTTCAAAACATATTTTTAGAGTTTGGTAAAAAACGGGTTTTCAACACTGTCTTTAACAATTTGCACAAAAAAATAATAAGAGCAACAACTTATTAAAAAAAAATTATTTATAAACTTACGGTTTTGAAATATTGAAATTTAAATTTTTTTTATACTCAAATTTAGAGTTTAAAATTAAATTTTTCAAAAACTATGCATAGTTTTGACTTGATTTAAAAACTGGCTAATAGAATAGAACGCTGGCTTTAAAAAAACGTATAGTATTTAATTTTTAGTATTACCGTTATTTTTTAATTAATTTTTTTTTTAAATTGCCCCTATCGCCTAAACGGGGGAGATAGACCCCTCTTCCTATAGTAAAAAATGCTTGTATTGCCGTGTTCTACAAAAACCCGTTATCATTTATGGGCGCCCTGGTTATCATACTTTCCCCCAAAAATTTTTAAAAAACCATTCTCGAAAATCTCAAATTTCTCGTAAACGGCATCGACAATTTTTAATGAATTTTTTTACCTGTAGGCATTATTATTAAATAAATGTTAAAAAAAACTCTAGACATTCTTGATTAGTTCATTGCTTTAAAATCATACATAGGTACATATTATGTATTTTTTTTTTGAAATGAAAGATGCATACAAAATACATGAACTTAAAGAGTTCTACACCTCAAGCTTCAAGTAAACATATGTTTGGTCCGTGTCATGAAATAAATATTCACATTTTTATTTTTATTCAAATTATTGTTTGAATCTGAGTTAAAAAGAAACACCCACTCGTAAGCTATTGAAAATACGAGGAATTTATTTTTGAATATAATAAAGTTCAGCTAACACTTAAGTGCATGACACTTAAATTTATTTGGTTATTGTATGTTTAAATGAGCTTACTGCATTAAGAAATGTCACACTGTGTGTGTTGGCGTTCACTATGGGATTTATAGCTTAAAAATTGCGAGAGCACTCTGCATTAACGTATGACTAGATATTACTTAATATGCGTATGAAATAGCGAATTTATTTTTCTTTGTCCATACCATACCAACTTGATATACATACATATGTTTTGATTTGATTTTCATTCAAACTTAAAATTTCTCTATTTTCATTTTTTTTGGTCACAGACAGTGGCAAAATGTCTTGATGTGATGTTTTCTCAGCCAATTTTCATATCAACGTACCTAATTTTCCACATTATAATACCAAAACTTTATGCAATTAACCTTTGATATATAAAAATGGTTGGTTGCTTAAGACATGGTTAGCCATCCTGTTGTGTTAAATTAGCCCATACTACGGCCATATTATCTTACACGCAATCGTGTCAAAACTGACGTCACAGTATTAATCATACCATGTTCCATGTCACTTAAAGTGGAAGATACCGGATTCCGTATGGAAAACAAATCTGTATTAAGAAAAAAAAAATGTTTAACATTTCGTTTTTTTTTTTTGTCGTTGTGTTGGTTTGCATCGTTTTACCCCCAATGTCAGTTGCTTTAGGTTTGGAATAACCGAAGAGCAATAAAATTGGTAAATGACCTTGCGTTCGCGTGTGAAGGAACTGTATGAAAAATATGTTCAAAGCAAACTAATCGGCGTTATGTTTGTTTTTATCAATGAAATTTATTTAACAAATTTTATCGGAATCGGAACTTTAACACATGAAAGATGACATTTTTGAGAGTTTCAGGAAGATGAAAAATCAATGAATGATAACATGTTAGAGATTTATTTAAAAAATTGCTGATTCGTTGAACTCTTTTATTTCAAATATGTATTATGTATTAGTTGCTTGGAAGTTCGTAAATTGTAGCTTTAAATTATGTGTTATGTGAAGTAGTTTTTTATGGACAAAGATAATTATATTATAATAATAAAAGCTGTTATTAAATACTGAAATATGTATTTAAATATGAATAACAAATATTTAAACCACCGATGATTCACTATTATTAACAATTCAGAAATGTAAATTAGGATATGGTGGCGTATACGTAATTTTTTTTCAGAGCAACTTTGGAAATTGGTAAAATGCTACGAACTTTGCCGATGACGACAATGATCAGTGACATATTTGAAATGAAATTCAATAAAATAAGACTGACTTGTAGGTTATTGACAGATGCTTATTTTGCTTGTCGGCCTTGATAGTACATACATATTAAAAAATAGCTTTATTGAGGTTTAATAAGAAACAAACAATATTGAAAATCAACTATCGACCGTTTTACTATCTCAATTATTTATTTATAAGTTTAAAGCTTTAAAATAATTTTTTTTTTTAAATTGAGCGTTCATGAAGTCAACTTTTCAAAAAAAAAAAAAATAGAAATTTTAATACATACATATGTACATACATATGTAGTATTTAGTTTTTTTTTTTTATTTGATATAAAGCCCCTTGCTGGTTTTAAGTAATTTTCAATCAGAAAATTATTTTTGATAAGCTTAAAATTCATCGTGTTTAATATTCGAAAAAATTTGTTTTGTTATTGTTGTTGAAAAATTTCAAGTTTTATCTGTAAATTATAGAATTTCCATAATTCGACGTTTTTATATTTCTTTTAATTTAATTTAATTTTTATATTTCTTAGCTCTTAAAAATAATTACTAACAAAATTTAAAAAAATAAAATAAAAAATATAATTTTTGAAAAAGAAAATTGTCAAACTTTTGTCAAAAAAAAGATTTCGTCTACAAAATATTTTTTTCCGCATGAGTGTCAATAAATAAATTTGTCAAAAATAAAAATTTGTTAAAAAAAAAGAAAAATACAAAATTAAAAAAGTCTAAACAAATAAATTTACTGTAAATGGAATAAACCAAAAAGTGTTAAAATAATAAATCTGCAAGTTGAAAATAATTTGTTTTAAAACAATGTTTTGGTCAGTTGAAAATAATCAGCATTAAAAAACGTATGTAAATTAAAAATTGATTGTCTTAATAATTGTATTAAATAAAATAAAATGCACCACTGCGTCGCACGTACTTGCTCCTTTGTGCTATAACATACTAAAAATATGAAAAAGCTTGAAATTCATTATTTGAATTGATAAATTAGCAAAAAAGGAAAAATCTTAAAACTGAAGATGCCATCTTATATATCATAAAAATACAAATTTTTGAAAAAAAAAATATGAAAAATCCTTAGAATTGGGTTTTCAAAAAATAGTTTCATATTTATAATTTTTTAAGTATTTTTATAAAAAAAAGTTTGTGATCACATTTTTAGTATTTGGTAACATACACTGAAAACCAAACTAAAAACGAAAATATTTAAAAATATTTTTGAACTAAATTATTAAGGTTGCTTGACAAACCCGATTTAAAAAAAAATCATCAAAATCGTTAGAAACCTTTTCGAGATAAAAATGTTTTGTCCAAACGTGTTTTGTCTACTATGACAGGTACCGTTATTTTTTGAGCTAAAAAAAAAAATCCGTTTTCCCATCTAGGCAATCTCCCCAAAACCTTATGTCTAAAGTTTAAAGAAAATCGCTTCAGTAGTTTAGGCTGTAGGTCAGGTACAGACAGACCGACGAAAGACAGACAGAAAGAATGCACCCACTTTTTCGAGTTCTCTATCATCTTAATGTTAGGTCCGGTTAATATCTAGAATTCGATTTTTTTGCACGAATCCAAAACTTGCCCTATAGTACCTATAGAAGCAAGTAAAAATGTTGAAAATTATTTTCATAAAAAAAAATGAAATGTCGAAAACAAAATGAAAATTATTGTCACCAAAAACAATGAAATTCATCATAAAAATTATGTGAAACAAAATCACATTCAAAGTATTTTACATTTTTTTTATAATATCGAACTTTGAATTTTTTTGCATAAAAATATCCATAGGTAATCTGAAAATTGAAAAAAACAAATACTGAGTTCTAATAAGAAAATGCACTGAATTTATTTTAATTCAATTTATTCAAATGCTCCCTTCAACTAGCCCCCACCTACCAATATTCCTATATCTACGGATTATTTAGAAATTTAACATTCCTGAATTTCTAATTGATTTAAATTTCTCAATATTTTTTCCAGATACGCAAATTAAATATTTGTCTATGCAATTTAATATGTCGGATAAATGTCTGTCATCTCATATTAAAGTCATAACTCAACGCAATTATGGGCTCATATTAACTAACTTCAGATTTCTTGTCCTACAACTTTCTTTCGAATTGAATTACAATGTAACAAAAAGTAGCTCGATAATTAAATTTGCTTGATCCCACAATTTCTCAATGAGAAAAAACCTTCCTTAAACCTTAAGTTAATCTCAGAAAACAACATTTGAAATTTCCTGTACTTCAAATCTCAAACTTCCTGATCCTACGTACATGCAAATTCTGTAGTTCCGCTTGTCTTCGGGTAATTAAAAAGTCAAAACAATTAAATATCATTCATCTTTCTACAATTTAAAACTGAGCCAAGACTTCAAACTCACTTTCCATGAATAACTTCATTCAACTTACTATTGAACTTATTTTCATTTTCATTCTCATTTGATTTGATGAAAATGCACACAAAAAAAATATGAAACAGGTAAATGCAAGTCAAATCAACTGCTATTGCCCAAGTTGCAGCGCACGCCGGCATAGTTCATCCACACATACGAAACTTTTGCTGGAATCTGTTACAAAATCAATTCTGGGAAAATCCACGCATTTTGTGCCGTCTAGGAGGTGTCGTGAGTTGTGTGTTCAGCTAAGCCTCTTACAACAAAAATATTGTGCAATACTCAACCCACTGGAGCAACTTATCCGAATGACAGGAGTTCATTAGCTCCTTTTTTTAATCTCACACTTAAAAACAGAGGAAAAATTGTGCTATGAAGAAAATCTGGAAAAACCCAACCAAAGATGCCGTAGACATAATTAGAGTGGAAAGACAAAAGTCTATAAAAAAATAAATACAATTTTCATGCATATCTTTGAACATTGAAGAAAAAAACCCGAAGGAAACGAACCAAAAAGCCACAAAACAAACCAAGAAATAAAATTGTGCTTCGCAGCTGATGCATTTCTGTGGTCGCCATTTATGTAGAGTTTGTATACGTAGCTCAGCCTTGGGGATTCCCTGGTTTTTGAGACGTTACATAATAACACGCCAACATTTTTTTTTTTTAATTTCCATCCAAGTGCTAATCAACTGTGCAAACTCTTTGTACTGGTGTTTTGGCAGACCATCATAATTTGGTGACTCAGATACTAGCAAGCGACCAGTAGTAGCGGCCAGTATAAGCGAATAAACTTAAAATCAAGTATCACGAATTCGAAGAAGCCGATTAAATGAGGTCAATCGATTGAACGTACATATATCAACATTTGTGTTGAATATTTAATAAGATTGATTTATTTGTTTGTTTTATTTATCTACGAGTATATGCAAAGCGATTATACTTGAACTTATGGTTTTTTTTTGCTTATAGGGTCAGTAATTAGAGTGCTGGTTCCGTTTAACGATTGCAGAAAAAAAATATGTTAGGGTTGAATGTTATAGTTGGAATATGGTGCTGAACCTATTCAAGTTTGGACTAGATACTTTCAATTGATTCATTCAAATATTTGCAAATATAAATGACAATACCTACTTGTTTAGATATGCAGGGAATGGATGAATTAACTTTTTTTATGATTTCTTCCGCCATAAGTAGGTAGAAATGGCAACCACGAGCAGTCTTGCTCTGTTTTCGAATTAGCGCTGGAGCTGGAGTTTTGACCTAGACCCAATTTGTTGCGTTTAAAGAAGAGATCAAGTTTTTGGATCTTCAGTTCAAAAAGTTCGTAAAGATAGTTAAAGAAAATCATTACAAATGAGTTATTAGCTCTCATGTAGGACCTCTGAGTAGGACCTTAACAGATAAATAGAATGTTTGCAGTTGTTAAAGTTTTATGCTACAATTTGAGGAAATTATGATAAATAAACAATTTTAGCGGAACTATTCATTATTGCCTATTAATTTTTACTTGCGACTATACACTATAGGACAAGTTTAGGATTCGTGCAAGAAATCGAACTCGAGATATTAATCAGAACTGACATTACCATGATAGAGAACGCGAAAAAAGTGGGTCCCGCAATTCTGTCTGTCTGTCTGTCGGCCTGTTTGTACCTCGACCTACAGCCTAACTACTGAAGCAATTTTCTTCAAACTATGGACATAAGGTTTTGGGAAGATTGCCTAGAGAGGAAATTGAATTTTTTTAGCTCCAAAAATAACGGTACCTGTCACAATACCGTTTAGACAAAACGTTTTTATCTCAAAAAATGGCTCAAACGATTTTGATGAAATTTTTTAAATCGGGTTTGTCAAGTAAGCTGTTGGACGGATTTCGATGAAAATTTTTCTGTATTTAAAAAAAAATCATTTTTTTTTTGAAAACTCAATATTTTGTAAACTAATAAATTTTTTTTTTAATTTGGTTTTAAATGTACGTTATCAAATACAAAAAATTTACATACCAATTTTTTTTTATAGAAATACATAAATAAAATTAATATACATTATATAAAAATTATTTTTTGAAAAAACAGCTCTAACGATTTTTGAATTTTTTTTTCAAAAATTTGTATTTAATGATACAAAAGATGGCACCTTCAGTTTTAAGATTAAACTTTTTTTTGGCTTATTTTATCAATTCAAATAATGAATTTTTTCACATTTTCGCTTGGGACCATAATCGATAGTATGTAGTTTGGAAATATTGTATTTTTTTTGATTTGTCTTTAAAACCAAGATGTTATCGCACATAAGAGCAAGTCACGCATTTTATTTTATTATGAAGTTTTCCCTTTACGAAAACAACAGTTAGCATTGGATTTAAAGAAAAAAGTCGGTAAGGCATGAAACTCTCTTAATCTCACGTTGGGCGCCACCTATAGCATTGGAAGTAAGCAGTGTTGCTTGTGTGGTAAGTAGGTAGATTTGTAGATTAAAAGAGGATGATATATGTTTTCTAAACCAATGTAAAAATATGAATAAAATTTTATTTTTTAAAAATCGTTCATTTCTCATTCTAAAAATGGTGAGTTTTTAAATATAAATTCTAATTTTTTTTAAATCCAAAAATAATTTCTTTAAAATTTTGCCCAAAATAATATTAAACCTCCTTCATCATAGCACCGAAGCTCAGCTGTAATTTTTGTTTTTACATATTGCACAAAAGTTTTAACTGACCTGGTAGGATTTTGTAGTTCTTACCAACATCACGAAATTTCTGTTAAAAGTTTGCTTACGTAAATACGTAAATCCCATAAAAGTTTCCTTTTTTGCTACTTAGGTATGCAATTTTTTCAAAACAGCATACAATTTTCAGTATGCAAATTTTGTTTATTCACATCGAAAACATAAATATTTTATGAAATAAAATAAAAAAAAAACAGAACTCAATTTGGCAAAAACCATATTTGGATTCTTACATCGCTAACTCCTTATAAACAAAAAAGCAATAATAATAATAATTGTTAAAAAGTTCAACCTTCATTCGAATATTTAATAAAGCGTAGGTGGTGTTCCCTTGTAATTATTATGATATTGCGTGTTTGTGTTGTCAACCTTGAAAAAATTGCCATTTAACAAGGTTATAGCAAAATATGAAACATATTTAGCTTATACATATTATATTTTTCTTTTTTTATTTATCGAATGTGTTAAGTAGTGTTGACGGAATAATAAGTGCCCTAAAAGAAAAAGCAAAATTATTTCGGCAAAATACACATTGTAATAAATTATTATTATTGATACCAGGAATTTATTAGCATTGCGAAAAAGTTAATAGCATTTGCTTGTTTGTTAAAAATCAAAACAATCGAAACACGTTCTCGTTTTAACCATACCCTTTTAAATTCTACCAATTAACCAATTTAATAAAATACCTCCACGATTAGTCAAAGTTCTTCTTTCTACCCTAGTTTAATTCTCCGGACGAACTATAAACAAAAACTTATTTAAACATGAATCCCCAAAAAGACAGCGTGAGAAATTAAAACATTACATAGACTCACAACAACTATAATTGCAACCAACTGTGACTGCTTAATTGCCTTAATTGTACAACTAACGAGCCCAACTTCTCTATAAGCACCATCATGGATTTACATATGTATATGTAGTTTAATGTTTGGTGCATTTGTACCTATGAACAAGAGAAAGTTTAATGACGTCAAAGATGGATATCAACAACCAAATAAATAGCATCGCACAACAAACAAACCTTCGTATTTAATTAAAGCATTAAATTCACAAAAAATAGGAATCCAACTTATTCTGTAGGAAAATTTTACTCCGATTTTCCACAGCCTCAGTAATTTTATGTTCCTATATAAAAACAAAAACATATAATAAGAATAATAAAAATAACTAGACTAATTGGCTCATATTCAATGTCCATATTTAACAAAATTTTCCATAATGAGATGAAATTTTCATATAAAACCCAACGAAAACATAGAACACCATGTTGTTTTTGTGCTAGGTCATGTTTATCGCAATAAGGTCAATATGATAATTTATGCATAGATAGAGATATACGATGCAGTGCATCAAATATCGCCTCCACTGTTTTAGAATTGACAATCGATTAAGGTGATTGGATAATTTTATTTGATTTGTATGAAATGACCGCATCGTATGTAAAGTACCTACGTACTTAGAATGCTGCATGAAAAGGACTTCAATGTTCTATTCAGTTGCGGATGCAGATGCAAAAAGGCCTTGGCCATAAATTTAAGTTAATTTCTAGTAGGTTCAAATAAAACAAAGACTCAAAAGAACACCGTTTGATGACTCCCCAACCAACTAACGCAACGTTCAAACAAAACAAAGATTCAATTGATTGCGGTTTGACAACCTTTTAAGAGCAACGCGAAACATTCGCTGGCGACGAGAAAACAATGTAATAACAACAACGTTGCTTTTTTCAGTCTTTTTTGATAAATTTAAATTTTTGATAAGTAGGCAAAAAAAAAAAAATTTCTATCAATTTTTTTTTTAAATTTATTTTCACAATATATTTTTTGACCGATTTTTTGTAGACAAAAATACGTATTGACATATTTTTGTTTCCAATATTTTGGCTTTAGCACCATGCATTTTTTACTTGTGACTTAACTTGCGTCTCAAACTTGAACTTACTACATGTTGAGGAAGACGAAAGAATTAGGAAATTAGGCCGCTTGAAAGAGAAGCTGCTATTGATTTTGTATATGCCAAAAAAATGGCGGTCTTATTTCAATTTGAAATGAAAACTGGCCGCGATTAAAAAATGAAATAAGACCACGCGACCTAATTTAAATTTTCCATCCGCGGAGACATAAATCATTTTTTCATCGCGGCTTATTTCAACCGGCTTTATTTCCATCTCCCCTGCCGGCCTGTCCTTCACCGAGCTTGTGCGGATGTTTTTCTTTTTTTTTATTCTTTTTAACCAATAATAACGGTATCTACCGTAACTTTTAAGAAAACTTAATTTTTCTTACTGCTGGCTTAACAAATTTTTTTGAAAACAAAAATTCGGTAATTTTTATTTAATGTTGACTAACTTTTAATTAAATTTTTGTTTTTAAAAAATGGGGTGCTTTTACCTTATAAGTTGTATTTGAACTCGTAAAAAAAATCGAACCCAAAAAAGTTGGTCCCGCAATTATGTTTGTCTGTACCTCGACCTTCAGCCTAAGCATTGGAGGTTTTTCTTCAAATTTCAGACTGCCTAGGGGGAAATTGAATTTTTTTTGTAGCTTCAAAAATAACGTTATCTGTTAAATCGCTAAGAAACAAAAAAATTACCATAAAAACGGCTCTAGCGAATCTTTTCAGTAGAGATTTGTAAGCAATTAAAATTATGTGGTCAAAAACTATTTTTTAAAAATACGTTACTAACGGTGAAGTTTTTAAGAAATTTTTTTTTAAATTTTGTTTTTAAGTATATGTATCTATAATTTTTTTTTTATAATGGCACCTGCTTGATGGCATGTCTACTGTAGGTGCTTTGCTACGAACTAGAAACATAACACGGATCAAATCTGACAAAAACAAAATGGCTTTTGTAACTTAGAGTTTCTTTAAATAAGATCCGTGCCTGTTTTTGGTATCAAAGAGTATAGAACTCCCGACTGGCTAAAGCCACTTACACCCAAACACCATACCAGTGCTTGTACGCTGTACAAATTGTAAATATAATAGAAATGTAATGAAGTAATACAGAATAAATCGCTTATATTACGAGTACACAAAGAGTTCACAAACAATCCAGAAACTGAGCTGAATAGAAATCAGCTATAAGGCAAAGTGGAGAGTATATATATCTCTATCTCTATATATCCTTTACAAATCCAACTGTGAAAATTAGAATTGTCAAGAAGGAAATATCATGGAAGGCATTTTGAGGACAAATGCTAATTGAGATTAAGTCCTCTGGAAGCTTGTTAAATTGTTATTTTCTTTCAGTTACTTATATTAAAAAAACGAAAACGAAAACAACAATTATTCATGGGACTGGGTTTTTAAGGGAATTTTTTTCATGTGGTTTAATTGAATTTCAGAATTTTATTAGGTAAATTAAATAGGTTCTACGGTGTAGGTATAATAAACCACTGGAAAGCTGAACATCTTGACTACTGAATGATACTTGAAATAAGACCAATTATGTTAATTCCTACTAATAGATCCAAATAATGACTAAAAGGAGTCTTACATAGAAATTTTTTGAAAGTTCTTATGAAGGGTGTCCAGTGGGAAATTTCAAAAAAAATTATTCAAAATTGAACATTTTCCACTGGACATCCTTTACTTAAAAAACAGGAAAGTGGGAATATAAAAGAACCGGACAAAAATCCAGTTTGTTTGTTATCCAGGCGATTGTTATGATCTCGAGTGGGACCCCAACTCTCCTATGTTTCCACTTGTGGGGATTGCAGGCTTGACCTCGGAAAACTTTAACAGACCTCCCGGTTTTGCATTGTCCCATGATTGATGCCAACTAATTGGAGGTGTCGTTGCATTTGTTTTATCCAGGAGTTTTTGCAGCTGCCTCACTTCCGCGATAGTTTTGGAACGTCATCGTGTGCTATTGACTGTTGAACTAGGCGCTCAGGGATTTTTTTTTGTATGACAGTACCAGCTAAGTTGGTCATTCTGTATTATGTGCAAGATGGTATTTTTGATGTGAAGGCTTCTTAGGATTCCCTTGCTTCTTAATCGATCACGCTTTGTCACTCCCGAAGAAAGTCAAGTACCTTAATAAAGAACAAAGGACTCATGATACTTCCCTGGGGCACTCCAGCTATAATTGGGAATTCTTCGATGATTTCTGTGGGTCAGGAAACACATGTGTAGTTGAGAGGATTATAATAATCTTCATAATAATTTCTCAAATAGAAAGCAAGAATTGCTAAGAAACATAAACTTATTGTAAAAATAAAGTCTCTGGTCTCTTTCTACAAAAACAGCATTGTCTCTTATGTGACTAGTTGCGTCTTCTTTTATCTTCTTATTTAAATTCAAAAAAATTCAAATTTTATTCACCAATCGCTTGTTTTTATTTTCAGTTAAATTAAAAAAGTAGCAAACTAGAAGAGCGCCATTATCATTTTATCACCGGATACTAAAAACGTTGTCGGCTTTTAGGCGTATTTTTTCAATAGGAAATCCGGTAGTGAGAAGCTTCAAGTGGTGCTGTGTACGCCACCTATTAGAGAATAGATCCAAAGATAATGTTAAAAATATTTAAATTTATCAAAAAAATAGTTTTGGAAGTTTCACTCACATAATTACGGGCATATGCCAATGGCAGATGCTCAGCTGAGTAAACTGCTGCTGGTCCAAAACCTGAATAGGCTGCGGGTAGCGATAAATATTGATTGGCAATTGGTGTTAATCCACTGACATAGCCGGCATGTTCAGTATTGGCTGGAGCCAAAGATGGCTGAGGAATCAATCTGCCCAAAAGTGGGGTTGAAACAGCTGGAACTAATCCTGCAGCAGCGGCAGCAATAACAGCAAATAAAATCACCTAATGTGGTGAAGAGGAAATTATAACCAAAGAATTTCTAACATTTCCAAGGAAACTTACAAATTTGAACATGGTTGATTGGTTGTTTGAAAAGGTTGTTACTTCTTTAGCGTTTAACGAATGGAACTAATTTGATATCTTCTCTAGGATTGCATTAACTATTTATACTATTTTTAAAATCCCCAGGGTTCTTTGTTCTTGAAAGACAGGTTCAAGGGTAAAATAGGAAAGAAGAAATAAATAAAAACAAATCTCAAAGAAGATTCACCACAATATCAAGTAGATAACTAACTGCAGGGCAATAGATGTACAAAAAAAAAACTAGATATCGCAGAATGCAGCTGGCAAGAGTCTTCTGTTATTCTTCTTTCAGTCTGGCTGAGCAAACTTTGATGAAAGACAAAGGGCAAGGCTGATTCTATCATCATTGCCGCAGTAGAACTGGCTTTATCATTATAACCAAAGTTTTTATCCATCGACGTCGTTGGTACGCGTCCGGCCAGCTCATCATGTAGGAAATCTGACCTTGCACTTTAATTGAAGGAATCGCCCATAAAGAGTATCGTCTTCCCTTTCACTTTTGATCACGTTCCATGTTAAGCAATTATTCTAGATATTTCTACCTGTTTGCTGGTCATCTTTTGGATTTTGTTCCTACCTAAGTATATACCGAGGAACGGTGTTTCAGGTTTAATGATCTGAACTCACATGTTTCTGATGCACGGAAGTAACCTTCGCATTACACAGTTGGTGTGTTTTGATGAGTTGATAACAACAGTTCACGAGTAGATACTATTTATAAATTTGGTGACTTTCTTACGTTTTGATGATTTTATTTGTTACTTTGATGTAATTGAAATGATTGAGCTGATTTTTGTTTTATAATTTTATGCATTGGCGATAATTTAACTCTTTAATTAGATTCCATTTTGGAAAAAGGCATTATCACCATTTCTTTGGCTTCAATTGATCGTAGAATGAATTTTTAAATTCTGTTTTATAGAAACAAAGATTCCTAAGCGTACAACCATTATTGTCGACTCATATATTTTGAGAGGAAATATTTTCAACGTTTTTCTGGTCCGACTTTAATTTGAACGAAAAAACAAAAAAAAATGTCATGAATTTTTTTTTTGTCATAATCCAAAAATTCTCTTGGCTGGCACCACAGCATTCCCACTCCAATGCTTCACCCAAAGGCTCCCCTTGTATGGTTCACTGGGTTGACTTCAAAAAACCTCTCAGTTTATGATTGTTCAATGTCTAAGGCCAACTAAATGCAGGTGTCAATGCATTTGTTTCAGGAGTCTGTGCGCCTGCCTTTCCTTCGCCGTAACTGTTGAACCTCTGTTTGTCGGTACTGCTATCATGTGAAGCATCTTAATTTCAGTTGCCATCATTTTACTCCCAAACGTCTTGTACATTGCCCAACACTGCTAAGAGGGTATTCTTTGATCACAGAAAATAATACAATTCCTTATTGCCGAATCCCTCTTATTAAATAATGCTGAACTTAGTTTTACGATGATTTCAACAAATAAAACGCTCTCCCGCGCAAAGCTACTAAAGCGATTTTCTTCAAACATGGGTCTTAAGGTTCTTTGGTAATTCTCGAGAAGGGAAATTTAAATTTTTTCAGCTTCAAAAATGACTGCAGCTGTTATTTAACCAATTTTAAAATAAAAATTATTTATCTTCATAACGCCCTTAACGATTTTGATGAAATATTTTCTGTGAGTAAATTTAGTCAAAAAATATTTTTCAAAATACATAGAATAGGATTTTTTACGTAATAAATTTAAATATTAAATTATTGTGAGTTAATGAAAACCACATCATTAATTTCTTCTTTGTATTTAATTTGTTAAAGAAATTAATTAATTCCAAAAAATTACCCAAACATAAATCATAAAAAGAATATCTTGCTTTAATCAAATTCACATAATTTTTTTTTAAATTCATAATTTTTATGCTTCATGAAGATATTGAAGAGTCATTCAATTCTTTAACCAACTTACATACATTGAAATACAAGCACAAAACCATAATACCAATTTAACAATTCATCCTTGCTATGTATTTAAATAGATGCCCAGGCAACGGAATACCTTAAGAAGGACAGATGTCCATTTAGATTGAATGGATTCGGTTCAGACACAACAATATTGCTTCTTCTATAATAGTCTTTAGCAGAAGTAGGGAAAGAACAGCAAAGCTATCATAAAATACAAAACCCATTGGGCCATTGGGAACTCATCAAATAAATGCACTTGACAACTGAATTGAGGCTATGATTTCCACAGAAAGGTCGGTATGGTAGTATTCGTATGTATATAATATTAAATCATTTAGTAAAGACAACAAAATTATAAGCTTCATCTATCTTCAATATTTTCCAGATTGTTCGATTGAATTCGAATCTCTGGACAAAATAATAATAATAATCATATCCTATGTGTAGGCGATTGGAGAATGGATTGTGAAAATGTCATTTTACGATAAGGACATTGATTATTTACTTAAAATTTATTATTGCAGATTATATTACGATTGAAATTTTGTTATTATACAATTTCAATTATTTTAGAGAATTATGTTATGGTTGTTATGATGGGTTTCTTTTTGTTTTTTTTTAAGCATTATTTCATGGATGGTGATTGAATTTATATGGTTTTTGATTTAAGTATCACATATTTGGTTTATTTGCAGCGAAAATGGCTATATAAAGATTTTAAAGAGTTGTGAAGAAGAAAAAACTCAATTTAATTTGATATTTTTCATGATGGAAAAGATTTGGTTTTCAAGGTTAATCTCAAAATCTCGAATATCAAAGACAATAGTAGGGTTCTTGAATTTCGATTATTGCTTGTAGGGGAATGTGTCAACGGTGAAGGTTATTTTGTAATCAAAGTCAAGGACAATTTTTTTAGGTGTTGAAATTATGTGTCTGTGGTTATGTCAATAAATAAATAAAGAATTTTGTTGTCTGAAAATAACTTTATTGAAATAGTAGTGACATTGAGTATAAATACATATAAACAGAGAGTGACTCCAAAGAAAATGAAATAGTTTTTCCATAGAGAAAGTGTCGGTGCGGTAGGTTTTAGTAAATAAAGTATATAAGAAAATTATGCATTACCCCACACATTGGCATAATGGTTCGTGGATAGGACTTTCGTGCTGGAGGTCTGGGTTCAATTCCCATCCAAAAACAGAAATCTTTTGTACACGTCTGCTGCGTGTTGTTCCTCCAATAACACACACATAGGAATGGTTGAGAGTTGTTGCGGTCACTTAGGGTCTGGTTCTTCAAGGATTTTCTAGCGACTAAGTTTATTTCATATTAGAAAATGACAAATTAGATGCCTAAAAAATTTATGTGACGCTCTGCAAAAATCAAAACTTTATTTTCTTTATTAGAATTTTTTTTTCCTTAAAAAGTTTGTCGGCGCAGATTTGCCAAATTCTTGATTTTGGTTTTATTTTTGTCTGAGTGAATTTTCAAAACCTAAATTTGTTTGTTGATTTGCCGAAAGTCCCGGCGTAGGGTGTCCTTTCTTAATCGGATAACAAGACAACTACGGGTATGCAGTTTTTTTTAATAGTGTCTAGTCAGGGGCTATTTTTGCGATATTGTAATCTGACCCACTTCATATGGAAGTTCAAATTGATAAAAAATGTTATGCATGATTTAAAAATTAACTTGTCATTGATTTATAATTAAAAATTTTCTCAGGCATCTTTAATTGCAAATGTTGTTTAGAGGCATAGAATTTTAAGTTGGCAACATTTTTTAGCATCCATTTAGCTGTTGTGATTTGTGTTTAGTTTGGTTTGGCATTTTAACATAAATATACTGACGCCTAAGCAATGCTTTCAAATAATGCAATTTTTTCCGATCCCGGTTTGCATGAGACAATTTTGTTTAGCGATGAAGTGCACTTTTGGTTGAATGGCTAAGTCAATAAACAAAACTGCCCTATTCAGAGTGAAAATAATAATTATATTACAGCCATGATTACTGACTTTTTCATCCCTCAATAGAACAACCATGATGTGCAGGAGCTGTGGTTTCAACAAGACAGCGCAAAATGTCACGCAGCTTGTGCCAAAATTGAGTTATTGAAAGAAACGTTTGGTAACCGCATACTTTCAGGTTTCGGACCCGTGAATTGACCTCCAAGATGATGCGGTTTGACGCCGCGCCGGTAGACTATTTTCTATGGAGATATATGAAGTCGATAGCCGATAAGCCCGAAATGATCGACCACTTGAAGAACAACATTCGATGCGTTGTTGCCGATAGACGGCCACAAATGTTGGAAAGAGTGATCAAAAATTGAACCGAGCCAGCTGTGTCAGTCATATGCCAGAAATCATTTAGAAATTATAATGCCAAAAGAATGAAGTAAATTTCATGAGAATTTTAAAAATTCTACGGACCTAAAAATTTGAGCTATTTTTTTTGTCTTAAAATAACCCTTAGCACAATAAAACTTCAATTCTAATTGACTGGGCAGGTAAGAAAATATCTAAAATATTTTACAAAATCATCGATCATACCAAACCATCAACTTGAACCTTCCCCCATTGTCATCACATCCTACCGTCACACTAAATAAACAATCCCAATCCAACCACAGCCACATTATAAAAAAAAAGATCCCACAATCAGGACCTCAATCAACGCCACCATTAAAAACTCTGCAAAAATATCGTCATAAAACCACTTCGTTGTGATTTTCTTCTTCTTTTTTTATTTCGCTTCTATTTATTTTATTCAAATGTCTCAAGCCATCATCCAGCTATAGGTAGGTAATCCAAAGAAGGCTTAAGGTTCTTGTACGATTGTCTGTTAGGCCGCATGTTCGATTTTTGTTTGCAAAATGAGATTTCTGTGTAGGACGAGATGTTGATTCTAGGTAGAACTATTCGATTACGACTACGAAACCTAAGACGACAACAATAATATACATTCCTGTCAGTGACCCTATAACACCACACCTTACTAGGTACCTACGATTGAAGTGTATTACAACAAAAGCCATTCCAACCCTCGAAATTCACATTTAACCCAGCACAGCGGCATTTCTGGAGCAACAAAAGCCACGCTTGGCGTCCATCGTGTTTGGTCGTTCGCAAGTTGCCTCGCGGACATCGTCCACCGCAAAGATAACAACCACCTTAGGGCGTCTCTATACTTAAAAGTGTTCTCAAGAGCCTGCGGAGACATTAATTGTCACATTGTTGCCAACGACGAAGTCAACAACTTTACGGGGAATCTAATTGGACACGACTATCTTCGCTTGCTAAGTGGAAAGGGAACTCATTTAAACTAGATTTACGCACTCGGTAATGACACTTAACTTATAATGACATTGCATGTAAGGTGATCTAGAGGAGAGGTCCAGTGCGCGGTGTGAAACAGCCACAGAACGTGGTCTGGGGCATCGCCAGGCGAAAGTAAAATCATGTTCATGGCCACCATGATGTGTTTAAGAGATCGTCGTAAAATCTTGTTCCTTTGCCTACGAAGAGGATTCAGAAGGAATAACAAGAAAATTGTGGTAGGAACAAAAAAAGAGAGAGGTAACTCGATGGAGGGCTCCATGCTCCATCATCAGGGTTCTTATGCATTCTCGATGTATAACCAATTGTCAGAAATTGGAGTATATAAGAATCGATGCAAATCCAATGAAAGGCATCAGTCAGAATTGATAGTTCTATCAGTGTTCAACACAGACCTTCGAAGAAACCCTTTTAATTCAATTTTCCAATATGTTCAAGTTGGTAAGTCAAATGTCCACAAGTTCCTCTCAGTCAAAAAATACAATGAGTTTTTTTTTTCTGTTATCATAGGTGGTGTTGTCTGCTCTCCTCGTCGTTGCCGCTGCTAAGCCAGGTACACTCATCGAAGCCATCTCGGCACCAGTTCTCAAGACAGCCATTGTCCATGAGCAAGGATCAATTGAAGTGCACGAACCAACCATAGCAAAGGTTGGTGATGTTGTTGAGAGTGTCCCAACAGCTGTCTCTCATCAAAGCTCAACAATTGTCCACAGTCGTGCTAACCAAATAACCCCGATTGTTGCTCCAGCTGTTCGTACTTATTCTACACCAATTGTGAAGACATATGCTGCTCCAATTCTTGAAAGTGCACCTTTGTTGAAGACCTATGCTGCTGCTCCACCTTCAGGTCCTTTCCTTCAAACACCATATGTTCGTAGCTTGGATGGCAGTTTGGCTAGCTATGGCTATGCTTATGCAAATGGATCACCATTGTTGTATTCAGCTCCTTATGGTTATGCCGCTGCTGGTGGTGCATACTACAGAAGTTATTAAGTGATGATAAGGCTAGAGACTGATGAGATCCCGAGAATTGGCAAAATGAAAATGGCAAGGAGTAACTGACTGATGAGTATGAGATGGTATCTATTGTTCCTAATAATGAATTGCATTTTTGGAAAGATTAGAACCGTTTGTATTTTGAGAAAATAAATCCATGAATTTAGTAAAAATGGTTTTTGTATTTTGTGCTTGTTTTTTTTTGCTGATATTTCACCTCACAACCGTTTCTGGGAACCAAGTTTACAGCAGCCAATAAACTTCTTTTTTTAATGTAAGAATTAAATAAGGAATTAGTTTTGATAAGGTCAAAAATAAGTAAAAAGTTCTAAATAGCTAAAAAATAAATTTAGTGGCCCGATTGACATACAGCTTGTAGGAACCATTGCCTAAGTGACTTTGTTCAAAAATCAAAATCTTGCCCACAAAAATTTTGCTGTTCAATCGTCTGTTTCTTTAACAGTTTCTTTGTCATAAAATATATAATTTCAATAATGCTTAATTCTTACGACCTACAAAATGCCAGTATTTTTGCTAATTTGGATCAAAAATATGCAAATAAAAATATAGCAATTTAGGTTAGATTGAAAAACTCGTCATTAAATCGAACGTTTGGTTAAAATTGTCTTTAATTCTTGCATTTCTTGGAAATAATCAGCCCTATTGAGGTAACCGCCGGCGTCGGAGCGGAATTCTCTCCGAAATTCTACGAATCGGAGACATTTTGTTTCAAGGTAGTTCTCCGATCAGCTGATCGGAGATTCTCTCCGACGAAATTAAACGCATGCCATTTGCATGCGATGAAGTACTTCAAATCGTTTTTTTTCTTTAATATTTTCTCCGAAGTCTTCCGACAAGTTCTTGGCGCGGAAGTTTTCCTTTTTTCCGATGACAGTTACTTCAAACTGAAATTGATTCTCCGACGAAGGATGCGTTGCGGAGAAAGTTCCGCTTCTACGGTTACCCTGATAGGGCCGAATAAAGCTAAGGAAAAAATTGTTTAAAAAAATCTGGTTTTTGATTTAAATATTTTCTGAACTCCAAACAAATAAATGTAATAGTCAAATTTAGTAATTAAAATTGGTTTCAGAGTTTCGACTATTATTTGTTTATTTTTTTTTATTTGTAAACACATTATTTAAGACTAACACATTCTGTTGAAACATTTTAATTGGAAGTCAAAACTGTCTTGCAGTAGAGAAACGACTTTGAATTGATTTATAATTCGAAGTTTTGATTTTGACGTTTTGACATTAGGTGTGTTCCATGAATGATGAAGGGTGTGTTCCAAAATAAAAGATTTGCACTACATTACCATTTTTTGCAAACGTGCATTATCACGTTGTTGCTATTTTACTACGAAATCTTTATTTTTTTAAATGTAAATGGTTTTTCGAAGAAAATTTTTTTTTATAGAAAATCAAATTGATTTGCTTATTAAAAATTAATTCTCACAAATTTAAACTTCATAAACCAGACAGAGAAATGTTACCTTTGTCTGTGGTTCAATGTGATGAACTTTTAGAATTGGAATTTTCTTTTGTGAATTGGCACAGAGGCAGGCATTTTTATAGATTGGTCACTAAGATTCTCTACAACTTTCAATACAAGTTCATTGCAATTTTTCTTTAGGAATTATGACTTCTAAGAGCGGACTGAAAAGCAATTCATCAAAACCCCCTGACATGAGTAGGTCAAACTACATATATATAAACGATTTATGTATATATGTATAGTATATAATCTAAAACCCAACCAAAACAATTAAAACACAAAGTTTGATACTCGTAACTTCTTTCCTCATATACCTACTTAAACGACCTTGTCAAGAAATCAAATTACCTGAATTCTCCATTAAATAGCTGTCATAAAGTGTTTATTCATTTTTTTTTCTTCCAAAAACTGGCTAACACTTGCTGACACTACACTCGTACTTGATTATGCCACAACGTCACTACTTGTTTGTAACAGTCAATCTTAATTTAAAGAGTTGATAAAAATAACCTTCAATGCATTTTAAAGTTTCTGAGAGATAAATAATTTTGGTAATCATCATTACTTCTTCATTACCTCATTTCATTAACGCATCGACGACACGATGCCAATGGAACATGGTAGCAGAGAAACAGAAAACAGTAGTTGTAGTTTATCAAGCATATACTTTAAATGTTGTGCTATCACTCTTGATGATTAAAAGCTTTTAGGTGTGACGTCAATTGTATTCATTGATGGAAGTCAAAGCCGCCCACCATCTGTTGGACTTACATATAGCCGAATGTATAGAATGAAATGCAAAAGAGTTATCTGAATGTGATTAAGGAACAACGAACAATGAACATGGAACATTGCAATGGAAAAATACAAAACCCGTTCACAAAATTGTACCATGCATCAGTGGATTGCTTGTTAAATTGATTTGCTTGATCAGCCAACAGAAGAAATTAATCATTTAATTAAACCCGTCCAAAGTAGAGAGTGAGACATTGAAATTCATTGAGACTTTTTTTTATCAGACGATAGTGGTATTCTTAGTGTTTTGTAATTTTTTTTTTTTTCGTCCCAAACTTAAGAATAATTATTTCAAACCAGAAAATATAATAGTCTAAGTTTATTAAACAGTTCGTCCTAAGGCAATATCACAATAAATTAGATGCTCGATTGGGTCGCACGAACTTGCTCCAATGTTAAAGTTCTTTAACTACAAAAACAAGAATGTCGTTAGAGAAAATTATGAATAGAGTTGAAGTCATCATTTGAATTGATAAAATACCAAAAAATAAGTTTTAGTTCAAAAGTGAAAAATAGAAATTTTTGAAAAAAAAAAAATTTAAATCGTTACTGCAGTTTTATGAAAAAAATATTTATTTTCTACACAAAATTTTAAAGTAAAATTTACACTTAAAAATAAATTACAAGAAACCTATTCATATAAATATTGAGTTTTGAATAAAATATTAATTCTTTTTTTCAAAAATCTAAAAAATATTTTTTTGAAAACTTTGATATGCAATATTATTAAGATTATGTAGGACCTTATTTTTAACTTCCCATAGGGAGTTATTGTAATCGGTCCGATTTGTCAAATTGAAATTTTTGACATTTCTCGACGTTTCAAGGTCCCTAGAGCCTATTTCAATCAATTTTAGAGAGATGTCTGTGTGTGCGTCCGTACGTTCTGGTACCATATTTCGTCGTCGATATCTAAAGAACGAGTAGAGATATTGACTTGAAATAAATTTTGTTTTACAGATAATAACTTCGAAAGAAGCTGAAAGGGCGTTTATTAATATTCAATCAGTTGTTTTTTTACTATAGCAGTTTAAAAAAGAAGTGACAATTTTGGGTGGGCTCAAATATTCGACACATTAGGACGTCATACAAATTTGATATGAATTTGGAAAAAAATCAATATACCGTTATTTTTTTAAATCAAAAAAACTAAAAAAAAAAAATTTATAACTCGAATATCCTTAGATGGAAAAACGATATTAACTTTAGAATAATTTTATTTTACGAAAAATGTTGTTTTTGAATACTGGTGAAAATTTCAAAAAAATTGAATGGACAGTTTTTTTACAAAATATTAAAAACTACAAGAAATTCTACCAAAAATTGGTATAAATTGTCTTTCGACTCAAATTTCTCAAAAATGGGTAATAATATTGACTTCTTGTTTGTTTTATTTTCTACATAACATAATTGTTAGCAACTGATAAAATTTTGACAAATATTGAATGAGCAGTTTTTTAACAAAAAATCAAAAACTGTTAAAAATTCTAAAGAAAAGTAGTTACAATTGTATTTCAGCTCGAATATCCTGAAAACGAACAACAATTGTGCCTTCTAAAATATTTTATTTTATACATAGTACAATTTTTTATGAAAGGTTAAATTTTGACAAATATCTAATTGACAGTTTTTGAAAAAAAATATAAAAAAAAAATAAACTAAAAAGTGGTAAAATTGGTTTTTCGACTCGAATATCTTAAGAACGAGCAATGATTCTGACTTTGCCATTAGGTATTTAATTTTATACATAATAAAATTTTTTCAGCGGGTATATACTTGACATATACTTAAATGTGCATTTCGTAAAGCTGTTTAAATAATTAAAATGCTTTTCAATCTTAAAATAATGATTGTTTAAATTTAACAGCTAAAGTTTGTTTCGCAGAAAATTTGGTTATTTGAAAAAAAACTTTATATAAAGTTTTCAAGATCACAAATGGGAAGTTATCAGTGTGGGTCGCACCCAGCCTCTTTTTTAAAATTTAAATCTTGCGTTCTTGTTGGGACACCCTTTATAATTTTATGAGCTATGTTTCAGAATTGAAAAAAGTTTCAAATGCCTAAATTTAAACATACTTTGAAAGCTTATATATTTTAAATGTGCAAATGAAATGTGCATTTGAAAAAAAGTATTTAGGAAAAATTTGTGGAAATATTATTGTGAACATTTTTTGTTATATTATGCTTTGTCGTCTCAATCTTTTGATTGAATGATCTACTTACTGCAAAAATTTCATTAAGCTACGATTAAACACAAAAGTGAACTATCATTGCTTTTGAAATGGTGGGAACATGGTAAATGGTAGACAAAAAATTTGTTCAGGCAATTTCTTTATAAATTTACAGCATTAGAAGTTAATTAGAAAAAAAAAGTTTTGTTATTTTAACCAATACATGAATGTAAAAAGGTTTCCCGAAATAATGTTAGATTTAAACAAGGTGACAACAGGGATTAATACGGAAAATCCAGCGATTAAGATTAATGTCAATAGAATCAAATGCAAATTAAGGTACATTTTTATCCGTCATAATGACCAAACTAGCTTTGTTGTAAAAAAAAAACAAATAACGTACCCAATTAACTTTCTCATATTCACACTCTGATGTGTGTTAAGTACTTTGAAAATCTTCAAAGAACCTTACGGGACTATAAAACTCTGTGTTAATTTTCATCACCGATCATTTAAGTTAAGATTTCTTTTGTTACCAGTTGTCAGTTGTGTCACATTAAATAAATAAGCCTACCTGCTTCGGAATGATAAAGATTGTAAGTGCATTTGAACGTTTTCACAGAACAATTTTCAAAAAATTAATTTTTCCCTTTAGGTGGCTGTATTAGTTCTTCTAACAATCGTTCCATCAGAAGCTTTGCTGAAATCATTTTTGCTGAATCATGCGATTAAAAGATTGCCATCACAATTATCTAGACTCATATCAGAGAAGAATGATTTGTATTCTTCAGCAATATCCAAAAAACCGGGATTACCAGGTTTACCAGGAATTTCACCAATGTCAGAGATACCATCAAGTAATCCTGTGGTGGGAAACAAACCTTCAAATTTTGGAGGGGGTTCGCAAATCCGGCCAATTTTTCAGCCTTCAGAAAAACCATCCATAAAACCTGTGATTGAAGACAAACCTTCAAGGCCTGGAGGGGGTTCTTCAATTCGTCCAATTATTCAATCTACCGAAAAGCCACCAAAACTTGTGACTGCAGGCAAACCCTCAAATCCAATTCGGCCCATTTTTCAGTCTCCAGAAAAACCAACTAAACCACCAATTTCAATCCGACCAGTTTTTCAGCCTTCAAAAAAACCTGTGACTGAAGAAAAGCCTTCAAGTTCTGGAGGAAGCACTCCAATTCGGCCGATTTTCCAGTCCGCAATTCCCTATTACTTCTTGCCGGTAACTTATTACTCAATTGAAAAAGATAATAATAATTATGGTAGTTTAGTAACTTACTCTCATCCTGAAACAGAATATTTTTATTCATCAAACTCTTTGTGAAATACCATAGTGTATTGAAATACTATGAATTCTTAATAAAGATTCTTTAGTTTATAAAAGAAGTAAAACAAATATTTTTCTTAATTATTTTTAAAATTTTTTAAATTGTTAAAATTTTAATACAGCTCCAAAACCAAAAATCTTAATCGAAATCAGTGGAGCAGTTCATGAGAAAACCAAAAATCAAAATGGTTACTGAAGGTTCCATTTATGTAACGAATACGAAACTTACCCTACAATATTGACTTTAAGTCGAAAGTAAAAATGTTTTAGGTTATTGGAAACGATAGAGTTAAGCATTTGCTCAAAAATTACATTTTTGGTCGACGTTTTATGCATAAAAAATTTTTTTATTTGAGTCGAACAGAAACCCGAAATCAGAAATCCTGAAGATTCAAAAATTTATAACTTCAAGAAAATCAAAATACCTGATTTTTCAAAAAAAAGGAGAAGAAGCAAAAGACCCACAGTCACTTTCGATTTGGACTGGCCATGAAACAAGATTAAGACGAGACCTTTCAGTCGTGTTTCAGTCTCTTTAAAATAAAAAAAAATTGGTCTCGTTTGATCTCGTAGATTTAAGTCTCGTATCGGTCTCTTCTCGGTATCGACTCATCTTGTTTTTTGTATCATCTTTTAACCTTTTCAGTATGAAAAATGAGAAACAACAATTTTTAAAAAATTAAAAAGCTCTCGTTGAATCTCTTTCGAAAAAAAAACATTCCGCCTAGTCTTGGGTGCCAAGGAGGAAGTCTAATCTCGGTATCGTGACATGTCCAAGTACCGAGACGTGACCGAAACGAGATGGTAGGTTGTACGAGACCGATTGGAGATTGAAGTTTTTTGATTTTCACGTAATCGGGATGAGACTCTTACCTTGGCCCATTATCATTTTCGCGTGAAGACCTTTGATAATTCTAAAACAAACTTTCTTTCAACATTTATTTTTTAATATTGAGTTTTTGTGTTTTCAGGGTTTTGTAATCTTGGAATTTAAGGTTTTTGAGGTTTTAGTTCTCGGGATTTGGTTGGAATTTAAGTTTCTTTTAAAATTTTGAATTTTCGGATTTTTGGGAAATCGTTTGTTACTGGAATAATTTTGGAAAACAGATTTTCAAATTGACTGATAAATAAATAAATCAATCAATAAACTATATTTTAGAATCCAATAATAATGATAAGTTTACTATTACTCAATATATCGTAAACAGTAATCTGTATTTCAACCGGAAGGAACCACATTAATTTACAGGCAAAGTGGTGCAATTTATGTCTGACACAGACTTCCACATTTCACGATCGATTATTATTAATTTTACTATAAACACGAAATACCAGGCACAGTGACCTCAATGTGGGCGCCTTTCTTACATATCAAATTTCCCTTTGGCAAGCCTTTGAAATAAGCCTATAAGATGAGATTTGAGCAATAAGGCTGACAAGAGGGTAACCTTTGTGGGACAGCAGGTATTGGTAGCAACATCATCATCAGCATCGTACTTCTAGCAGCGTCAGCGTGCATTGTGATTGTTGTCATTAACAACATCGCAATAATATCTTAGGAGTGTTGTCAATCTTGCTGATGATGATGGAGAAGAGAGGCGGAAATTTGAGAATTGAATTTCACAATAAATGCACTCGTATCTAACTATATTGTCGTCGTCGTCGTCGTCGATTGTGTGTATTAAGGTTGATTTTGCATTTGGATGATTTCTAGATCTAGATTTCTCATGGTTAATAAGATCGTATAAAAACAAGATATTGACAGAAGTTAGGCATCAGTAACGCACTGAATCTTGTATTGGATTTATCACATCATCATCGCATTAAGTTTTAAAAGAACTTTATTACAATATCTAGAAACATTGCAGTGCATTAAGCTCTGAGGAATTAAAAGACTTTAAAACCCCTGGAAAATGTTCAAATTGGTAAACTTAAAATCTTATGAACTATTTTATGGATAACCAACGAGCTTCCTTTTGTGTTTATTTACAGCTTATCGTGTCTACAGTACTGATGGTAGTTGCTGCTAGTCCCTCATTCCAGCTGCTATCATCTCTGCCACCGGAGGAAACAATTTCGCTACCGTCATTGCTTCAGCCAGAACAACCATCGCCTGGAACCACTTCAACATCTTCTTCGTCTTCTTCTTCTGAGGAATCAGCTGAGCCTCCGGCATCAACACGTGAAACTCCAGTTCCAACACAATCACCTCCGACACCAAGTGAAACATCCACAACAACCACCACCCCTGAACCACCATCACCATCCGAGATCGAACCAATTTCCGAAGCCGAATTCGATTTGCTATCGGCTTCAGCTTTGGGAGTATCTTCATTGGGATCGGCATCGATCCAACACCAATTGCTTCCACCCGAGACAATCGCTCTGCCAATTAGAATAACCACCAGTCCCGGATTGAGAACGGTCATAGCACCAGAGACCATTCGCATCCATCAACCCACTGTTACCAAAGTTGGGGAATTAGTTCAAAAGATTCCAACAGCTGTGTCACACCAAAGCCAGACCGTGGTCCATAAGCATGCCGAGATTATTACGCCAATTGTTGCTCCAGCTATTCGGACAATCACCTCGCAAGTGGTGCGGGCCTATCACACTCCGTTGGTTTATGCTGCACATGCACCGGTTATTAAACTCATTCAGCATTGATTTTGATAACGATGAATTGCCAAAGGCCTAAAAAAAAACTCAATATAGGAACCGCCTTTTACAGAATATATATATTTTTTTTTTCAAAGACTTTCTGGCATCATTGACTCGAACACCTATAATATTCTTTTTATATAATAACTAAATGACTTTGATGGCTTATAATTCAATCTGTTGTTCTTTTTTTTTAATGCTTAAATTTATAATAAATATAAGCTAGCGCCTTGTAAAATTGATTTAAATGACAAATAAATAAGATTGAGTGTGTGATAAAGACTTAACAGATTTATTTTGTTTTCATTTAATTATTGCAAAAAAAAAAAAAAAAACAAAATCATTGAGGCAGTGTTGTAAAAATGTGTATCCAAAGAAATGCAATATAAATTTAAAATTATTGATTCATTATTTGATTCAACTGAAATGTTTTCCAGGTAAACAGTAAAAAAATGTTAAAGCAAAATGGCTGTGAAAGATTAATTTTGTTTGCATTTAAAAAATATTTTAATGGTTTCGATTCATCCTCTCACTTAAATTCAAAGCAGTTTGTAATTTTGTTTTTTTGTTTTTCAATTGCATTAAAATTAAATTCGGAAAAAAATCCAATTTATATATCTTAAACTTCCACTCATTGTTTTTTAAGTTAAGTTTATTATTTATGTTTATTTTATTGAGATTGGTCTAAAAATCTAATTTGTATTACGTTTTTTAGCCATCTAACAATATTTACCGAGCAGGCAGACATTTACAGTAGTTTCAAAGTGGCTCAACTAGAAGGCTTGTCTTTGATGGGCCTTGGATACGAATCTTGATGATACCTGTGTAGATTAGCTCTGAGATTGAAATATCATCTTGAGATTGAAATATCTATCGTCCAAACTATTACAGTCGGGACTATCATTTCAAGATTTATCTAAATATAATATATTATCTATAGGCGTCAAATGGCGCCTAATGACCACACCTTAAATGGCATCAACTAGAAAAATAAATTAATATCTTAAAAGTAATTTTTCTTTGAAACCCAAAACTCGTGACGTAAAAATTAAAAAATGTTATTGTTGTGGTTAAAATTTAATTTTTGAATTTTTTTCATTTACGTATTTATATACTCAAAATATTTCATCAAAATCTGCTTCAGAGAAACCAACAAAATAAAAAAGTGGGCGTGAACATAATATAAGTGGATTTTATATAAATTTTTTTTTTTTGTCAGTTAAAAATATTTTGCATTTGTTTATTTGAAAATTAATTTTTAAACTCAAATTTTATTTATATCTACATATAAATTAAGTTGAGAAACAAATTCTAAAAAAAAACCGTTGAACTTATTCAATTAAAAAATAAACTGATTTTCATTATTGTTTTATTACATTGGTTTGATTAAAATGACACAAAAAAAATTTGGTCCTAAAAGCCCATAAACGAACCAATACACTAAAATAACAGAAAAATATTAAAAGCTACTTTTATTGAAATCACTTCATCCCACTGTATATTTTATACTTTTTAGTAATTGTGTTTGGACTTAAGCCGGATGGTACGAAAGGCTCATTGAATAAAAAATAGAGGAAGAGACTTTTGGCACATATACTGTGTACGTGAGTGAAGCATTAAAATTAAAAAAAAAAAAAAATGCAGTCTCATCTGTCATTTTTCCTTGCTGAGAGTTAGTGTTGTGAAATTTTAAGATTTAAAAAAAGTGAAAAACGTACTACAAAACTAATAAAAAAGTGAAATAAAAACTAATTTCAGTTGAAAATCGAAGTATATTATTATTAAAATATAAATCAAGATGAGGTGCTGCGTGAAAACTTGTAAAAACTTATATAACCGGAAAAACAAAAAGTTTTCATTTCACACGTAAGTCTTGGCTCATATTCCACAAAAAGTGACTTAAAGTGATGTTATTTAGGTAAATACGTTATCGTAGAATACTTTTCAATTGTTATTTCATGGTATTTTAAGATAAAAATAGCAATATTTTTCAAAATAAAAATATACTTTAATCATGTCATTTGTGCAATCTTTAATGTCAAATTAGAAATTTTAGTACAGGGACGGATAAGTTTTTGTTGGTGATAGCAAGGCGCTAAGAAATGTTAAGCGCCCCTAGTGCAAATTTATTTCTCCACGTTTTAGTTTGCATGTTTGTGTGTAGTATGTATTGAAATAAATTATGATTTCAAATTATGTATTTAACTGAGGAAAATAACTGATAGTTTTTTTTTCATTAAAATTATATATAAAACTAAAAACTATATTTTCATTTATCCATCTAAAATTCCTGTAAGAGCTAAGTTTAATTTTATTACTTCAAGTGTGCTTGTCAATTTTATAATCCAGCCAGCAATAAATCCAAAAAAAACTACACATATTTTTACTAAACCACCCAGAAAAAAACTCAGCAAAATATTCCTTTCGGCGCCCCAGCAAACAGCCGTCCACCTTCACTCCAACCCTGTGTCAATGCATTTGTGTTTGTGTAACTCACACAATTATGAAAACTACTTCACTTTTTTCTCGATATTGTTCTTCCTGGACTTCTTTTTAAATGGAAAGGCTTTTCAGTGAAGTTTGACATCTCTAATACTTCTATCTCACTCTTGCACTAATCTTTTTCGTTCAGTTTAACAGACATATGATAAAATCCAGGGATGGTGTGCAAATAGTTGAGGGCGTTAGTTCAAGCCAGACAAATTTATCAGATCCATGCATTTTATAAGCATTTTATCAAAAACTAGTTTTAGTGGATTTTGGTGCAACTGGTCATTAATAATGTAAAATTAAATAAAAATCAGACTAAGCGTTTGGCTTAGAAATTATTTTTTTATAGAAGCATTCGATAAGAATAAATCAAATAAAAGAATGGATTAACGTCAATGTTTACTTGAAGAAACTGATGAAAACTGACCCCTAGCCCATACGACTTTTTTTTTTAGATCACCTACACATTGTAGCCATTTTGTATTCATTAAAAAAAACTTTTGCTTTTCTTATTTATTTTCTGAGTAGGTACAGTTTCAGATTTTTCGTTTACATCCTTTCACAGCAGAAAGTCATTATTTTTGCACGGAACAAAAAGAATTACCCTTGGATGAATTAAACATATTTTATTTCAACAAAAAGGGTAAAACTTTTAACAAAACTTAAAAAGACACACCTTACAAAACTGAATGTTCTTTTTTAATCACTCATCTTACTTTTTTGTAATTAGTGCAAAAAAAAATTGCAATTTGATCTCAAAGTAATCTGAATATATAATATTGCATATAGTTTTCAGTTATTAATTGATGGGATTATTATACTGGGAAACTTTGCTTTAACTACAAAAACTGACCAACCCAATATACTCAAAAGAGATTGTCTTTTGAATTTGTTTGGTTTTTATTATAAAAATCAATAACCCAACTTGAAAAGTCATCAGTAATTCTTAGGTTGAAAACGTGTGCGGAGCAACTAAAAGACAATTTATAAAAAATGTTTAAAATCGTAAGTCATCAAAAAAAAAAAATAGTTGCCATAAACAATGAACACATAATTTCTTTTCCCATTTAAGACATTTTGTTTTGTTGCTGTTGTCCTTGCAATAACTTTATCTGAGGCAAGTAATCAGGAGAGACAGAGTCAAGCTCTTCTTCCACCAACTTTTGTAAGGCTAGCACATTTTATTCAACGTATTCCAACTGCAGTTTCTCATCAAAGCCAGACAGTTGTTCACAACCATGCCAACATTATAAGAGACATTGTAGCACCTGCAACGATTGTAGGAAATGTTGAAGCAACAAATACTATTTGTGAAGATGCTTCTAAGACTAATCAAAATGAAATCGACCCTTGTAATCATGAACCAAATAATCTGGAAAAAATTATATTTTTAAATTATTACTGAAAAAAATTTAATTACTGTAATCCTTTTACTGCAGAATAAATTTTAATATGTGGCAACATTTATTGATTGTTTTTTTTTTGTAAACCAAGAAAATCCCTTGGAAAAAGATTTTTTCCTTGTTTTTAAATTAAAAATGTTTTAACAATTTTTTTTCACAACTATTCAACTTTGCCATTTTTTTCAATGCCACTTGTAGGTACTGAAATATGCTCCAAATTTTATTCCCAGAGGTCCAAACTAATGTCACACGTGACTCAAGTTTGTAATTTGTTGTGTACTTTACAAATCTCATCTTACTACTTGAACTCATACCTTAGGGTTCAAGAATACGAAATAAATGTTGTTCCAATTTTTTTGTAAGTCAAACAAAAAGATCATCTTTTTAATTAGGTATAAAAGAGGGCTTTAAGCATCTTTAATTACATCAGTTGTAGATTTGAGTTGACAGCAGCATGAACATCTTGGTAAGACAAAAGCTCTTTATTGGATTACAATTTTTAATTTGTATTTATTTTTTAGATAATTTTTTCTGTGGTTTTTGGAGTGGCCCTAGCCCAACGAGGTGACTTAAGAGATTGTGATCATGACTCAGCCTATCATGATTCAGTGAACTATACTCCACACACAGTATATGGTCCTCCTCGACGCAACTTTCCACAGGATGCATCCGAAGGGGAAAATAATCCTCGACCCTCATACGCCCAGGCTCCAACATATAATGAAATTCGTCCAGCTCCTGTCTATGGTCCTCCGCCGTCAAGATCTCGAGTAGCTGCTGCAGCTGGTATTTACGATGACTATGAAGACATTTTGTACGCTCAACCGTCGACATCAGACAAGCAATCGCAGCCACTTGGTCGTCGTTATAACTTAAATTATGCCCAACGAGAACCCTACTACCCCAGATACGATTCCTATGCCATTCGTCGTCCAGAATATCGTGTCCCGGTTTATTATTCGCCACTTATCCCTGATGGATTTATTCCAGTTCACACGCATTCAGCAACAACAACTGAAAAATCAACAACAACCGATGAGACTCGATTACAACAACCAACTCCTGAATCATACCACAGCGAACATCAACATAGTTCATCAACAGAACAGGAGAATTACGATGATGAGAGTCCAGTTAGGAGGCAGCAACCGACAGTTGTTGCAGTCAATCCGTCACCGCTGCAAAATGAGTTAAAAAGGTATTTGTTCTTGAAGCCATTTAGAGGAATTAGAAATCTATTTAGGGGATCGATTTTGGCGAAGAGGAATAAAATCGGGTTGATTCCTTCGTTTATTCGAGGATCAACAAGTAATTTATAAGAGGGCCCCGATATATGAATATTATACAATCAAGTACAAGTACCTTAATAAACAATAAGAACTAATAAGAATGCAAACAATAAAACAATAAAAATTATTTAATGGAAATGTTTTATTTGAAGTAAAAAACTTACTTTACTATGAAATCTTATTAAAAGCAAATATTTCCAATATTAATTCGATGCAGAAAAACTTATTGAAATTTAATAAGATTTTCATATTAGTTTAAGAAACACACCACATAAAATTTACATTAACAATATGAAAAACTTATTGTTTTAATAAGTTTACTTATTAACATTCAATCCTTACAAATGCAAATGCAAAGCTCAGACAAGGCAACGAGGTATTGTGCTCGAGTGGGAATCTTTAGAGGTATAAAACTTTGAAATGGAATAAAACAGATAAGTTTTTTAAAATTGATGATGAATGTTGTCCTCCAAGTGGTCAATCTAGCGGCTTCAAAGCGCACGATCATGGAGGTCAATTCACGGGTCCAAAACGTGAGACTATGCCTTCAATAAATCAATTGTAACACGAGCGGTGTGACATGTTGCGCCATCTTGTTGAAACCACTTGTACTTGTGTAGAAAAAGGGCAGTCCACCAAAGTGATGACACTACACCCCTTTTATACATAAGTCCAAACTCTGGTTGGTTTCGATACCTCTATAACTTTAGTACCAAGAAAAGAGAAACTTAAAATTCGGAAAAGATATTTGTTAAGGTGATCAAGTAAGTACAAGCGCCACAGTGGTTTGCTTTGCTTGGGAAAGCGGAAAATCCATAAAAACTGAACCACTTTTCAGGCAATACTACTACTGAAATCCTACGTTACGAACCTACTCTTTAGAGTACAATACAACAAAAATTACTCGGAACTAAAGAAAATTGAAGCTGGTGTACCACAAGGAAGTGTCCTAGGACCAACCCTGTATCTGTTATATACAGAGGAATATTCCAGTGGACTTCAACGCTATCATGACCAACTTTGCTGATGATACTGCAAAAATGGCGAATCAAACTAAACGAAACAAAATCGACGCATATAAACTTTACAGACAAAAAAATAAACAATGTTCCACTTCTTATAAACAGTAAAGCAGTACCTTACTCCAATACTGCCAAACACCTTGGAATGACTTTGGATGCAAAGCTTAAATGGAAAGAGCACATCAAAAAGAAAAAAAGAAGAACTAAACTTGAAGTCCAGAAAAATGTACTGGTTACTAGGAAAGAACTCTGTATCTACCCAGAACAAACTAATGTTATATAAGCAAGTATTGAAACCCGTTTGGACATATGGAATCCAACTTTGGGGCTGTACAAACAAAACAAATGCTGAACCCATACAAAAATTCCAAAGCAAGGTCCATCGAGGAATAATAATGCCCCTTGGTGACCTTCAAATTGAAATGGTTACAGAAGTGGTTAAAAAACACGTTGTATCACACAATCAGCGACTGCAAAGTCATACCAACTCCGAAATGGAGATCGTCTTAAAAATGTACCAGACAACGTTCGGAGAATAAGAAGAATCAAGCCTCATGAGCTGATGGTCTAAAAGCAATGGGAAAGTGTTATAACCTTAAACTTCCCACAACGTGATTTATAAATTGAGAAAGAAAAATCATTTGTCGATCTTTCATAGATTAGTCCTGATTCACCCATGGTTTTAGTGTGGCAAGAGTCCCACACTACTCAGTACCAGATTCTTACCGAGTGTCTTTTGAAGAGTTCCATCGGATAAAAGAAAAAAAAAACTTTTCAGAATTCACAAAAAAATTTCCGCCCACCGCCACTCCCTATTTTATGTGAAATTTCGTTTTGCCATTAAATTTGATTCTTAACTGATTTGAATGTTGGCAGTCTTAGGTAGTTATCAATATGAACAATATTTTCTAAAAAAAAAACATGGACCAACTGCATAACTGTAAAAAAAACTGCACTTGAACTACTACTTTATAAGGCATCTCACCAAGTTTAAAATTGGTTAGAGTTTTATGAGGTAAAGGGCTTCCAATATCACAAAAATCGATTCTCACTGACAGATCATCAAAAGTATTGAACATTTTCCTGCATATTAGATTCATGTAATGAAAATCTAAGACTTTCCCAATACACTTCCAATTTCTGTAAAATTATGGAACTTGCTGAAGAAGTGGGGTGTGTTATTCACCCGTATTATATGAATTTTTTATTCAAGGGGCGTGGCATTTATGATATTTCTCGGATTGATAATTTTTACAAAAAAAAGAAAAGGTAAGAAAGCGCCTAGATCTTGTACAAACAAAAACGGATTATTTCAAAATGAAATTTTGCACCGTACGAAACAAATCGCGAATAGAACAAATTGTGAATAGAAATACTGGAATCAGAAAAGAAATTAGTATTTTTAACATTTTTTTAATTAAGTTTTTAAGTCCAAAGCTTGTACACAAATTCATCAGACAATAATTTTCTAATCAAACTTTAATTTTACTTTATTTTTTTTTTACACTCAATATCATAACCCCGGTCGGTAAACTGGTCCATATGATGGCGCAGCATATTCTTGACCCACGGCAACAGTTTGAAAATCCCTCACAGCTGGTATGACTGCTGGAGCATTGTACGAACGTCCAGAACCCCTTGACGGAGTTACCACAACTTTTCCATTCAACTGCGAATAACTTTGATGATAGACTACTGATGGTGCTGTGTCTATGACAACTCCCGCTTTGGCGTCTAATGGTTCAATGACCTTGAGATTGCCAAGGTAACTTGACTGCGCAATAGATGCAACAACTAACAACATCCACACCGAATAAATCTGCAATTGACGGATATTTTAGAAGAATTGAATAATTTAACTGCACGGAGTTGAAGGAACTCACCAAATTGGTTAACATGATTTTTTTTTGTCTTCTTTGAATTATATAGGTCAGATATGATTCTACGACACGGTCCAATTCAAGAGGTGGGTGTATGGAATTTTTATGTAATTTTATGCAAAAACCGGCGACGACGCGGAGGTGTCGTGTCGTTGAGCAAACAAACCAGAAACGCTCCACAATCTCGACTGTGGACCAGTGCGAAGCTGGCACTTGCTCGAAGGTGGTACATTCGAATGTTCGTAATGAAAAATACTGAAGGACGGTGGGGTTGTCTGCTTCTTGCTGGTCATGGTTTATAGTTGTTGTAGTTGGTAGAGGTACTTTTCGAAATTTATAATAAACCGGTGAGTCATTCAGTTGAGTGACTTTGCGGTAACAGGATATAATAAGTAAAAAAACAATAATAATCTAGATCCATTCGATTCGTATTATTTATTTTTTTTTTTTACTATTTTTATTGTGGCTTATGAATAAAATTAAGAAAAGAAAAACAAAAAAGTGGTAGAGATGGAAAAGGTGTTGAGAAGAAATGGAAAGCTGATGCGAAATCTAAGAATTTATATAATTGAATTTAGTTTTAAAAACAGAAAACAGAAAATATTATAATTAGTATCATCTGGTGACCGCCGAAATTCTATTGGATTAGAATTAATTTTTTTGGTAAGGTCAGGAAACAGTTTATTGTTTATTTGTCTTGTTAGGTTTAACGGTGGGATCGACTTTTATTTGATTTAGAAAATTTCCATATTTTCACTCCCCGAATGAAAGGTTTTCTTTACAAGTAATTTATTATTAACTGCAATTTTTTGAAAAGCTCTATCTTTGTTAAAAATGGTCGTATTGAGATAAAACACAAACTTATCTTTATGTTTTTCAATTTCAACCAGTTTTTTTTAATTAATTTCCCAAAATGCGTTTGATGTGTAATCTCAAAAAATAGCACAAACCAAAAATTTTCAAAAATAAAAAAATTGAACATCTGCATTTTCCCCTAAAATATTGTTTCTAGGCCAATGAAATGTATCTGTCAGATAAGATTGTCATTCAGCTTATATTAAAAATTTTAAAATTTATTAAAAAAATGTAAAGGTATCGGGTTTTCAATGAGAGCGCTACAAAAGTTTTTTTTTAAATAAAACAAAAACGGTTTTGGACATCAATGAAATTCTTTATTCCTGTGAAAGTACGTTCGATGCCATTGTGTATGGGATTCGATTTCTTTTGCATGGCCGCCACGGGCACGCATCCAGACGCTGAACCCAATTTTTGACGGTCGGCCGATACTGCTGCAGACTTGACGTAGCCCCACAGGAAATAGTCTAACGGCGGCGGCGTCAAATCGCACCACCGAGGCTTCCAAGCGATTTCGTGAGATAACACGTTCTCCAAACTTGGTTTCCAATAAATTTATTGTGACATTCGCTGTGTGGCTTGTGGCACCGTGCTGTTGGAACCTTTTAATCATCCAATTGGGGCCAAAAATATTCGGTTATCATTGAACGGTAGCGTGCCGGTCTTGATCATCACAGAAAAAGTACAGCCCAATGACGCCGCCGGCCCATAAACCAAACCAAACCGTAATTTTTTCGGCATGCAATGATGACTCATGGAGTACGTGTGGATTGCTGCCTGACCAATACCGCATATTTTGTTTATTGACGAAGCCATTCAGCCAGAAATGAGCCTCATCTCTGAAGATGATTTTTCGAAGAAAATTCGAATCATTTTCAAGTTGTTGCTCAGCCCAATTCACGAACATACGACGGTTCTGGTGGTCAAGCGGCTTCAGTTCTTGTGTCAATTTAATCTTGTAAGGATGTAGGCCAAGATCTTTTCGCCACAACGACGTCACAGAGATGTCCAACGCTTGAAAACGACATGTGAGAGACACATTTGGACATAGCGGCAGCAATATTCTCGACACTACGGGCACTTCTTTGTCTCACTGTGACGGGAAAATTTGGAACTAAAAATAATTTCAATTTCGTCTCTAGGGAATTACCTATACCTAAGTTCCAAGTTTGAAGGAAACTGCTTCCGCACATTAAGCTAACGGTCGAGGCAAAGACAGACCAACAGTGCATGTATGAATTTATTTGAAGGTTTTTCCAACAGATTTTAGTTATGTTTTGAAGATGAATACTTTCAAAAACAGTTAAAAATGTTGATATACAAAATTACCTCCCGTTGTCAAATAACCTCAAAAGAAATTAAAAAATATCTTTGTCCAATATTTTAGATACAGCTGAAAATACAATTTTTGGAAAAATAAAGCCAATGAATTTCTATCACATACGTCGAGATTTATTTTATTTCATTTTTATTCTGTTTCATTTTATAATTTTGTCATTTAATGGTGTAGGGTGTATGCATGTGGAAGAGTGTGAACAGCAGAGTGAACAGATGGAGCTGAGTGAACAGCATGAACAACTGGAGCTGAGTGAACAGCGTGAACAACTGGAGCAGCATGAACTGAGTGAACAACTGGAGCTGAGTGGACAGCATGAACGGAATGAACAACTGGAGCAGCCTGAACAACTGATGAACTATGTACAAGTGGAGCCGAATGAACTACAGCTGGAGCAGCATGAACAACTGGTGCAGCAACATAAGATTTGACAACTGGAGCAACAACTGGAGCTACTACAGCGGTATTGTGCACCCTAGTAAATGACTGCGTTGAATAGGCAGATGGTACTGAATGAACAACTGATCCCACATGTGCTGATTCAACTGTGCTATGTGTAGCCAGATGTCCTGGAGCAGCAGCAGCAACAGAGATCAAGGCAAAAAGTGCGACCTTAAAACAAAATTTGGAAATAAATTAAAATTTAAACAGCATTCAAAGGCAATAAACTTACGAATTTGAACATTTTGAATTGAATGGATTTCGGTTTGGCTGCCTAATGACAAAGATTGACTGAGTTCAACTGATGCCTAATTCAAATGCCAACAGCAGTATTTATACCCGCCTCCATATAATCACCAACAAACAATCAACACTTCAAGATAAAAAAATTTAAATCCCATTCATGGCACCGCAGTGGCGACGGACGACGACGCAGACACACCCATCAAAAAGATAACTTGAACCAAATAAAAAAAATATAATTGAAATCCATGAAGTACAAACAACATAATGTACATAACCGAAAATAAAATTTCATTGACATTTAATTCCTTATTAAACATAAGACACCATTTGATGGGTGTTATGCAATATATTAACGATCCTACATCTGATTTTGACAAAGCTTAATCCGTCCTTCAGGCGAAAAACTAAACATTAAACATTTTTGGGTATAATGAATCCGTTGGAACCAGTCAAGGTGAGTCAAGTTATGTACTACAATTGTTTGACTGACACTTTATGATTTCAGTGACGGCGGTGGCGGTGCGGCTGCGCAGCTATCGTTGGTTAAGCTGATTGCATGAGTGATATGATGGTCAAATGGGAAGTTGCTAAGATAATAATTGAAAACTAGAAAAAATAACAATTGTGGCAGCAAATGAAGTATAAAAGTAGCTCTTTTGGATGGAGTCAGCATCAGTTATCTGTCAATTCGCTTTCTAGCAACTTTGTACCTCAAAGAAAATTTAAACAACTTCAAAATGTTCAAATTCGTAAGTTGCATAGTTTTGAGTTAATTTGAAGGAATATTTTGTGATTTTGGTTTTCCATTTCTAGATCGCCATCCTTGCTTTCGTCACTGTTGCTGTTGCAGCTCCTGGACATCTCGCCACCCATTCGGTTGTTGAAAATGTTGTTGTTGGAGCATCAGTTCACTCAGCTCCAAGTGCTGTTTCACACCAGAGCCAAACTCAATACCACAGCAAATCGGTTGTGACTCCAGTTCTTGCTCCAGTTGTTAAGTCTTATGTTGCAGCACCAGTTGTACACTCAGTCCATGCTGCTCCAGTTGTTCATGCTTCTGCTCCAGTTGTACACTCTGTTGTCCACAGTGCTCCAGTTGTTCATCATGCTGCCCCAATTGTCCACTCTGCACAAGTTTTGTCCGCTGCTCCAGTTGTACACTCTGTTCATCAAGTTGCTCCAGTTGTCCACTCAGTTCACCATGCTGCTCCAGTTGTTCACTCAGTTCACCATGGTGCTCCTCTTGTCCACTCTGTTCATGCTGTTCCTCATGCCATCAGTGTGCACCATTAAGTTGTGGTTGTGTTGAATTTGTTGATTTTGGAAAATATATTTTGATTAAAGTAAAAAGTTAAGAAACAAAATTTTGACTAATGTTTTTTATTTTTAATTCATCTTATCTATGCGTATACTTGGGCTCAAAAGATTGCATTGATTCCAAACGGTTGTGCATAAATAACAAAAGCTTAACAACAATCTATTTTAAAAGGGTTTTTTAATAAACATAAGTAAAGATTTAAAGATGTTGGGCTAACTATACATAGTAAACAGAATTTTCAGTTAATTTCTATATACTCATTGAAAATTGTTTAAAAACAATAATTGGATAAATGGTATTCTTTTGGTGAAAAGGGCTACTTAATCTAAATTTTGTGTTTAGTTGAGCCCCTTGGGTTCTCCATTTTTTTTTTTTTCAAATAACATTTCAAAAGAGGAATTTTAAATTCATTTAACGAAGAAATGTTTAATTTTTAGTATTAACAAATATTTTTTTAATTTTACCAACGTAAAAATAAGTTTAAATGAAAACCATAAATATTTACATTAATCATGAATGAACGAGAGAGTTATCGCTCTCAAAGCAAAATACGAATGAAACAAAAGAGTTGATGCTCGAACTTCAAAATTGTTACAAACCTTGAAACAGTCATTTTAGGCATAGTAGCTAATGGAAAGTTGAATTTTTAAAAATTGGGTTCTGATCACATTAAATACCATAATTATAATTTTAGGGCTAGTTAATGATAGATTAAGTTTCTATTATAACTTTCAGAGGTTATGTGTGGGTATATCAAAGTTCTTGAAATCAGCATTCTTGAAAGCATTTTTTTTTGTTCTTAATAAATTGCATTATTTAAATTTTGTGAATAAACGGGTTAGCAGGAAATGATTGAATAAAAATATTAGTACGGTAAGTTATAGCTTAATGTGCTGCTGCACCTATTTTTTTTCTTGCATATTTTTGTGATCATAAACTAAAAATGCATTAAAATAAATCAATTCAATTCAAATAAAATAAAATACACTCAAGCCACGAAAGTAAGTATACATTAGACCAAATAGAAAACAATTTTATTGCAAAATCAAATTTAGAAAAATGTTGAAGTAGTTCAGGAATTTACTGCTAAAAAATTGGAACAGTTGGGGAATTTGGTAGATTAGTAGTTATTTGATTATTTTAGGAAGAGTCTCTGTTTGAAGTAAAATTGCAATTATTAAGGGAAGAGGTCAATTATAGTGAAAAGTAAAATAAATAAGGAAACATTTTCTAAGAATAAATATACTAATATCGATGAAAACCAGCTTGAAGATATGTTTGTGATTTATTTTTATTAAAAAATCTACTTTCCTGACGAAAAAAAATCGCATCAGGAAATTAAAAATTATTTCTTAAGAATATTCAAAATTATTAATCTTTCTTTGTCAAATCTCTGGTTTTTTAAAATTTTGGTTCACAATATTTATTTATTTGTTTGATAAAACTCTGGGAAAAAAAAGGTTTGGCAAATAAAAGAATATTTCCGCGATAGTATATTAACTTCGTGGCATCTTTTTTTTACATAAAGGCGAAACTTTTTTTTATTAATTTCTAAGTTTTTGGGAAAATTCTCAGAAATCTTTGATATCTCACAAAATTATAATCTGGCCTACAATTCAATGTCAATGTCAAAAAGCTGAGAAATTTTTTTTATTATTATTCATCATATTAACATTGAGTACCGGGTTTACCAATAAGAGCCAAATGGCCGCCACGGCTACTCTTACACAGCAATATCATTTTCATGAAATTCTCCAAATCGCAAAGTGGATGCTGATTGCCTTCAATAACTTCATGAATTTCATCTTTGAGGTCTTGAATCGATGCTGGGCTGTTGGTGACGTTGTTGAGTATTGATCGACTTGAGTTGTTGTGGTAACTAAACTTGATAAGCCTTAAGACCTAAGTCTTTATTCAAAATGTGGTGTATTGATGTTTTTGAAATGCCCATGCCCAATTCCAAAGATCGACGAGAAATAGACAAAGATGGGTTTTCTTGAATACGTTGGGCTACAGCAGCAATATTCTCAGTTGTACTTGAGCGACGTACCCGGAGTATCGCTTAGCGGTTCCGACAGCTCAAATTTTTCCACCAATTTCAGAATCGCGGTTCGACAAGGTGATTCACGACGACCAAAAAATGTTTTAGTTTTACGAACCGTCTCTGACAAATTTTCACCATTTTTTGGTGAATTTTAATAATTTCAATGCGTTGTTGAAGCATGTATCCATTCCATTTTTATAAATGGCCTAGTTTCTACTTGTCAAATGTGAAAAAATTACAGCTTCAAAAATGTCAACTACCGAAATAACGGGCTATTCAAAATAACACCTCTTATTGGTAAACCCTCTATAAACTTCATACCTATGTACTCATAAAATTTTTTGGTTTTGATTAAATCTGTTTTCATAAAAAAAAAAATTATCTCCCTAATCTACATGTAATTATTTATTAAGTATAATCAAATAATGTTTCTTCAATATACTTCCCGATCGCACGCAACGAATAGACAGACATTGGCTATTCAAAAATGGCCATTGAACTTTAATTTTGTTTTGTCTATAGACAATTGTGCGCACAAAAAACAACCTTCACCTTGCAAAATAACTTGCGGTTTTCAAAGCTAAAACCTACAATGCGACCAAAATAATTTCGTGCTTCGGGCATTTTTGTTATTATGTTACCTACATACAGAGCCGTAAATAATTGTTAAAGTTTATTGCTTTTGGTATCGAACTGAGAAATATATATAAAAGTACTTCTTCGATGGTAGTTCATTATCAAACGCATTTCGTCGTTTTCACACGCACCTCAACCAAAAATCAATTAATATGTTCAAATCGGTAAGTACATGTCCTTAAAAAAATTAAAAGTCCTTATAACTGATTTTTCATTCGATTTATATATTTTGTAGATTGCTCTTCTTGCTATTATTGCCTTTGCCAATGCAAGTGCTGGAGTCATTGCAACACACAACACGCAACATGTAGCAGAGCCAATTCTTGCTAAGGTAGGGGATGTAGTGTATTCGGTGCCATCTGCAGTGTCTCATCAAAGCTTTACCAGGATTCACAACAAAGCCCAAGTCACTGATATTGTTGCTCCAGTTGTTCGTACAGTGCAGGTTGCTCCATCAGTTATTAAAGCTGTTCCCGTTCAACATATTGTCAAGACTGTAGCACCTGTTGTGAAATCAGTGGAAGTCCATGCTGCACCAATTAGTTCACATATCCAATACACCGCTGGCCCAATTGTGAAGACTTATGCTGTAGCTCCAATCATTCATGCTGCTCCAATTGTACATCATGCATCACCATATGTGAAGACTGTTGTGTCACCAGTGACTTATGCCATTCACCATTAAATAAATTAATAATAAGAGATGAAGACTGAATTTGAACATAAAAATAAAAACTTTAAAAAACAGTTTTGCTTTTTTTTTCAAAAATTTCAGAAAGGGAATGCACATTTTTTACATTTTATGTTTTTCTACATTAATAGTTTAAAAAGTATGGTTATGATCTTCTGGTTGTTTTCAGAAAAAAAAATCAGCCGACAATTTTTTTTATTGTAGTTTAATAATTGATATAGAGTGGGGAGAAGGTTTTGGAATTGATTTTTTATCAGTGCTGATCAACATATTGTATCAGACAAAATCGGGAAACAAAAGTGGATTGAAATTGACATTTCATAAATGTCTTATGAATGCACTCAAGATTTTTTGCATTAGATACACATACTAGGGACTTTTATGAGAGAGGGTCATAAATTAAAAAAAAATTATTTTAAAAAAATAAAAAGTTTTTTTTTTTTTAAACGATTTATGCATTTCTTCCATGTTCCGTCACGTAATTTCAACTTAGGCAAGTTTTGGATTAAAAAAAAAGAAACCAACTCAAGATTTAAATCAGAAATTATATTACGATAACAGAGCGCGAAAAATTGGGTCGCAATGTCTGTCAGTCTGTATGTACCTACCTCGACCTTTAGCCTAAAGGACGGAGCCAATTTTTTTCAAACTTGTAATTGTAATTCAAGGTTTTTAGAGTAGAGGCAAAATTTAGTATTTTTAAGGCCCAAAAATAACGGTACCTGACCTAAAACATATTTCCCGCCGTGTTTGCTCTTACAATTTTGATAATAATTTTTTAGTGGGGTTTTGTAAGTAGTCAAAACATATTTTAAAAAAAAAATATTATTTTAAATTCTCTAATAAGTGGTTTAACGAATCGTGATCAAAACTTTTATGAATACATTATATGCAAATTTTCAATTTTTTTTTAATTCTTAAAAAAAATTTTTTTTTGAAAACCCAATATTTCTGTTTTTGAAATTTTGTGAGTTGCACATAAAAAATTGATGTATTAAAAATTATTATTTTAAAAAATATCTCTAAAAATTTTTGAACTTTCTTACATCACATCTTTACTTTTAAGTTCAAACTTCTTTTTGGACTCTTTTTTTAACAATTCAAATAATGATTGAATGATTTTCTATTTGTTCTTGTTTATTCTAAAGTATTTTAACATAGGAGCAAATTCCTGCTTTTAAGTCTAGCATTTGTTTTTTATTCTAAAGGGTTTCCCAATAAGAGGCGTTATTTTAAATAGCCCGCGATTTCGGTATTTGTCACCTTTGAAGCTGTAATTTTTTCACATTTTTTGTGAAGTAGAAACCACACTTCAACAACACATTTAAATTATTAAAATTCACTATAAAAATGGTGAAAATTTGGCAGAGGCGGTTCGTAAAACTAAAACATTTTTTGGTCGTCGTGAATTACCTTGTCGGACCGCGATTCTGAAATTGGTGGAAATAATTGAGCTGTCGATGTGAAAAATAAAAAAGTCGCTCAAGAACAACTGGGAATATTGCTGCTGTAGCCCAAAATGTTGAAGAAAACCCAGGTTTGTCCATTCGTCGTCGTTTTTTGGAATTGGGACATTCCAAAAACGTCAATACACCGTATTCTGCATAAAGACTAAGGTCTTAAGGCTGATTGGGTCAAACAGCCCAGCGTCGATTCAAGACCTCAAAGATGGAATTCATAAAGTTATTGAAGGCATTCAGCAGCCACTTTGCGATTTGGTGATGGAGAGTTTCATGAAAAGAATATTGCTGTTTAAGAATAGCCGTGGCGGCCATTTGGCGGATGTTGTTTCCCATTATTTAAGGCATACTTTCCTCTTTATATTGAAATAAACATTCGAATAACACCTCTTATTGGAAAACCCTATACTTTTTTCAAACTATTAATGAAATGTACTAGATTTAGGAAAAACACAGTGGCTATTACTGCACCGTATTTTAGAATCTTTTGTCAATTTTTGATAATTTTGTTTTTAACTTTTTTTAAATGATGGTAAGTAAAACCCACCTCCCATATAGTTTTTTTTTTCTCAAGTGAATTTAACCGCGTATTTCTTTTGAGTCATGTTGCCCCTACTTACTCTTAATTTAACTTAGTAGTTTCAAGTACCAATAATTACTTAAAGTTTCTACAAGTTTTGCATCCTTATTGTAGTTTTAAAAATACAAATATGTCATAAGTTCCCTTTTCCAGAACATTTTGGAAATTTTAAATATTCATATAAAAATAAATGCTAAGCAGAAAAATTTACAAAATCGTACCGTTTCTGAGAAACATGAAGTAAAAATTTATTGATTGGACTTTATTTATACGAAAAATTAAAACTTCTCGAGATCTAAAAAATACATTTTTATAAAACATTTTATTCATGTTTTTGCTAGCAAACATCGGATTTGTTAAAAAAAACATAAAGCAGCAAAGAAAAACAAACTATCCAACAACTTAATTCAAAAAAGTAAATTTTAACTACATTGAAGTCTTTTGAACGTCCCTTCATGTTATCGTTTAAAATCGATTCAAGAAAAAAATCCGGGCATTATGTTATTAAGGTTTTATGATTCAATAAAAAAAACTTGATAAGGTATTAACAACACTCCAAAAATCAATTTTTTCGTACATTAAAAAAAAACCAAGCTCATTAGAAAAAATAACAAAATTTCTTGCAAGTCTTATCATCTCATACCTGCCTCTCCAAATCATTCATAATTTACCTCGAAAATTCTTCTAAGCCCAAAACTAATAGTGTTGAAGGACAGACGCTAGCTGGTTCTGTATTCACATAATCATCAATCGATAAATAGAGAATGCCTCTATTCATTTGTCAATTTACGGTTGGTAGGTATAGGTACTTATAGGTGATTAAATGATCATTGTGTTGGGTCCATAATCTCTGCTCACGAATAAGCATATTATGACCACCAGTCGAGCTAGCTACATAGAGAGGTGCGCCTAAAGCAATGTGATTGATGGGTTATAATCTATGATTCTCTTGAACTTGAAAAATTAAACTTTTGAAGGATGATGATCAGTGATGAAGGTAGGTAGGTATAAATAGTGTCAGTTGCTAACTAATAAGTCATCAGTTGTGTTTTAGTATTCACATAGACAAAACTAACTATCGAAAAATGTTCAAATTTGTAAGATCTATTCTAACCAGTTTTTTTTTTCTTTAAAAAATATGTATTTTCTATTGTCCCACACAGATTACATTTTTTGCTTTGATTGCTGTAACTTTTGCCAAACCTGGGCATTTGGCAGAACACAGTGTCGTTGAATCAGCTCACGTTGGATCGGTTGTTCATTCTGTACCATCAGCTGTTTCGCATCAGTCATTTACAAGCGTTCACAATTCAGCTCATGTTGTTCCTGTTGTGGCTCCAGTTGTTAAGACCTACCATCATGTTGAGCCAGTTGTTCATGCTGCCCCAGTAGTCCATGCTGCTCCAATTGTTCAGGCACCTGTTGTTCATTCAGCATCGGTCCTTCACACCAGCGTACATTCTGCTCCTATTGTGCATACAGCTCATGCTTACCATTCTGCTCCAGTTGTTCATGCTGCTCCAGTTCTTCACTCAACGGTTCTTCATGCTTCTCCAGCTGCTTTCCATCACCATCATTGAATGCTGTCAAACTTGAACTTTTTAAATCGTATACTGCTGTGATAAAACAAACAGTCACTAAAAAAATCTTATTTTTTTAATTCTATTTTCACTTGAAAGTTAAAAGAATATTTATCTCTCTCTTACCCATGTGCTTTATATTAAAATAAAAAATCTTTTTTTTTTTGAAAATTATAGATGTATGTATGTACATATGTACATATTTCAAAAATGACTACTGAGATATTTTTGAAGTTTATTACGAAACCGTTCTTTAACCTTTCCTAAAAATTTTGCACAGACATAATTTTTAAATTCAAACATTTATGTATGTACATATATTGAAAATTTTGATATGCAATGTTGGCTGATCTTTTTGAAATCTAGTTTTTAAAAACTGATATAGGGGTGGAATCGGCTAACGCGATTGTTGATTGTCGCTTTGTTGATAGTCGTTTTTGATTATCAACTCTGATTTGCTCTGTGTAAAGTGATCAATAAAACAGGCTGAGTTTTTGGCAGCACTTACAGTGAGAAACGTCATTTTGGTTCTCTTATTTATGTATTTACTTTTATTTGACAATATTCTACACACAATTTATTTGCTTTAGAAATTGAATCCAAAATAACGATGTTACTCACAAAAATGTATGAAAACGATACCTAAATAGCTGTCACTTGAAATACAAGGAAAAAACGACTGTCGATTTGATAATCACCTTACATGGAGCAAAAGTATCGTTTTTGATTATCAACTATCGAGTTAGCCGATACCACCCCAGGATTGCTTCAAATTTTAAAGATAGCTTTAAAAAGCTGTTAGATGCCAAATATGAAGAAATCGATCCAGCTGTTTTAGAAATATTAAATTTTCGCGAAAAAAATTTATTCTCTTTCTTCGAATGTCAAAGCATCCCATTTTTTGTAAACAAAACTTTTTAAATAAAAATCACTGAACTTTTGAGTGGGGAGTTGTTTTTGAGAAAATTTCATCATCATCGTCGGCTTGACTACCTGGATCAGGTTTTTTCCTCCTTCAGCAAGTCTCTCCACCAATCCCGGTCTCGAACCGATGCCATCCAGTTGCGCACCACACTACCGTCTACCATAGAATGTACCACAAAGGACTTTTCGAGCCGGTTCCTCTGCGCTCATGCGAGCTAGGTGCCTTGCCCACCGGAGTCTACCGAGCTTAATTTTTGTCACTATGGCTGCTTCAAGGTAGATTGTGCCGTCTCCGAAAATTTACATTTTCCAAAAGACTCAAGAAATTTGATAGACAGGTTCCGTTACTTTTGATGTTAAAAAAATTGAAAAAACGCTGTGGGAAATGCTTAAAAAAACTATATATACCAAGTTCGAAGAAAATCCAGCCAGAGATTAAGGCTTTACAAACATTGACAGACCGAATTGATTGACCCCATCATAGTAATGACAAGTTTGAACAAAATTTCGAGTTTAAGACTTGGCCTTGAGTACATCCAAGAGCAAGTAAAAATGTGGAGTTTTTGAAATATAATCAGCAAAAAATTTTTTTTTGCAATACAAGTTTTTACAATGTCAAAATTTTTGGTTTTAAAAAATAAAATGTGGTACCTATATTTTGCCTCATTTCATGCTTTAATTAACTAGTTAAAAACATCACCCTTATGGCCTTTATGTTTGTATAACCTATCTCTTAAGAAAGACATTAATTATGAATTGTAAGCTACTTTAAATTGAGGCAACGTTTTTTACGCATTTGCATTTGAAAGAATTAAGAGTTCTAGTTCGTTGCATATTTCTAGGCGGCATTTATTCAAAAATGGATTCAAAGATTTATTAAAATTAAGGTGACTGCACACGATAAAACTGTGATACTGATAAAATTATTTTGAAGATAAAATGAACAAAATTCAAAGTTTTAAAATTGAATATATTTTTTTTTTACAAAATTATCTGAATCGACAAAAATTAAGTAAAAGATTTTTTCTTACTTTTCAAGTACTTTTACTAAAAAACTGTATTTGGAAAAGAAAAAAAATACCTAAAATGTTGTTTTAAGAAGTGATAAATAATTTTCAAAATTGGCATACAACCTAAATTTAGTTCTAATTATGTTCTTGCTACACGTTTATGTTTTCCGATGTCAATAAATTTTGCATTGAATTTTGTGAACACCAAAGAAATTGAAATACATATTTCAAAAATAAGCGCCACCCTTATAATTATACAACTAAATTTAGTAATGTTGTGAAATTTGATTTTGTTATCAAACACAAAACTCTTGCATATTATCGTACTTTGATTTTGATATCTAACAATCTTTGCAACTTTTTGTATACATATTATTATTTCCGCTTGAAAGATTAACATTATCTTTTGCCTATTGAGATTATTTAGTTCCTTTTGAAACTTTAAAATTATCTTATCTATCTATGTAAGATTTTAGGAGTATTTAATATATGGACAATTTCCACCAGGTATTTAATATGAAGTACTTAGATTTGGCACTTAAAAAAAAAATCAATAAAACAATTAACTTCTTTGCAACGATAACCGGAAAATATTAATTAAACTGGACGATTTAGATAAGACACAATGACAATGACTGGCACAATTAAATAGCCAAATCTACAAAAATTACAATATGTACATTATATGCATGTGATCAGAGACAGTCGGCAGCCGAATTTTATAATCTTCAACTCTTATCTTTTAGCTTTGGATTTCGGTTTTAAATGTTCCATTTAACTCTTACATTTTGAAAAACTGACTTGAAATCGCAATCAAAGATTAGGGCAAAGATGCAAATCAAATCGGCACTAAAATGTATGTAAGTCTACTTATGTTTAGTTTTGGGGTCATAATTATGTAAGTTAATTAAAAAAAATCAGTATATAATTGAAAGAAAGGTCATGAGTTCTACTTTTGTTTCAATATATGGCAGCTAAGTTGAAATCAAGAGCTGAGGTTATGTTATGGTGAGGTTTTTAGAAAAATTGTTTAGAATAAATAAAAATTATTAAAAAATAACGTTAATAGTGGCAGAGAACCGAACGTTGAAAACAAAATGGTAAATTTAATTTTTGTTTTTTTTTCGATGAAAAAAAAAAATATTTCCCTCCTACGAAATCAGCTTAAATTAAAGCTTGAAAAAAATTGCTTCAGTAGCTGGTACTTTAGATGCACTTGATGTACTTTTATGCAAGATGACTGCCAACCGGTGAGGAAAACAATATGTTTTCGGTAGTTGAAATTTCATTGGGTTCTGATTTTTTTCGAAGATTTTATTGAACTAAAAATTATGAGAAGTATTTTAAATATTAATTTTCTAAAAATCCAATTTTTGAATTTATTGGATTGCCTTTACTAGATAGACTGTCTGCTGAGCTACAGGGGGTGAGTTGATTCTTTTTGAAACACGTTTTTTTGATTTTTTTAGGAACGGTTCCTGCCATATATTTTTTGTGGCTGTTTTGGAAATCACATTTTTCTTGAACGGTTCTGATGATTTTTAATGAAAAAATATTCAAAAAGTGAGAGGCACAGTTATCCCTCGAAGAATCATTTTTTTGATTTTCGATTTTTTTCAAAAACGGTCCAAATGATTGTAATTAAACTTTTTATACAAAGCATCTAAAGCTTATAAAAACTATTCAATACGTTAATTTACAAAAAAAAATGTTGAGTTTCGAAAATAAAAAATAAAATCACCGTTCGAAAATTAAATGTTTCAAAAACGACTCAATGCTTATTTTTTAAAATTTTATTTTGCTGAATCGATTTTGATGAAATTTTCATAATATAAAAATATATATTTGCCGTGAAAAAAGCTTTGAAAGTATATTTCCCATTTCTTATGTTTTTTTGGGGTTTGCAACACGAATCTGCTGTTTTCCAGCAAAAAATACAATAAAATTGAAAAAATTGCTTTTTTGCTTTAAACTCACAAAATAATGCCGGACTGCAATTTGAAGTATGGTAGAATAACCCACAAATTTTAATTTGTTTTTTCTCTGTCCAACCGTTCGTGTTACAGCGCAATTTGAAAATCGTATCTATTTAATTAATTAAAAGTAGGTAAGGCCATTTGGGGATAATAACTGAAATACGAAATCAATATAACAGATTCCTGGCCACTATTAAAACAGTATGGTCTTAAAATAATTAAAAACAATTTCTGTCACGTTATAGAAATATTTCGATTTTATTAATTGGTAAATTTTACATAGGTAAATTCATAAATTACTTTTGAACATCCCAGAAAAGTGGAAAATTCACTTCTGTCATTTTACCAAGATCACACAAATACGCCGCACCATTTTTGCATATTTCAATTGCCTTGACAATATTTTGGGCGCAATCTTCTGGTGTCTGATTTTTAGCCACATCGAATTCCTTTTGAGTTGCCTTCGAGTTTGGAGTGTTTTTGTCGGTCGTGAATTGATTCATGAAGCTGGTTTTGGTAATACCCGGACAAATGGCAATAAATGAAATGCCAGTTCGAGAAAAGTTGATTTCATCCTAAAAAGAAAATTCAGTAATGGAAAATAGTTTTGAAAATATGAAGCAACTTACAGCCATTGCTCTTGTAAACGATACTACTCCAGCTTTTGTGGCTCCATAAACTGGAGCTAGTGGAAATGGATCTAATCCAGCTGTTGAAGCTATATTCACAATCAATGTTCCTTGTTTCATCAAATCTACAGCAATCTGGCAGGTGTTAATCAATCCCAGCTACAAAAACAACAAAAACATTATTTTCGAACTGATTTTCATTTTTTTTTTGTTTTTACCAAATTGACAGTGATTGGTATTTCAGCACGATATTCATTGCATATTCCACTTCCATTGATAAGAACATCAATTGTGTTGATTTTAGAGATAACCTCGTTCAAACACTTGACGATGTTATCGCGGTCACAGAGATCTATTTTCAGGAAAAACACCTTTGTCGAAGGGTTAAGAGATGCTAGTTCTTTTATCAACGTAGGGTTTTCTGCAACGTCCAAAACCACTAAATTCTGTTTCAAAAAATTAGTTTAAAATTTTGTGATCTCAGTGAGCAACGATCACTTACCGCAACTTTCTTTCGAAGAAGCAATTTGCAAGAAGCTGAACCAATTCCACCACATCCACCAATGTAAACGACATTCTTTCCATTTAAATTCATAATTCGTTTTTTAATAGGTCAGTTTTGAAGTATTATGTAATTAAAATTACTAAAAAATTCGATCGGATGAACTGGGTTTAAATATTATGTGATGCTGCTGTGATTGATGTAAGTTGACTAAAAAATTCTACATCACGTTTGCCTTTTTTAATAGAAGTGTTTTGATAGGAATAGCTTATCAACTACTAGACTTGAATTTTGATTACCTACATGAAGTGCACGAGAATAGAGAATTTTATTAATAAATTTAATCAATTTTGTTAGGTTGAGTATACTAGTTAATGTTTTGTAGTTAAGTTAGTTGTGGTGATAAAGCATTTTAATTTGAAATATTTTTAATATGTACCTGCAAGTAAGTACCTACATAAATAAGGTAGGTAATTTTTTTGAAGGTTAGTTATGGACTCGTTAAAAAATCTTGCAAAATATAGGTACTGCTGATTCCTCTGTGACCATTCTGCACCAAGCTCTTCTGGGTCGTCTTTCTCGTCTGCTTGTCTGAGTGAATAGGTTTCGCTGCATCACTTGACTCCCATATCCTCGTTTCCCTATCAAAGCGTATGGACAATCCAATGCCACTTATGTATATCCTCGTATGATAGAAACAATTGGTTCCTCAACTGTTCTCGTAAGAAGTTCATCATTGGAGAAACGGTTGAGCCAGAAAATCTTCAAGATGTTGCACAAACATCTACATATTTACGAAAGTTTGTAGCGTTCTTATGGAAGCAGTTGTAACCATAAAGAAGCACGGATTCAATATTGCAGTGGAATGGTCTATAAGTTAACAGACTTGTTTCTGAATTTTTTGTACAGCCAAACGCAGTCTTTAGTTTCCCGATTCGGCTGTTAATATCTTGTTCGCTTCCACCGTCAGTAGAGAAATATGTTCTTCCAAAGTTTTTCAAACTTTCCACTGATTGGCCAGGAATATTTATTTGAACGGATGAGGAAGTTTCAAAGCTGATTCCATTTTACGTTCACACTTGAACTTGATGTCAATACATGATCCTCTGATAGAGTAAGCAAACGTTGTATGCATGGTCAAGATGTTCGAGGTATGATTGCATAGTCCACTGAATTCCTCCAATTCCAATCGATAAAGCTGGGTGTAGTACATCACTACAGAAACAATATTGATGAAAGTGTACAGCCCTGCTTAACCCCACTTTGGATTTCCAATTCTCATCACAATTTATCTCTATTGTCATTATGGATCGTCTTTTCGAAGTCGATTAACAGCAGGTGAAATGGTTATCAATTATCAATGTACTGCTCCATGATGTGGTCCACACAGAAAGACCCCGTCCGGAATCTTGCTTTCTAAACGTCGAACGTATCTTCGAGGTATTCTGTTTCTTGCTTCAGGATGATGCTTCTTATTTCTTTAGAAGCACGCAAATTCATCTCCAGTGTTCGTACTGCATTAGATCTATTTTCTTGACAATATTAAAATCATTCGTTTCCCCATTAAATTATAATTCCACTTTTAGTAAATGAATAGCAATTGATCAATTACATGTGACTAAATTCTGCCTTAAATATTTTGAAGTACAATAAATTGTAGTTGAGCATAGGCATAGAACTGAAAATGTTTAGTTCATTGTTGAAAATTACAAAAATGTACTTCTAAGTTCTATTTACATTATTACTTGCTTTGAATATTGATAAAGGCATCTATCTTTTTATCGTGTTTATTTTTAGAAATTTGTACTAATAGGTGGGTTAGTGTTGTTGACATTTAAGTATAAAATTCAGAAGTAGTTTAACAACAATTTGTTTGATCGGATTTTTTTTTCAAAATTCCGCCGAATAAATTTAAATACAAATTCATTTTATGTATTTCTACAACGCCTCTGACCGAATCATTGAAGATAAAGAGTTGTCGTGTCCAAAGCTGAAGCAATTAGTTGTTGGACTTTTTAATTTCATCAAAAATTTGTGAACGAAAAAAGTGTCTTGATTCATTCATTGTCGTGCTCAGTAAATGATCGATATTTTCTGAACGATTTTTTTTTTGTAAATCACGATTTTTATCGCGTGTTCTCCTAATTCTATTCCAATTCTCCTGGATCGAAGAAAATTTCTTCAAGCTTTATCACGAATTTATTTTTATTTCTGAAAAACCAGCAACTGCAACTGTTGATTAACAATTGTTAATTCCAATTTTAAACCTACGGCTTTGTTAGGGTGGGTACTGCTTCCGTTTTCAAGTTTTTCGGATCAGTTTTTTTTGGACAGTTAAAAAAAATTCAAAAATGTTTCGATTTGGTACAAACCAAACATTTTGGAAAGTTGGTCCCGTCTCGGTCTAATCCGGTTACCAACTCAGAAATTTTCCCATCTAGTTATTTCTTGTGCTGAAAAACGATAAACAAAAAAAAATTTGTTTTCTGTGGTCGTTTTGGATTATTTTTATCTTTAACATTTTAATGAAAGATAGTAAATCTCTTCGAAATACACAAAGTTGACGATTTTAAAATTTATTTCTATCCCTTATCTATATTTGAAAATAAATAAGATAACAAAATTATATGAAGTTCAACTTTAATGTATAAACTTATTATTCAAGTGCAATACAGTTCTCATAGATATAGATAAGGCTATTCATATAAAACCATGTGACAGAACTGAGGAACGAATCAGTCTTATTGCAATTGAGCAACCATACGATCATAATAAATAAAATTTAATAAAAAAAAATAATGGATTTAAAAAACAAAAATGCCGTTTACGTTGGAGGTTGTGGTGGAATTGGTTCAGCTATTTGCAAGCAACTTGTTATCAAGAAAGTTTCTGTAAGTGATGAAGTTTAGAGGAAATATTAAAATGATCAATGATTTGAATCTTTAGAACCTTGCTGTTCTTGATGTGGTTGATAAACCTGAACTTATTAAGGAAATGGCAGCACTTAACCCATCGACTAAAGTTTTCTTCGTTAAAGTTGATATTCGCAGCAAGGAAAATGTCGTCAAATGCTTCGATGAACTTTTCTCGAAATTAAAACACATTGATATCCTGTTCAATGGAAGTGGATTATGTAACGAATTTGAACCTGAAATTACCGTTGGTGTAAACTTGGTAAGCATTTTTTTTCTGTTCTGATTTTATTTGGGTTTGGTACATTTTCATTTTTTTGATTTTAAAAGATGGGAGCTATGTTCTGCACAATGGCATTTTTGGAAAAATCCAAAGGCAAGAAAGGCGGAATGGTTGTGAATATTGCTTCAACAGGTGGCTTGGAACCCTATCCACCGACACCCATTTATAGTGCAACCAAAGCAGGACTTGTTTCATACTCACGGGCAATGGCAGTAAGTAATTTTCTATAAAGATCATTGCAACTGCAACATGTTTGACATACCAAATTTATTTAGGATGAAGTAAATTTCTCCCGCCACGGAATTTCATTCATTTGCATTTGTCCAGGGATGACTCCGACAGGACTGATCGATCAGTTTATCTCAGATGATTTGACTCCAAATTCGGCAGCAATTAAGAAGAATTTTGTTGAAACAACTGCTCAGACCTGCGATCAATTAGCAACAAATGTAATCGAAATCATTGAAGAAAACAAAAATGGATCTGTTCACTTATGTCGATATGCTAAACGAAATGAAGTTTCTTTTCCCGGAGCTGAACATTATTCTGTATTCCAAAAGCCTGAATAATTAATGGAATTAATCATATATAAAAAAATCCATTCGCCAGCCTTAATTTGAGATTGTTTTTCGTTAGAGAATTCTGATATTGAATGAAAAAAAAAAAAACAATACTTGGCAATATTTTAGCAAATATTGAAGGCACACAGAACTTAAGGACACTTTTAAAAATCTGAATAAAATGAAGTTCCTGGAAAAACTTTAAAAACTCAAATAAGATGTATTTTTTGGAGCTTTTCCGTAATTGAAAGTACAGATCAGTAAATCCTTTTTCTTGGTTTACATTATCGATAACAATACTTATTGTGAAAAAAAAATCTGACATAACTGTAGGATTACTTTCTACAAAGAAAAAACTTATTTCCGTTTGATGTAATTTAGGTTTTATTTTAAATAGTTTTAAGTTTAATGTGCGACGACCGGCCAACTCTGAATCTAATCTAACACTGACTAATTTACTGGATTATAAAAAAGAGGGACGATCATTGTCTTTTGTTCTTTGTTCGTTCTATGTAGTACTGTCCCGTTGGCTCATTCGCCGCATGTTCGTTATGTACTTTCGTAAGTGTTTGTTCGTTCTCTTTCAGTATCTGTTTTGTTAATGTTTATGTATTGTTGCTCTGTCTAAAGCGTCCTGTGTTAGTCGTACGTTCCTGTCTGCTACTCATCCCACATAACTGAGAGCAAGAAACATGGTAATCGCAATTCTGTCTTTCAGTTCGCTCGGCAACATTATATGCTCAAGAAGATATTTTGTGAATTTTTAATACACCAAGTTGGTGCAGGTCACCTTATTTTTTTTCTTTTACTCACTCATGGTACGCATATCACGGTTACATTTTTTTCTTCAACACTAGCTGCCCCACTCGGCTTCGCAACTGTTGTGTTTGGGTTTCGTTCATTAAAAAGCGGCTCATTTCTTCAAAGAGAGATAAGATTCTGTTTTTCGGAATTTGGTGATCCTTAGCCCTTCTCTTTTTGAATTTATGTTTATGCTGAGAAACCGCTACATTCAGAATGCTGGTGGGCTTTATGAGCTCGTGGAATCACAATGCTGGCCAGAACGTTACAGTCAATAGTGACAGCTATAAAGCCACTGACTTTTTTGTTCTTCAATAGAACAACAAGACGGCGCAACATTTCACACAGCCAATGCCACAGTTAATTTATGGAAGGACATGTTTGGTAACCGCATAACTTCACATTTCGGGCCCGTGAATTGGCCTCGACGCTAGATTTTTTTCTGTGGAGATATGTGAAGTCGCTAGTCAACGCCGATAAATCCGAAACGATCGGCAACTTCGAGGACAATATACGCTACGATATTTAGCCTATATACGACCACAAATATTAGAAAAAGTGATCTTAAATTGGACCTCCAGATTAAATTTCGTCCGGGCCAGCCTGGCAGTTTTATTCCATTTCAAAATTCTATACCTCTTGTTAAACTCACTATCAAATACTTCCGCCTGTCACGAACTCGGGAAGACGCCCTGTTCTTTTGTAATTCTATAGACAGTTTTACTGTCATATTATTAGCGGCCTTTGAGGCAATTCCTTTCTTCGATTCTTGTCAAAGTGGTGGGTTTCGTGCTACTGATTGTTCTCAATTCTTGTGACATGTAGCCACCTAGTCGCAAAATGCGGGAGGATTTAGTCTATCGTTATTAAACTTGGGCATTCGGACGTTTTCTTGAGGTCTACGAACATTATTTCAATGAACGTTATTTCCATGATCTAAGACAATTAAAGCACCTACATCCTTAAATAATTACATGGTAACATCGTTTCAAAATCTCCAAACTTGTCTTTCCACAGAACCTAGCAAAGGTTTTTTTTTCTGTATGGAACACTAATCAAAAGTACAATTGTAGTTGAGTTGAGGCATAGAAATGAAAATGTTTAGTTCATTGTTGAAAATTACAAAAATGTACTTCTAAGTTCTATTTATGTACATTATTGCTTGCTTTGAATATTGGTACAGAATATTCATTTTTAAAAATTTGTTCAATGTTAGTGTTGTTGACATTTAAGTATAAAATTCAGAAGTACCTTGCTATCACAAACTGAAGAAGGTATTAGGTTTGTTCGATGTAAGCACTGCGTCGCCCTAGGTCACCCTAGGTCGCCCTGAATTCGCTCTGAAGCGTTTTATATAGCTCTTTTTTCGCCCTAGCTTATTTGTTCTGTATTCGATGTGAGCTCTGAGCGAGCTCTGCACGCACTCCAACCGACCCCAGGTTTTTCTTAGAGCGAAAAATTAGAGCTGAAAAAAGTAAATAAATCTACGAATGAAATGTCAAAATATCAGCTGATAACATTTCTAGCTCTGAGGTGTTCGATGTAAAATTGAAACCCGAGCTGACCTGGATTTTTTGACAATTGAATGACATTCTCCAGGGCGCGCTGGAGCGAGTTACGTCGAATAAACCTATTATTTACATGTTGAAAGTAGATACTTGAATTTATCTTAGGAGACGTATATTTTTTATGAAAAGAAAAATGAAAAGGTGTATCAGAATTAGGTATAATTTATTGTTGTGGTTTCATCAAAGATAAAATGAACTCAATTTTTGGTTGAGTCACTGAAGTAAATTTCTAAATTTCAAATAAATTTATATTTACATAAAATTTAAGTGACCGTTTCTTTAATGTTTTTTCCAAATCTGCATTTTATTTAAAACATTTAATGTTTGATGTTTATGTTTTAATGTTTTCGTAAAGCATGTCCTATTTTACTAAAATTTTCTTTTAAAGAATTGATTGAATTTTTATTTTCAAAATGTCTCGGTATATAGTTTGGACATAAAAACGAAACATTAAAAATACCGCCGAAAACCATGATTTTTATCGTGTGTTCCAATAATTCCATTCCAATTCTACTGGATCTAAGACAACTCCTTTCAGCTTTATCATGACTTTATTATTTCTGAAAAACCAACAACTGCAGAAATGTTTATGAACATCTTCTGATTCCAATTTCAGAATTACGGCTTTGTTACGGTGTGTACTGTGATGAAACATTTTCCGAAATGTTTCTTAAATGCTTCAAGCTTTTCGGATCAGTTTTTGGGCAGTTAAAAGAAATTTGTCCATTTGGAGTAAGAAACTAAAAAACATTTCAGAAATGTTTCAATTTAGTCCAAACCAAACATTTTGGGAACTTGGTCCCGTCTCGTTCTCCTCCGGTTACCAACTCAGAAATTTTCCGATCTAGTTATTTCTTGTTTTGAAAAATGAAAATAGCCATTTTATTAGATATTTTATAATATTTATAAACAGTAAAATATATAATTTTATGTTTTAAACAATTTTGAAAAAATTTATTTTCCTTGGCATATGCCGCTGTTTTGGATTATTTTTATCTGTAACATAATATTAATAGATAGTAAATCTCTTCGAAATATACAAAGCTGACGATTTTAAAATTTATTTCTACCCCTTATCAATATTTCAAAATAAATAAGATAACAAACTTGTATGAAGTTCAACTTTTATGATGCATACACTTATTGTTCAAGTGCAATTCATATAAAACCATCCGACAGAAGTGAGCAGCGAAACAGTCTTATTGATATTGCAATTTAGCAACCATACAATCGGAATAAATAAAATTTGATTTAAAAAAAATGGATTTAAAAAACAAAAATGCTGTTTACGTTGGAGGTTGTGGTGGAATTGGTTCAGCTATTTGCAAGCAACTTGTTCTTAAGAAAGTTTCTGTAAGAGATGAAGATTAAAGGAAAAATTAAAATGATTATTGATTTGAATCTTTAGAATCTTGCCGTTCTTGATGTGGTTGATAAGCCTGAACTTATTAAGGAAATGGCAGCACTTAACCCATCGACTAAAGTTTTCTTCGTTAAAGTTGATATTCGCAGCAAGGAAAATGTCGTCAAATGCTTCGATGAACTTTTCTCGAAATTAAAACACATTGATATCCTGTTCAATGGAAGTGGGTTGTGTAACGAATTCAAACCTGAAATTACCGTTGGTGTAAACTTGGTAAGCATTTTTTAAAATTTTATTTGGGTTTTTGTACAACTTTTGATTTTAACAGATGGGAGCTATGTTCTGTACAATGGTATTTTTGGAAAAATCAAAAGGCAAAAAAGGCGGAATTGTTGTAAATATTGCTTCAATAGGTGGCTTAGAACCCTATCCACCGACACCCATTTATAGTGCAACCAAAGCCGGACTAGTTTCATACTCTCGAGCAATGGCAGTAAGTAATTTTCTATATTTATTTAGATCATTGCAACTGCAACATGTTTGACATACCAAATTTATTTAGGATGAAGTAAATTTCTCCCGCCATGGAATTTCATTCATTTGCATTTGTCCAGGGATGACTCCGACAGGACTGGTCGACCAGTTTATCTCAGATAATTTGACTCCAAATTCAGCAGTTATTAAGAAGAATTTTGTTGAAATGACTCCTCAGACCTGCGATCAATTAGCAACAAATGTAATCGAAATCATTGAAGAAAACAAAAATGGATCTGTTCATCTATGTCAATATGCTAAACGAAATGAAGTTTCTTTTCCCGGAGCTGAACTTTATTCTGTATTCCAAAAGCCTGAATAATTTAATGGAATAAATCATATATCAAAAATCCATTCGTCCGCTTTAATTTTGAGATTGTTTTTGCTAGAGAATTCTGATATTGGACGAGAAAAAACAAAACAGCTTTTGAAAAATCAAATTGTGTGTTTGCGTTTCGTTCATTAAAAAGCGGTTGATTTCTTCAATGAGAAATAAAATTCTGTTTTTCGGAATTTTTGCATTCAAGATTCTTATTTTGTGATTTCATATTTGGGGATCCTTAGCCCTTCTCATTTTGAACTTATAGGGAAATTTGTGCAGATAAATTGACAGCTTAGAATTTTTGCTTACTAATGACTTGAAAATAGAATGCGTCCAACATACTGGTCCAACATAATTAGCTATGTTTAATACCTACACTTCCTATTAAATTTTTTCCCACTGAATTTAGAACTGACTTAAATGATCAAAGTTCAATATCAACCCACTTATTTAAGTCTACTTACATAAAGTGTTTCGACATTACCATTTACAATTGGTTTAAATAATTTATATATAACTATGATAAGATACAATGTTTGTAACTGAAAACATTGATGTATTATAAAAATAAAGATAGAGTACAATAAATATAATAAGGGGTATTCATGCAACCTTGTAAGTTTATCAATTGTTTTAGCAATGAACGCCCCTTTCATAGTTTTGTGGTTAAATGCTGTGTGATTGAATCAGCTGTCTGTTAAACGTCAAATTTGTGACAAATTCCTGAAGAGAAATTCTCTTTTTTTTCAGAATCAGAACTGTCACTTTTGCCCAATTGAACGCATTCGGAGTTTTTTCTGCCATTAGATGTGGAATTGAAAACGCCATTCGATGGGCTTCATGAAATTTTTAATTTATTTTTAAATGACGAACCTCTTCTCAGCCAATGCGAATTCGGAACGAACTTTAAGTTGCCTACTGCCTAGACTACCTGGCAGCCGTTTTAAGAGCTGTTACGGGATTTGTGTTTAGTTTGGTTTGGAATTTCAGCATAAATAGACAGAAGCTTCAAAATTTCGGTGAATGCACCCAAAACAAGACTGCCGTTGATCCCGATTTTCATAAGATGTACGCATTTTTGATTTGGAGTGAAGATAATCCTGAAGTTTATGTTGAGAAACCGCTACATTTAGAATACGGACTGTTTGGTGTGCTTTATGAGCTGGTGGAATCACAACGCTGGCCAGAACGTTACAGTCAAAGGAGACAGCTATAGAGCCAGGATTAGGTATTGACTTTTTCGTTCCTCAATTGAACAACCGTAAGGAACAGGTTGTGTGCTTTTAACAAAGACGGCGCAACATTTCACATAGCTCGTGCACCAATTGATTTATGAAAGGCAATGTTTGGTAACCGCATAATTTCACATTACGGATCCGTGAATTGGCCTCCAAGATAGGGCGATTTAACGCCGCTAGACATTTTCCTGTAGGGATATGTGAAGTCGCTATTTAATGCCGATTAGCCTGAAATGATCGACAACTTGGATAAACGGCCACAAATATTGGAACAAGTGATCTGAAATTGAACCTCCAGATTAAATTCCGTCCTCGCCAGTCTGGCGGTTTTATTCCGTTTCAAAATTTATACTTCTAAAAAAAACTATTCAAAAAGAAAACTCAAAAATTCTTTTTTTTATCACTTTTAATTTAATTTTTTAGGAATCCAATATTCTGGAAAAGTGATTTCATTCATTTCACCAACATCACAAACATAAACAGCGCCATTTTTATTTAATTCAATTGCTTTCATAATACTTTGAGCACATTCATCGGGAGTCTGCTTTTTTAAATCATTAAATGTTGTCTCAATAACTTTTCCAAAGGGACTAGTACTTTCTGCAGTAAATTGTCCTAGAAGACCAGTTTTCGTTACTCCAGGGCAAATTGTAATCACAGAGACATCGCTGTGTTTCAAATTAGATTGTTCCTTTCAAAGAAAAAGTTAAAATTAAACTTAAACAGTATGATTTAGAAAAGTAATCGAAATTTTGAAACTTACTGCCATTGCACGTGCAAACAAAATAAGTCCAGCCTTGGATGCACAATAAATTGGTAAAGTCGGCAGTGGAGAAAGTCCTGCAACAGACGAAATAATTACAATCAATCCACCATTACCACCCCTTGATTTGTCCATTAAGTTTATGGCTGCCATTGTTGTATTTATAACTCCCAACTGAAAAAAAAGATCACTTCTGTAAGAGAGTTTTCTCTTTTCGAAAGTCGTAAATTTTCCAATACCAAATTTACTCCAATAGTCAATTCGGCATCATTCTCGTTGAACAATCCGCTTCCATTTATCAAAATGTCAATTTGTCCAATTCTAGTAACGACCTCATTTAAACACCGATCAATAGTTTCCTTGCAGCGAAGATCGATCTTCAGAAAAAATACTTTCGTTGATGGACTGAAGACTTTGATATCTTCTATTAGATTGGTATTAACAACTAAATCCAAAATTGCGAGGTTCTTTAAACAAAAAAGGTGTAATTTGAGATGTTTTCCAACTACGTATAACTTACTGCAACGTTCTTTTGGGCGAAAAGTCTACACATCGAAGAACCAATTCCACCGCTACCGCCAATGTAAACAACATTTTTTGCTTCAATTTCCATTTGAAAGCGTATAATTGAGTACTCAAATCAAAGACGAGCGTAAGACTGATCAGATCATTCTGCTCAGCTCGTTAGTATAAAAAAGAAATGAGGTATTATCTAATCCATGAAATGTAGTGCATGTTGGTTTTTGATATTTCAATCTACCGCAAATACAATTTATTTCAAGTTCAAATGAAATGATGATAATTTCTAGTAGATAATTAAAATATTGTAAAACTAGAAGATGCAATTGAAGTAAAACAAATAACGGCAGGGGTGGATCAATTATTTGGAGAAGAGAGTGTAGGGGAGGTGGGGCGTTAAAAACTTATACAAATGTTTCTATTTTTTGTTTAAACTCATATCCATATTAACAAAGCAACTATTTGTAACTTCTTAATAGTATAACTTCTGTAAGTAAGTTATGCAGTAGCAAGATTCATTCTGGATCACTCGACGCCGAATAAGCTAGATTCCGCACTATATCACTGTGGACCGCATTAAGGAATAGTGTACACTCAGAGAAAAAATCTGTGTAAAAATGCCTAAACCTGCTAGCGTGAAATTTTTTGTATGGAGAATGCATGTCAAGCATAAATTCACGCTAGAAATAACATAATTTACATGCGACTTAGGAAGTGCAAGCTAAGCTAGACTGCCTTAATTTGCTAGGGTGAATTTTTTTGTATGGAAATTTCTGTCAAGTGTAAATCTACCCTAGAAATAAGGCAATTTATGTACGGCTTGGGAAATGAAAGCTAAGGTAAATTGCCTTAAAATGCTAGGGAAATTATTTTTTTTGGAGAATTTGCTAGTCAAGCGTAAATTAACACAGGAAATAACAAATTCTATGTAAGCTTGGGAAGTGAAAGCTAGGGTAAATTGCCTTAAAATGCTAGGGTAATTTATTTTTTTTAGAATTTGCTAGCCAAGCGAACATTTACACAGGAAATAACACATTTTATGTAAGCTTGGGAAGTGAAAGCTAGGGTAAATTGCCTTAAAATGCTAGGGTAATTTATTTTTTTAGAACTTGCTAGCTAAGCGAACATTTACACAGGAAATAAAACATTTTATGTAAGCTTGGGAAGTGAAAGCTAGGGTAAATTGCCTTAAAATGCTAGGGTAATTTATTTTTTTTAGAACTTGCTAGCTAAGGGATCATTTACACAGGAAATAACACAATTTATGTAAGCTTGGGAAGTGAAAGCTAGGGTAAATTGCCCTAAAATGCTAAGGTAATTTATTTTTTTTAGAACTTGCTAGCTAAGGGAAAATTTACACAGGAAATAACACATTTTATGTAAGCTTGGAAAGTGAAAGCTAGCATAAATTGCCTTAAAATGCTAAGGTAATTTTGTTTTTTTAGAATTTGCTAGCTAAGGGAAAATTTACACAGGAAATAACATATTTTATGTAAGCTTGGAAAGTGAAAGCTAGGATAAATTGCCTTAAAATGCTAAGGTAATTTTGTTTTTTTAGAATTTGCTAGCTAAGGGAAAATTTACACAGGAAATAACATATTTTATGTAAGCTTGGAAAGTGAAAGCTAGGATAAATTGCCTTAAAATGCTAGGGTAAATTCTTTTTTTTAGAATTTGCTAGCCAAGCGTAGATTAACACAGAAAATAACACATTTTATTGGGAAGTGAAAGCTAGGGTAAATTGCCTTAAAATGCTAGGGTAATTTATGTTTTTTAGATTTTGCTAGCCAAGCGTAAATTAACACAGGAAAGAACACATTTTATGTAAGTTTGGAAAGTGAAAGCTAGCATAAATTGCCTTAAAATGCTAAGGTAATTTTGTTTTTTTAGAATTTGCTAGCTAAGGGAAAATTTCCACAGGAAATAACATATTTTATGTAAGCTTGGAAAGTGAAAGCTAGGATAAATTGCCTTAAAATGCTAGGGTAAATTCTTTTTTTTAGAATTTGCTAGCCAAGCGTAGATTAACACAGAAAATAACACATTTTATTGGGAAGTGAAAGCTAGGGTAAATTGCCTTAAAATGCTAGGGTAATTTATGTTTTTTAGATTTTGCTAGCCAAGCGTAAATTAACACAGGAAAGAACACATTTTATGTAAGTTTGGAAAGTGAAAGCTAGGGTAAATTGCCTTAAAATGCTAAGGTAATTTTGTTTTTTTAGAATTTGCTAGCTAAGGGAAAATTTCCACAGGAAATAACATATTTTATGTAAGCTTGGAAAGTGAAAGCTAGGATAAATTGCCTTAAAATGCTAGGGTAAATTATTTTTTTTTTCTGAATATGAATTGAGTTCCTACAACTTAATTTTCCCGCCAATTTTCTATGTAATTATACCTTATATATGTGATGATATTTGCCAAAGCTGTTTTTATATGACGATGTCAAACTGAACTCAGGCAACAGATTAATTTTCACATAAAGCCACCCCATCGTCTTCTTACCCAAAGTTCTGTGAACATGAACACACTCATTTTCATAATTTCGATATTTTCTTTCGCTCCAAGCTTAGTCGAACAACGAACATAGAAAACAACGAACATCAAATGTCAAACAGAATACGTGGATTAAAAGAGAAAACAAAAATCCTGCCTCACTATGCCATCTCTTTCTCACCATGCAGTGCGAATGAGTTAAATTACACTAGAGAAGTTTAAATGGTTTTGCGGATTGCGTTCAATCAGTGCTGTCGTTTTGATAATTTCAATTTCAAGAGCAGAGTTTCAGTTGTTTATAGTTTTAATATAATTTCAAAAGATTTTTTCGAGTCTTTCTACCTGTTGTTTTTTATTTCAGTTTCAAATTGGACAGAATACATCTTGAAAGCTTTCATTTGTATTTTCGTCAGTTCTTCGTAGTCGAAGTGTAGAAGACAGGGAAATAGTACTTTTTTCCTTTCTATGAGTTTCAAGTAAAAAAAGATGAGATTTAATAAGTTTTTGTTTGTGGTTGCAATCAAATTCGACGCTATATTGTGGCGAAGCTCTTGATAGCTATACAATTGATCATGATAGAGCTCATTGCTTCACCTTTGGATTATATGCTTTAAAAAGAAGAAAAAGATCTAATAAAACCTCGCATAATGTTTTTGGCTTAAGTCTTATAGGTAGGTACACACAGTGCTGCTTTTGCCGAAATAAATGCTAAAACTGAAATTTGGAATATGGATTTGTTTCATTTATTTTTTCACAAAGTAATACTTTCAAGCAATTGATAAATTGGATATTTTGTGAGCCTACTTATTTCTGTTCGCAATATTTTTCAACTTTGAACTCATATTTCTTATTGGAAAATACATAATGAACAAATATTATTATTTCATAATAATTTAAATATTGTGAACTGAAATATTAACAAACAGAAGGATAAGGTATAATTCTACAGATTTTTGGATTTCACCTAAAAAGTAGGAACCGCAGGTAAAAACAAAAAACGTGTTTTTTCTTTTGCATATATTAAGTATTAAATTTTTGTATATTTATAAAATGCATAGTATATAATATTTTATTCAAAATAAAAAGTTCAGATTTTACTATAAAAAAAAATATTTCAGTACATCAAAATCTTCAAGTTTTGCAAAAATCTGATGTGTGAAATTACGCTAGTTATTAGGTAATTCTTCCTAAGCTTAGATAATTTTCCCGCCCATTACCTAGATCTGTGTAACTTTACGTTTGCTCATTAGGTCATTCTTCCTAAGCTAAGGTAAATTTTCCCGCCCATTACCTAGATCTGTGTAACTTTACGTTAGCCCATCAGGTCATTCTTCCTAAGCTAAGGTAAATTTTCTGAGTTAATTTACGTAAGCGCATTAGGTAAAAATTATGAAAAGAATAGTTTCTGTTCTGATCCAATTTTTGCGCAAAATTTATTTCAATGAATCGGGTTTCAAAAATAATTTCTACGATGTTTATTGTCAGAACACACTGGTTGAGCCCACTATTAATGTAGATGAAATGTAAATCATAATGTAAAAAAAAGTTCTGTCCATTAAATTGATTTTTTTGTGTTATATGCACAGAAGGTGAAATAAACGTTTTGACCTAAGCTAACGTTTCTGTTGTTGGATTGTCTCACTGTTCCAACTGTCTCACTGTAAGCACAATTTCCCTACTTTAATTTGAAAAATTAAATTAAATTAATACCTTGACCAAGGTTTGAGAATTTTGATATTTTGTCAATTTTATTTTTGCTTATATTAAGTTCTTTCCTTAACTTATTACCTTGTTTTGACATGTTTGAAGTATTTGATTTTTGTATATTTCAATACATCTTTCAAATTTTCGAAAAATGTCAGTATCTTTTTTCTTGTAATTTTTTTCATTTTAATTTGTTAATGAACTATTGCTGAAAACAATAGATTTAACTCAAACAAATCTCACAAAGAGTAAAAAAGTGCAAACAGAACTCCATCACTGTCAGAGGCAAACGCAAATCGAAATCTCATATTCTCTTCAAATCTAATAAGTCAAAATTTAGTTTCGATTTTAGCTAACGTTCAGATAGAAATTTAGCACGAGCTGCATACTACGCAATGCAGTAGAATAAATTAATAGATTGGCTTAAAGTGTTGTGCTACTATACAAATATAATTCTCTAAAAGACTTCGCTTTCATAAATCTAAAAACTCAATTTATTTATACCAAATTCTTCTTTTTCTTTATTATCATCATGTACCTTATACTACTGTATTATATTGTATTATACTGTAGTATGTATATCATGTTCGACAGCACTGAGGCCATTGTGCGTACCATGTATAAATTTACTGAGTGCGCAGCCATCTTATTAATTTAATATTTCGTGTTCTACGGTCAGTGACAGAGGTTCGCCTAGTAAAAAAAAAGGAATAATAAAAAGTGTAATAAAAAGTGTAATAAAAAGTGTAATAAAAAGTCAAATTATAAAAAAAAAATTGAAACCTAAATATAAAAACTCAAAAATAAAGTAAATCTAAGAAAACAAAATAAACAGTGAAAAAAAAACAATAAATCAAAAAGAAAAAACTAAAAGAAAAAAACCCTACTGACAGCGAAGAGGGAAGCTGCTGCCCACCACTTACCAGCAAAAAAAAAGTAAGTTCTTTAAATATATTTAAACCACCCCATTCCTGTCGCATATATTGCATATTAAACAAAAAAATATTTGTTTTTTTTTTTAATTTTGACTTGAAAATTAATTTTTCAAAATTTTTTCGTTTGATCAAATCCAATTTCATATATATGTATAGCCCAGTCATTAGGTAAAAATGCCTTAGCTAAGGCAACTTTTTGTTAGACCTTAGGTAAAAATGCGTAAGCTAAGGCAACTTTTCGTAAGCCCTTAGGTAAAAATGCCTAAGCTAAGGCATCTTTACGTTAGCCCTTAGGTAAAAATGCCTTATTTATGTGTTGGCTGATATGAATTTACCGTTTGTAATTGTTTTGAGTAGCTTGCGGTTGCGGCCAGCAGTTCGATTCATTTTTCATTAAATGTTGCACTTTCATTGGCACAAGTTCGCTAAAGTGAAAAGTTAAATTACAAGTGAAACGAAACTCAAGAAATTTAGATAAACTCAAAGTAATAAAAAGTAAAGAACATAAAAAGATTAGCAAAAAAAAATTCAAGAAACCAAGATAAAACCAAAAAAAAAAAAGAAACCTAACAACAGCGACGAGACAAGCAGCTGCCACCTACGAGAACATACCGGCACAAAAAAGTAAGATCTTTATATATATTTAAACCACCCCATTCCTGTCGCATATATTGCATATTGAACAAAAAATATTTGTTTTTTTTTAAAATTTTGACTTGAAAATTAATTTTTCAAAATTTTTTCGTTTGATCAAATCCAATTTCATATATATGTATAGCCCAGTCATTAGGTAAAAATGCCTTAGCTAAGGCAACTTTTTGTTAGACCTTAGGTAAAAATGCGTAAGCTAAGGCAACTTTTCGTAAGCCCTTAGGTAAAAATGCCTAAGCTAAGGCATCTTTACGTTAGCCCTTAGGTAAAAATGCCTTATTTATGTGTTGGCTGATATGAATTTACCGTTTGTAATTGTTTTGAGTAGCTTGCGGTTGCGGCCAGCAGTTCGATTCATTTTTCATTAAATGTTGCACTTTCATTGGCACAAGTTCGCTAAAGTGAAAAGTTAAATTACAAGTGAAACGAAACTCAAGAAATTTAGATAAACTCAAAGTAATAAAAAGTAAAGAACATAAAAAGATTAGCAAAAAAAAATTCAAGAAACCAAGATAAAACCAAAAAAAAAAAAGAAACCTAACAACAGCGACGAGACAAGCAGCTGCCACCTACGAGAACATACCGGCACAAAAAAGTAAGATCTTTATATATATTTAAACCACCCCATTCCTGTCGCATATATTGCATATTGAACAAAAAATATTTGGTTTTTTTTAAAATTTTGACTTGAAAATTAATTTTTCAAAATTTTTTCGTTTGATCAAATCCAATTTCATATATATGTATAGCCCAGTCATTAGGTAAAAATGCCTTAGCTAAGGCAACTTTTTGTTAGACCTTAGGTAAAAATGCGTAAGCTAAGGCAACTTTTCGTAAGCCCTTGGGTAAAAATGCCTAAGCTAAGGCATCTTTACGTTAGCCCTTAGGTAAAAATGTCTTATTTATGTGTTGGCTGATATGAATTTACCGTTTGTAATTGTTTTGAGTAGCTTGCGGTTGCGGCCAGCAGTTCGATTCATTTTTCATTACATGTTGCACTCTCATTGGCACAAGTTCGCTAAAGTGAAAAGTAAAATTAAAGTGAAACGAAACTCAAGCAATTAAAAAATAAATTAATTAAAAAATAAACTTAAAGTAATAAAAAGTAAAGAACATACATAAAAAGATTAGCAAAAAAAAATCAAGAAACCAAGACAAAACAAAAAAAAAAGAAACCTAACAACAGCGACGAGACAAGCAGCTGCCACCTACGAGAACATACCGGCACAAAAAAGTAAGATCTTTATATATATTTAATTTAAAGTTCATTGAATATTGAAAGCAAAATAGTTTTTAACGTAAAATCAGTTGAAAAAAAAATAATTGTTTTTTTTTTAATTTTATCTTGAAAATTAATTTTTCAAAAATGATTCGCTTGATCAAGTTGGTTCGTTTAGTCGGTGTAATTTTATGCAAGCTCTTGGGTAAATCAGCCTTAAATACAAGGTGATTTTCTCTAGATCGGTGTAACTTTGAGCTAGCACTTAGGTAAAAGTGCCTTATTTCATTTTCCACTATCAGATTTTGGTAATTTCTTAAAGTTGTTAGATGAGTCTAAGCTGTCATTTCTACATTACTTGCTTTTATTTGGGTCATTTAAAAGGTTTTGAGTTTTACGGCCATATTATTCACCAGGTTAAAAATACCTCTGGATGTAAAGAAATTGAAATGCCAAAAATTAATCCAAATCCATAATATTCACAACTTCAATCCAATCTGATATCCATTTTTTAAAATCCAATCTCGTTAAATCCAAACAAATTGAAACTGCTCTCTGGAGGTCTGTTTAAGTTTTTAAATCCAGATGTAAAATTCATTTTCACAGTGTTCAGTTGTTTTGTCAAGTATTTTGTAAAGGAAAAATAAAGATAGACGCTAATCATACAAAATTTATTGAATAATCACATAATTTTTTTTGAGTAAATAATATGAACAGAAAATTAAATCCTTCGATTTAGGATATTCAGATTTAAGTGATTGGATTAAAAATTAACTTTGATACAAACTAAATCCAGAGTGAATAATAGGCCGTCAATAAAACCTATCAATATATTTTTCTAATCCATATTGATGGAAAATATATTTTCTTTCAGGAATAGGTCTAATCGAAATTAGATTGTCTTGATTTCAACAGCAATCATGTCTTGCTTTATTTGTTTAAGCTCATTTCGAAATCTACATAGTCTTATAAGTCATCTGAAAATAATACATGGATGTGATACCAATAGTAGACTAAAATGTTTCCAAAAATCATGTGGTCAAGTATTTCAAGGAATGTCATCATATAAAAGGCATTTATCTATTCATTTGAAAGAAGAGTTATGTAGTAATGACGAAAAACAAAGTAGGAAAAGTCCTTGCGTGTTTGAAAGCCCCTTAGAGTTCAATAATGACTCATCCACACCAATGGATTTAGAGCAAGGTTCGGAAGTTGATTTGGATCATGAAAATTTTCAAATACCTGCACCCTCAATTAGACTCATAAACCCAAAACTGACTTTCGAAGACAATCTAGTTCAATTTATTCTAAGTCTTCACAATAACAATAACTTTGCACGAAAAGATGTCAATAAGATACAAAAAGGAATTGAAAAGTTTATTATATTACCTCTATTAGAAAATATAAGTGACATAGCTTCTACCATGTGTGAAGGTGACAAACAAAAAATAAATTCAATCGTTCATAAATACAAAGGGCTTTTTAAAGAAGTAGATTCTGAATACAAACTAAAAAAATGGTTGGAAAACCATGACCTATATAAGGAGCCAATGGAATTTGATATAAATAGGGAAATCGCAAACGTTATGAGAGGTGGACAAAGCACTTTAGATGAAAAGGTTGATAAAGGTATAATAATGAACTTAAAATTTCAATTTCGAAAAATATTGGAAAAAGAAGGAAATCAAAAGGTACTTACAGATTATTTATCTTCGAAAAATATTTCAAATAAAGGACATTTCATAAATGGAAAACTATGGCAGGAAAAACAAAAAATGTATAAAAATAAAAATGTAGTTCCATACTTCCTCTATACAGATGATTTTGAAATCAATAATCCCTTGGGATCACATACTGGTATACATAAGATAACAGGCATATACTTTTCAATCCCTATTTTTGAAAATTCCTACAAGGTCAATGATATTCATATAGCTTCCTTAATCAAAGCTGAAGATGCAAAAGTGTATGGAAATGATTTGACGCTTAATATACTAGTTCAAGAAATTATTTCTTTGGAACAAGAAGGAATTGAGATCACTTTGAATAACGAAAAAACATCTATACGTTTTATAGTTGGTATAATTTTGGGAGACAACTTGGGCCTTAATCAAATCTTAGACTTTAGTAAATCTTTTTCTGCAAACCACTTTTGTAGATTTTGCACTGCACCAAGTAACCTGACAAAAACAATGTGCAAAGAAGACTTAACAAAAATTCGAACACAAGAAAACTATGAGGAAAATCTATCGGCTGATTTTAATTCTACAGGAGTCTATAAGAACTCAATTTTAAATACCATACCATCTTTTCATGTTGTTTATAATTTTTCGGTTGATGTTATGCATGATGTGTTTGAAGGTGTTGCACATTACAACCTGACACATGTTTTAGAACACTATATTAAAAATAAAATTTTCACATTGGATGAATTAAATGGTTTCAAAACTACTTTTTCTTATGGGGATACCGAAAAGGGAAATTTGTTCAAAGATATCACTGCAGCACACATAAAACGAAGGAGATTAAACGCAACGGCAAGAGAAATGTGGACATTTGTTCATCACATTCCCTTGATTATTGGTCATTTAATTCCAGCTAATGATAAAGTTTGGGAATTTGTACAAATTTTTATTAAAATACTAGACATTTTACTTCTTCCGCGATACAGCGATGCTACATTACATGACTTTGAATTGCTTGTAGAAAATCATAATCTCTTTTATCAGACATTATTTGGCGACTCGTTAAAACCGAAACACCATCATTTGGTTCACTACCCACGAATTATACGCAACTCTGGACTACCAAAATATTATTGGTCGTTCTTATTTGAAGCTAAACACCAAGAACTCAAATCCTATGCGAGAGTTACAAATAGTCGGAAAAACATTTTACTATCTGTTGCAAGAAAATTTCAGCTCAAATTTGCTTATAGGATTCTCCAACATAAGGAAGACCATCTGCAGTATTCAGATCATGATCGTATAACAAATGTTGAAGAAAACCTTTCTTATTTGAATTCCACTATTTTGAACGAAAATTCGAAACAATATGAAAAAATTGTCTTACTGGGCACTGAGTATAAGAAAGGTCATTATTTATCAATTGGTAATGCTACAGATGTTATATTTTATTTAATCAACAGAATTATTATTAATAATTCTGAGGCGTATATAATATGTCAAGAAATGTCAACAACATTTAATGACCATTATTTATCCTATGAAATACTTTCAACGGTACGTCCAATTCAGTTACATATAAAATCAATCGAAGAATTTGACGGACCACCAGTTAATTCACACCTTATCCTGTGTGGCAGTACTTTTATTCGTAGAAAATATTTTTTTTAAAACAATATTTCACATCCTTCAGACATCATGAATTCACAATCTGAGGATGATCGAATCACATTTCAAGACCCTAACCCAAGTGCAAGTGTACCGAACGCATCCCTTGAAAATATAACATCAGAGCAGAATGATTTAGATTCAAGCAATGGTACTGAGCTAGTAATCAACCAGCAAACAGTTTATGTGATTGATGGAACAGGATGTATAAATCAAGTTGATATGAATCCACAAAACATTCAAGAAACAAGTGATGGTATTTTTTTAATATCAGAAGAAAATCAGAATGATGAGCTAGCTAGTCTCTTAAAATCTTTTAATTTATATGACGAACTTTATATTTTTTTAAAAGGTAAAACTAATACAAAATCTTTTATATTCTTATTTGATACTTCTAATGTAAATATGTTTAAAATATTATCAGGCAAGCACATAAATATAGAAGGTCTAAAATATATTCAGAAACATCACATAGATAAATTGTTTGAAGGATTTGACAACTTTAATGCTAGAATTATTTTTGAGCACAAACTTGGCATCTGGCAAAGTGCTAACGTAAGTCTTAATTTTGATCGTTATGTTAAGAATTATTTTACGAAAATTTCTATTGCTTCTCCTTTCTAGGGTATTTTTAATCTGACATCGCAGCCTAATTTAACAAATCACACAATATCATCTTGGATTCATGAAAGTAATACCGCATCTTGTAGTCCATCATCAAATAGTAATATTTCAGAAAGTGATGTGAGTATATTAAAAATACATATATATAAAAATTTAATTCATTCGTTTTTAAATCTCACTTGAATTCACTGCCCAAAAATAAAAAGATTGTACAACCAAAATCTGAGAAGGTATGTTGTTTTATGCTGGCAGGTTTCTTTCACGCATTCTATCGTTTGCGAAAACCATAAAATGCCGTGAAAAAAATCTTCCATACTTTTACAATTGAAATCAAGACGTGTATTCGTATAAAAATTTACTCAAAATGGGTTTAAAAAACAAAGTCCAATCAAAGGACTTTGATTGAGAACCGTTTCAATAATAAAAAATCCGAAAAAGAAATTTTGAAATTAAATCGTGTCATAACCAACACACACAAGTCGTATGATTATCCTTGAAATTCTTATAGTCTCAAACATTTCGATGATTAAAACGTTCCTGAGTCATAAATTGAAAAAAAAAAAAATAGATTTAAAAATTACAAAAGAATAAACAATTAAGATTCTAATTAGTTCCTGCAAAATTATTGGAGTAGCTAAAGCAAATTATTAGAGAACCCTGCCGAACAGTTCCGATTTTGATGATCTTTTTTTATACGTTGGTAATATACTTTAATCTCTATAAATTAAAAATTGTCAATGTTGCCGTATTGTTTTTTCAAATTAAATTTTTTTTTAACAAAACCTTTTTAATGCTTAAATTTCATAAATTAAATTAAACCAATACATTGTTTAGGTTATTAAAGGGAAAAAAATATATAGGAACAAGGGACAGTCGTTTAAGTGAGAAATGCAATTTTCTCACAAACTGACTTCAAATACAAGAAAAAATAATTTGAACAAAACGGCAATACTTACAATATTAAAAAACATTTTTCAGAAAGCCACAAGCTCATTCTTAACTGTTAAATTTAAATCTACTAAATTTATTGAAGAGTTTTGGAAAAACTGGTCTTCAAACTCTGAATCATCAGATAATCAAAATCGGAGCTGTTTGGCCGGGTTCCCTAGTGTTGCTATTTTCTGAGCTTCATTTACTCCACTAAATAATATATTTACAATTTTGCTACATAAATTAATATGATATAGATAATGGTTTATGACGTACTGAACAAAACTGAGCAAGGAAAAGCTTTAATAACGAACTACAAGCAAAACAATTATTTAAAACCTGAAGACAGAACCAATGTTGTAAGGAAAATCATTCAATACTATACCGAAAACAACAGAAATCTTTCAGTGAAGGGATGTGACAGGCTCGCAGATCAAATTATTAGAATTTTTCCGTCTGAACAAAAAGTTATTTATAAGATTAACTATACCTATATTTTAAAGTTTATTTTTGTCATAATGCTATTTATTCCAACACAGGCAACCTACTTTGTTCCAGGAGTCAACAGAGCTCCCCCAAAAGGCAAACTTTATGATAGATACAGAGGACAAAGAAGGGCAATGAAAAAATTAAATGTAGATGGTTGCTCTTCCACTTCCAAATCCAAAAAAACTAAAGTTCAAGTTATCGAGGATGATACAAACAAAGGTGTGTATTTGCTTATGTCAGGTAAAACAAATAACAAAGAACATTTTTCTAGATTCTTTAAGTGAGCGTGAGCTGCAAAGTATTTGCAACCAGCTAAAACACAACAGAAACTGGGAAATAGTTCTTAAACAATGGGTTGATACATTGAAATTGCGTAGGGAGATGATAGATTCAAATAATGACCCAGGTCTTCAACAAATCTTCTTGGACTGGCCGCTTTATAAATACTCAAAGGCTCAAGAACTAGTTAGTAACGCTCCTGTAGTTAGTTAACAATTAAAATATAACAAAACGACGAACACTCATATTGAAACAAGATTAACTTACTTTATTTTTGCAAAGATCCAGATCCATAAGGTACAATCAGGATCTGGCATCTCCTATTTGAACACCAATCTAAAAAATATCTCTATTTTATTTCGTTAGTAATGAGCGAAAGAGATATTTATTTTTCTAACAAAGAAACATTTTTATTCTGGCTTTAAAAAAGAAAGCTTACAGTTGTGACAAATATTGTTGTCTCTCTGAAACGACTTGTACAAAAACACAGTTACTGTCCTTTCCAGAAAAATTACAAATTTACATAATAGGTACATTAAAACAAAAAATATCGTTAACATGGGACCTACATACACATACACATACCTACAATAGTACTTTCAAGCCTTCACATTTTTCACCTTTATTGACTTGGCAACATCTAAACATTTTCTTTAATAGTATTTTCTCTATTCTCAACAGATTGAAATTGACTTTGATTTCATGAAGCACGGCAAATCATTTAATTTTAATAAGTGGGAGACTTTTTGTAACCATGCCATTGATTTGTTTTCCGAAAGGATAAAAACGGGCTTCCTCAAAACCTATCTACAGGAATTCCGAGACAAACTAGATGTGCTTGATATTGGTAAGTTTTAACGTAATTTATTTTACTAATAGCGATATATTTTACATTTAAACGGAAAAAAAATGAATCTAGTATTTTTTACTCCATCTGACTAGTAAGATAATTAAAGTAAAAAGCCCTAGATTTTTAATAAAATTTACCTTACGTATTGAACATTTATTGGATCCGTAAAGTAATTTTAACAAGAAAATTATAGTGAACAAAATGAAGTAGTAAACCCCTTGCCTAAAGCAATATTTGCTATACGAAGAGTAAAATATACTTTCTACTAAAAAAATGTATGACTGATCTTACTTTAAGATTCTAGTAAAAAATATTTTATTGATTTCTGTGAACATTTATAAATTTAACTTCTCATAGAGGGAGTTTTACCTTACACCAAGGTAAAAACTATTACCGATCGCTAGGAATTTCTAAGTCCTAAAATATTAAAATTTTTCTAAGTCCAAGAAATGAACAAGAAATGTTACACGTTAGTGTAACATTATAATTTATAAACCTTAACCACAAACAATGACTTAAGGCGATCGATTTAAAAATCAGAAAGAAATAGGGGAATTTAACACGATTTAAAGCTGATTAAATTCCACTCACATATAGTTATTTTTAATGAACAGCTTGCTAATTCTTAAATTTAACATTACAAAAAAACTAATTCTCTGTTTACATTACCTACTTACAGATAATGTCAATATTGGATATTTCAACCTTCTTCATGGGGTATTGACCCCAGCAGCTAAGAAGATCCAGGGGAAATCGAAGAAGTTTACCATTGATGACTCCGTTTCAGCGTTCACCTTAGAGGTGAAACAGGCAGCTGACATAGACAGTCTTTTGAACCAAAGAAGAGAAGAGTGCATCCAGAAAAAAGTAAGACTTCAGCCTCTTATTATTGTTGTGGGCGAAAAGTTCCATTATAAAGATTTCTATGTTTCAATAGACAACGTAAAGTATAAAATGCATTCCTATTTAGAAAGCATTGATTTTTATTTAAAAATGACTTACGTTCTAAATATTCAATATCCTCCTCAATGTCATTTGGTGTGGACATTTATACAAATTTATTTTTTTGAAATTAATGATGGTCCCATAATCCCATTAGTGGAAACTTTTTTAAACGACATTGAGCAACGATTTTCTTTAAAATAATTTCTTTTTGTTAAATTTGAGGCTCATTGATCGTTAGTAAATTTTAAAATTCGATACCTAAAATAGAAAAAATTAAATTTTCTTCCTTAAATGTCATAATATTTGTAATAGTCTAAGCTAACAATATATGTTTTTATCCTTAAAATAAAAAAATTTAAATATAAAATTCATGTTAACGTTTTCATTAAAAAAGATCTATAAGAATATAATGATATCGACATTCTCCAGCTGGAAGATTCAGGGGAAATCGAAAAAGTTTACCATTGACTCCGTTTCAGCGTTCACCTTAGAGGTGAAACAGGCAGCTGACATAGACAGTCTTTTGAACGAAAGAAGAGAAAAGTGCATCCAGAAAAAAGTAAGAATTCAGCCTCTTATTATTGGGCGAAAAGTTCCATTAAAAAGATTTTTATGTTTCAATAGACAGCGTAAGTATAAAATGCAGTCCTATTTAGAAAGCATCGATTTTTATTCAAAACTGACTTACGTTCTAAACATTCAATATCTTTCACATCGCTTTTCTTTAAAATAGTTTATTTTTGTTAAATTTTTGTGAGTTTGCCTTAAATCTAGAGTAATTTATGTCTGTTCGGTTTACCAATTCAATACGCGTTTGGAGATAAATTTGAAATTATATTATTTTAACATGATGAGTAATATAATAGAATTTCAAAAATTATCTTGAAATGCATCTTGATAAAAAACAACCTATTGGAGGGTTAAATTACCTAAGCGAACAGGCATAAATTACGCTAGGGATAAGGCAAACTTTTGGTGATATTACCTTAGCTGCTTAGGTATTTTTACCTATATCTAGGGTAAAAATTGGTAAAAAACACCCTATTGAAAGGTAAAATTACCTATGCGCACAGGCATAAATTACGCTAGGGATAAGGTAAACTTTGGGTGTATTACCTTAGCTGCTTAGGCATTTTTACCTATTGCTAGGGTAAAAAACACCCTATTGAAAGGTAAAACTACCTATGCGAACAGGCATAAATTACGCTAGGGATAAGGCAAACTTTTGGTGATATTACCTTAGCTGCTTAGGTATTTTTACCTATATCTAGGGTAAAAATTGGTAAAAAACACCCTATTGAAAGGTAAAATTACCTATGCGCACAGGCATAAATTACGCTAGGGATAAGGTAAACTTTGGGTGTATTACCTTAGCTGCTCAGGCATTTTTACCTATTGCTAGGGTAAAAAACACCCTATTGAAAGGTAAAATTACCTATGCGAACAGGCATAAATTACGCTAGGGATAAGGCAAACTTTTGGTGATATTACCTTAGCTGCTTAGGTATTTTTACCTATATCTAGGGTAAAAATTAGTTATATTGGTAAAAAGTACTAATAAATTTTAGTACTTAGTACATACTTAGCTAGGGTAAGCTGTTAGGTAAAATGGTAAAAGTTTAAGGTAAAATTACCTAAGCAGACTAACACAAAATAACATAGATATAAGGCAATTTAACACATGCAGAATTTTTTCAGATTTACGCTAGCAAAATAGGTTAGTCTAACCTAAAAATAAGTAGGCTCATATCTGCCTTAGCGCTTGCATAGGCTATACCCTGATTTAGGTAATTTTAACACAGTTTTTTCTCTGGGTGTATTGAATATTGACCGCCACCTCACCTATAGTGACAGTTAGAAAGAGAAGCTGGAATCGATGGGCCTTGAAATTTCCTCAACTCTTCAAGTAAATATTTCTGGAAAATCAATTGTGGCGGTAGACAATTTTCAATAACATATGAGTACTGTCTCTACTGATTGTGGAACCGAACTGTGACGGACAAATCAGGAACCTAAAGACTGCGTTCGGAATATTGTTCAAATATTTAGAAATAACATGATAAGCTTAAAGCCTTACTTATGTACTTACGGTTGTTCCACTTCAATCATCATCATCGGCTAGACAACCGGGGTCAGGTCCTGGCCTCCTTTAAGAAGTCTCTCGATCTATCCCGGTCTCGAGCCAAAGCCATTCAGTTGCACACCCTAATTCTTCGGGCGTCCTAGTCTACGCTATCTTTCCAGCGCAAGCATGGTCTGCCACGCTGCCGTCTACCATAGAATGTACGACAAGGGACTTTCTGAGCTGGTTCCTCTTCGCTCATGTGAGCTAGGTGCCCTGCCCACCGGAGTCTACCGAGCTTATTTTTTCTCACTTTGTCTGCTTCAAGGTAGGTTCCGCTTCAATGTTCCTGCTTTTTCAGGTAAGCACAACTTGGAAGGCCACATCCGCTGTCACAAGAAAACTGCCAACGTTCATAAATAGATGTCTGCAAAACATCTTGAGGATGCTTAGGTCCAAGCGTTTCTCTAAAGATGGACTTCATACGAGAACAGGCCAGGAATCTATTGACTCTATCATACGAAGAAGTAAGCAGCAGTGGATTGGTGAATTTCAATAGATAATAAGTATCGAGAGTCAAGTGATGCAATGGAAAACTCTTACGCAGATAAACAGACGAGTGTTCTGACTTAGAAGCCATTAATCTCACATAGATAACCTCCCCCGGTCTAATGGTACATCTCAAGTCTCAACCATCCCTAAAAACATTTTTGTATTTATCAAACCGTGGATGATGCAATGCTAGAAATGTATGCACGGAAAATTGATATTTTTCGCACTTTTTTCTCTATTGAACGATGTCAATTTAATTTTTGTCTAGCACGCTACGAAGTATGCAACACAAAATACGTTCATTATAACACACAATTTAGCTTTGCATATCCAAAAGGTATATTTTAACACTTCTCGTTTTCGTCTGAATTGTCTCCGACCTACTCTTGTCGGAGGGATGCTTCCCCATTGTGCCAGTAGTTATTTTAGATTTGTAAGTGCTATTAGGAAACCTATTATGAAACAATAAGGTTCAATTTGTTTTTTGAACGAAAGTAAACTGATCAAATTCTGACTCACTCACAAACCCTCATATTATTCTGCAATAATTTTTATTACAAAAGCGGTTTCTCTTTGAAACCGAAAACGGTTTTGCATAAATGTCAACAACACTTGAGAACTGTCGTATATGCAATTGTGGTTTCATATTGCATCAACTTCTTTATAATAAGACACCACTGAACCACATTAGTTTATGAGTAGACGAGTCTATCCATATTCGAAGTGGTACAGTGACCTTCTGCAAACTCACTTTGTGAGTTCCAGTGCGGGGTATCCAATTCTATATGCATCGTATTATGGCGGAAGAGAAAGATTATGACGACACAGCAAAGCGAAGCAAAGATCAGGAAAGGGTGCAACATACGCACTGTCGAACAAGGTTGGTTATGGTATAAAAGCAGGGGTTTGATAGCTGATAGACATCAAACACACTTCAAGTTTTGACAAATTAACAAGTCACTAAATCAAACTTTGCAAAAATGTTCAAATTGGTAAGGATCTACATAATCATCATCAATTCGGTTTTTTCTTAGAAGTTCTCTAATATCAAATTTACTTCCCAGATTGTATTGTCCGCTGTTCTTGCTGTAGTTGCTGCCCGTCCAGGTCTCCTGGGAGCTACTTCCGTTCTAGAACCAATTGGCTCAATTGTACGCACTATTCCAACAGCAATCTCACATTCTAGTCAGACCCAAGTACACAGCAGTCCAATCATCACTCCAGTTGTGTCACCAGTTATCCGGACTATTGCTGCTCCAACCATCATTCGTAGTGCACCAATTCTGACCGCTGCACCAACTCAAATCCTTGGATCAGCATCGATCTTGTCAGCTGGGCCACAAATCCTTACTGCTGGTTCACCACTCTTAGGCGCTACCAATTTGGGTTTGGGCTTGGGAGGATTGGGAGGTTTAGGAGGCTTGGGTCTGGGATTGAAATTGCATTAAATTCCAAATCTCTGCCAATTGCCATTCGGAGTTGTTGTGAGTGTGTTCTTGAGAAAATAAAGGCGCCATGCAATAGATTTTGAACGAATTTGAAAAAAAAATGAACTGACTTTTTTATTTGTTTTCTTGTTTCGATTTTACTTTTACTTTAATTGGCATGAAACTAGTTGCTGCATTTGAAATTACTTCTGGGTGCAATTTTGCATTGACAGACGACCTTTTACCAATAAGTTTATTTGCATAAATTAGTTACTACTTCTGCCTTTAAGATACGGCATAGAGTAATTGATGATTTTCATATATCGATTTACTGGTAAGTTGCTTTGTTTTTATGGAGCTCTCAAAAACAACCTTGAGGTGTGTCAGTCGTGGGAAAAATATAAGTCTAAGGCAGATTTTGAATATCAATTATAAAGTAATTTATGATCTGATAATCCGAAACTGTACTTTTGCATGCTATTAAAATTTAATTAAATTCTCTAAATACAAGTAAATATATTTTGAGCTAAATGAAATATATGTATGTATACCTGATCACACGTTCTCGATCTTATGTCAAAGAAGCTTAGTATTTTTACTTGCGACTATAGGTACTATAGGGCAAGTTTTGGATTCGTGCAAAAAATCGAACTCGAGATATTAATAACGAAAAAAGTGTGTTCCGCAATTCTGTCTGTCTGTATCTCGACCTACAGCCTAAAATACTGGAGCGATTTTCTTCAAACTTTGGACATAAGGTTTTGGGGAGATTGCCTAGAGGGGATACGATATTTTTTTTTAGTTCCAAAAATAACGGTATAGGGCATAGTACCGTTTAGACAAAACATTTTTATCTCGAAAATGGCTCTAACGATTTTGATGAAATCGGGTTTGTCAAGTAACCTTAATACTTTATTCAAAAATATTTTTGAAAGACCCGTTAACGGCACTTGCGATAGAACCGGATATTTTATTTTCGGTTTTCTCGAAAAAAATTGGATGGATTTCGATAAAAATATTTCTGAAGGAGGTCCTATATAAACTTAATAATATTTCATATCAAAATTTAAAAAAACAAATATTTTTTGTATTTAAAAAAAAATTTGAAAACTCAATATTTTGGAAACTAACAGATGTTTTTTTTTTTTAATTTGGTTTTAAGCGTATGTTATCAAATACTAAAAATATACTTTTTTTCAATTTCAAAAAAATATCATCGGAGGCATTTTCGAGAAAAATCGGATTTTCCAACGAGGCAAAAAAAAAATATTCAATTTAAGTTCTAATTTTTAATTTCAAAATTGAATTGACAAGTCGTGGTACAGACGTAGACAAGGCCGCATTTTTGGAATGAGACTTTTCTTTTCTCAAAGAAAATAATCTAAAAAATATTGTTTTACAACAAAAAAAATGAATGATTCAAAACTAAGCAGCTTTTTTAGATTCAAAAAACTGTTTCTTATTTTTTTAAAAAACAGTTTAGATGAAGAGAGTTACAAAGGTAGTGACAAAAATTCAAGCGAACATTTTGGATTTTATTTTTTTTCAATGAAAATAGTTGTCCTTAAGCCCGGTTGATATTTTGAAAACGACTAAGGGCTGAGTCAGTATTTCAAAATTCTATATTATCAAACTCTGAATGTGATAAAAGAAAAGTTGGTTTTTGTATTTTATTTTCCAGAATTTTGGAAATTGAATTTTGGCATTCACAGAATTTTGAAGTACGGAATTTTTTAATCCGAATATTGACACTTGCTGCAGACTCTTTTTAGTATCCTCAAATTTAGATGTCTACGTCTGGCAGGTCAAGGCTGAAAACATTTTGCTTTAACAAATAAAATTTGATAAAGTTGAATTTTAGAAAACAAACCCCCTTCCTTTAGTTAAAAACAAAAAATGTCTAGTAGTCACTTTGGAAAAACACATTTTAATATATGACAATAAAAATTAAAAAACAACACAAAGAAAAAATAAAATTCAAATAAGAAACTGTACAAAAATTATATTGATCCCTTTCCTCCTTGCCAAGCTCAATATCTTCCACTCCTGTTATTCCTTACACACCTCTCTTGCACCCCTCAACTTGCTTATAGATTTTGAAACACTGATAATGGTTTAATGATAATGTGGACCTAAATGCAGACCATGATATGGACTCAGCAATGGAGCTGGATGGTATGCTGGGGCGGCAATTACAGTTTTCACAGCTGGAGCCAGGATTGGTGCAACAATGTGTCCATGGCCATGTACAATTGTCGAGCTCGAATGCGAAATGGCTGGTGGAAGAACATGCACTGCCTTAATGATAGGTGCAGGATGGACAACTGGAGCATAACTCAGGAGTGGTGCTGCATGCAGTGGCGAGTGCAGGTATCCAGGACGTGCTGCAACCAAGGTGCACAAAGTTGAAATCGCAACGAACTGCAAAAAATCGAATTTTGTTAAGGAGTTTTCTTGTATGAATATGAAAAATCCATTTCCTTACCAATTTGAACATTTTGTTTTGTTTTTGTATAGAAGTACGAACTTGGTAAGACAAAAGTGAACTGATGTCGTTGCATATCGAATGCACCTCTTTTATATATTTTTTTTTCCAGATTCGCACAAATTACTGCAATGCGACTCATTAATCATTGCTCCACAATCAGATGCTGAGACTTACAAATCCCCAGCTTCCATCCTCCAGAATTGCACCAGCATCTGTTTCTTGTTTTGTAGTTTTTTTTTTTTTTATGTTTTGTCCAAAGACCCGGTGACTTAGATTCAATGTTGCACAACACTAATGCCAATATGACTTGCTGGCCTATTAACAGCGTGCTCCGTTGCTCCTTTGTTAGATGACATACGGCCGGCGCAGTGTCAGGCGGGGGGAACGAGGTGGCAGTAGTGCGGCGACACTGCACGGAATGGTGTTGATAGCGCCGCTGCTATATACGGTGGTGTAGGTGACTTCTTTGGCGTGACCTTCAGGGAAAATTAAAAAAAAAAAAACAAACAAACAACGCTGAAGTTTTCCCAAACGAAATCAGTGCAAACATATGAAATGCATTGCATATATGCATTATGCACAACATGACCGACGACGACGATGACGATCAACAACGACGCGACGACGGGATTGGGCCATGAATGATGGAAATAAACCTACATGGTGCAGCAGACCAGTTAATTGTGTGATCTTTTCTATGAGCTTGTTTTGGTTTGGGGATATAGACCCCCAGAGTAGCTTAAAAGTCGTGCTTCAATCCGACACGGAAAGAACTCCAGAAGGTACCTACCTCGTTCTGTTCCTTCACTCCTCATTCCAACGTTGTTTGGTAGATCGTAGATATACATAGGTAATAATTAAAAAGTGCAAAAGAGTGTTCACAAAATGCATTCTGTCTTCCTCTGCAGCATAGAATTCACGAAGAATAAACTTTATATAGTTATGTTGCATAATTATATCCGCTTAAAGTTGAAACTATGCGATTATACAAGCGAGTTCCACCTGTTCGCAATTCATGCATCGCATATTCACATCACCTCACTTATACCTGTACTTCTCTCATGAAGTTCAGCTATTGTTGACAAAAGTCTATAAAAAGCCATTATTTGTGGAAATTTGGTTTAGATCTTTGGATAAGTTTGCTGAAAACACTTCTCAGGTGTTATATTCTCAAGTTTGGTTCAATAAATACAAATTTAAAAAATGTGATTTTTATATTTTGTATCGACAATTAAGAGCAGTTTTTTTTTCATTGTTGAAGCTTTGTTTACACTAAAGGGCCAACAACTATATATCAATCTCGAAACGTTCTTAATAAATTTGAATAGATTCAAGACCGATATCGTTTTGGTTTTGGATATCGGTTACAATATTTTGTTTGTGCATATAAATACCGTACCGTATTTTGAATCAAGCTTTTAATTTGAATTCCCAAAAAAATTAAATTTTTCGCTGAATGAAGTTTTATCTCTTCTAATATCAACTCGTAGAGTTTTTCAAGACGAGGCAGAGATTAGTTTTGATCTTTTGATCTTGTGGCTAGGCCTGATCGAAAGTAATAAATAAAATTTGGTTGGTGTCAAAATTCTGCTTTTTTAAAATTCAGCTTTTCAAAATTTTCGTTTCTGGTTTATAATTTTCTGTTGTACTGAATTCTGGAAACAATAAAAAAAAAAAATACAAAAATGTAAATTTTTAAAAATTTTCCAGAACATTTTTTTATTATTTCCAGAATTTTGTAACATGAAAAAAATCAAAACAAGAACAATTATTGTCACGCATCGAAGAAATAACATACTTCAAGTCAAATTTTACCTACATAATATTTTTCTAGGTCAAATTTTTTCGACAAATAATTTTTTCAATTTTTTTTGACGAATTTTTGTTCTTGTGGTTAAAAAACAACTAACTTGGTTCACTTATTGGTATCTTACAAATTTTTTTTTACAGATTTTTTTTGAAGAACTTTTGTGTTTGACTTTTTTGACATTTTTTTTTCTTTTACGGCGAAAATAAGTTTGTAAATATTATAATGGCGCCTCTTGGAAACTGAACGTACCCTAAGCGAAGCATCGAAGTTAACGTCAAAAAAAAGACATCGGCTCCTTAGGTGTAACTAGTTACTATTATTACTTTCGTTTTGAAAATGGTGTTTTCTTGTCGATCACTGTTTTAACTATTAAAAATCGATCACTGTGTCCATGCTTTTTAAATATTAAAAATCGATAAGACTCGTCGATAACCGATGAAAATTGGAACAAATCGTATGATTTTTGTTCAAATTTTTTTCATCCTTTCTCGTTGAATTTTATAGAAGCTGTAGTTACAGAACATGGCCCCTATATCCAGACAAACAGAAAAACAGAAAAATCTGAACATCTTGGGAAAATGCGCAACCAATTTTTTTTGTTTTTACCATAGAATGTACCAAAAGGGCTTTCCGACCGGTTCCTCTTCGTTCATGCGAGCTAGGTACCGTCTCCGGAATCGTCCTTCCTCACATATGGGGCCAACAATTCTCCTTAACACTTTTTTCTGGAACGCGGCTAAGAGGTCGTAGTGTCTTTTGCTAAGCACCCAAGTCTGGGATCCATACGTGAGTACTGGCAGGACCATGGTCCTGCACAGCAGCAGTTTTGAAGTTATGGTAAGATTTCTGGATTTGAAGAGTTTTGACAGACTGTAGTAGGCTCCGTTGGAATTGAGTAGCCGCCCGCGTATTTCTTCTTTTATATTGCTGCTACAATTGACCCAAGGTATTTAAAGGATTGCACCACTTCAAATTCGTGCTCCGCTACCTTAATTGTTTGACTAACTGTTCCTCTCGCATTCGACGCCACCATGTATTTTGTTTTATTTTCACTAATGTACAGCCCCAGATTTTGTGCCACCTGCTCGATCTGTATGCAGGAATCGAGTACAGCTTGTTCGGTCCTTCCGATGATGTCAATGTCGTCTGCGTAAGCCAGTATCTGGCTGGACCTGTTGACGATGGTCCCTCTTGTTGCCGTGTCAGAGTCACGGATGGCTTTCTCCAACGCTAGGTTGAAGAGGAGGCAGGCTAGACCATCCCCTTGTCGGAGTCCTTTAAAAATGTTGATTGGTCTGGATAGTAATCCGTCTCTTCGGCTATTGATACCAATTGAATTTTTTTTAAGCTGTTCTGTTTCCATCAACAAATATTGAAAATTTATACACGAAAATAATAAATTACGGACTCACCAGCCAACAACCTCCGGAGTACGTTGTTGGCTTAGCCGTTTCATTTTTAACTACGAAAAGAGACCAAGACTTACCGACAGTCTTGTTTCACATTTTTCTCCGACAGGAGACTCTGGAATACACGAGACCGAAGCTGGACCGGGACGAGAGTGAAATAGACCTACAACCCCCCAACTGATCAAACCGAAAAAAAGTATTAATTTACCAACTGTATATTTATTACACTACTTGTTTACTACACAAAAAGTTCAGCTCCGGGAAAAGAAACCTCACTTCGTTTCGCATTTTGACATAGGTAAACAGTTCCATTTTTGTTCTCCTCAACTGCCTCGATAACATTTGTTGCTAATTGATCGCAGGTCTGAGCTGGTATTTCCGAAAAAGTCTTCTTGATAACCGCAGAATTCGGGGTCAAATTGGACGATGTGAATTGGTCGATAAGTGTTGTTTGCGTTAAGCCGGGACAAATGCAAATGAAAGAAATGCCATGGCTGGAGAAATTAACTTCATCCTAAATGATTTTATCAAAACAATTATATAGAAAAACTATTTGGGTTGAACCACTTACTGCCATTGAACGTGAGTATGAAAGAAGACCTGCTTTGGATGCACAATAGATGGGCGTTGGTGGATATGGTGCCATACCACCTGTCGAAGAAATATTCACAACCATGCCACCTTTTTTGTCTTTTGATTTTTCCAAAAATGCCATTGTGCAATAAATAACACCCAACTATGAAAATAATAGTTTTAAGTTATAATACGGAATTTTGGCATTTTGTAGAAAATAAACACTTTTCGCTTACCAAATTTACACCAATTGTAATTTCAGGATTAAATTCGTTACACAATCCACTTCCGTTGAACATTATATCAACGTGTTTCAATTTACAGAAAAGTTCATCGAAGCATTTTAAGACATTTTCCTTGCTGCAAATGTCCACCTTAAAGAAGAAAACTTTTGTCGAAGGGTTTAGTTCTGCTAATTCTTTGATGAGTTCAGGTTTTTCAGCTACATCGAGGAGAGCAAGGTTCTAAAGATTCAAATCATTAATCATTTTAATATTTCCTCTAATCTTCATCACTTACAGAAACTTTCTTCAGAACAAGTTGCTTGCAAATAGCTGAACCAATTCCACCACAACCTCCAACATAAACAACATTTTTGTTTTTTAAATCCATCGTTTCGAAGAAAGATTGTTTGTTGTTGCTCAATTGCAGTTATGAATAAGACTGAAGATATTGCGAAGCCTTATCACATTTCTTTTATGTCTTATCTTATCAGTGTTGTTCTTGAATATTATTTTGTGATTTGAAAGCGATCTTCGCACTCAGCATCCACACTTGTCACTTATCTATGTTTTTTTTTTAACACGCTGGAAAGTCATCAGCTGAGTAATAAAAATATTTATACTAGTCGACGAAAGCGAAGCGAATTTAAATTTTTAATAGAGTTTTGTTGTTGTTAAATGAAATTAAGACTCATTGTTGTATATTCTTTATTAATGGATTTAAATTATTTTTTCAATTCAATGACGGCTGTTGAATGAATAAAAAATGCTTGTTTCTGGATAATGCAAAAAAAAAGCAAATATCGGATGGCGAGCTTGGTTAGAGTAAAGCAGTGGAGGGGAAGTTGTGGTCCCAGTTCAGATTAATTATGAAGTGATGAAGATCGGATATGAACAATTTTATATCATCGGAAAGTAAATACAAAAAAGTATTCGGTCCGCTAGCAAGTTTTGAGTTTTTTGTGGGAACTTTTTCTTTGAGGGAATTAAAAAAAAAAAAATTATAAAAAAATGTCTGGCTTTGAATGAGTACAAACAATTTTAGCATGTGTGATGTTTAGCTGAGTGGTCCAATCTTTTAAACATCTTGGGTCAATCGAAATAAGAAATACGAAAGCGGCTGATCAATTCCAACAGTGCCAACTACAGAAATCTCACCATAATTTCAAAACTGCTGCTGTACAGGACCATTTTCCTGCCAGTACTCACGTATGGCTCCGAGACTTGGGTGCTTAGCAAAAGACACTCCGACTTCTTAGCCGCGTTAGAGAGATAAGTCTTAAGGAGAATTGTTGGCCCCATATGTGAGGAAGGACGATTTCGCAATCTACCTTGAAGCAGACATAGGGACAAAAATTAAGCTCGGTAGACTCCGGTGGGCAGGGCACCTAGCTCACATGAGCGAAGAGGAACCGGCTCGGAAAGACGTTTGTAGTACATTCCATGATAGACGGCCGCGTGGTAGACCATGCTTGCGCTGGAGAGATGGCGTAGACCAGGACACCCGAAGCCTTGGGGTGCGCAACTGGATGGCGTCGGCTGGATACCAATTATAACTACCTTGGTTTTTGATAAAAAAAAAATATTTCCTTTAAACCTTTAAAAACCGCAACTACATACATTCGGCTATAAAATGGCTTCTAACTTAAAGTAAACATTTTGAAATAACATTAATAAACCTTTATTTATTATTTCAACAATGCAGTTAGTAGCTCATTAATATATAAATTTTCAAGACCTCCTCAGAACAGCTATCCAAAACCCTCCTCATAAGTAGAATCACATTTTATCATCACGGGGCACTTAAAGGGGCTCTATACAAAAAAATTCTTTTTATCTGATACAGGAAGTGTTAGATTTGAAAAATCATTTTCTCAAGCTATTAACCTAAAAACCAACATATTTCAGAAATTCATACAATACCCCATTATTGCCTTATGGCAAACAATTTACCGTGCAAATTGCCCCACACTATCTATCTATACCAATCACTCTCGCCCATTTAATTTACCATAAACCCAAACACTCAGAGCTACCGCGCGTTTCCAGCAGCCAACACCTATATGAACATGGAGGCGCGGAATGGCAACTATAGGTAATAGGTATACCAAATGGAAAATCTCATGCAAATCATGTTGCATACCGCCATCCAATGAACTCTGTATCTATTAACGGTACATTATTAGACCAAATGAATTGCCACTTTTCTGGAAAAAAATAAAAATAACAATAACAATAGGTAATGTGAACAAATCAGCGACGAAAAAAAAGAGATGGAAGTTTAGACTCAAACCACCCCCCACACCCTCTTCAAGCCCCACCTGTTCCATTGTAAATAATTGAGAAATCCCAGCTGCCGTCGACTGATGCCAGAGTCGCGCAACACACAAAAATGACTCCCAAACCAAAAAGTGTAACTATCTAATGCCAGCAGACCTAAATTTTAGCATGATGCTAGTAAAGCCCCCTGTGGCGTTTTGTTGGCTTGGTGTGTTGGAACACACGCTGGCACAATCGAATTATGAAATCTCATCAAGGAATCTGACCAAATGCTCTGTTGACATGGAACATAGCTTAGGTACATGTGGAAGCAGTAGTTGAATAATTCGAAATTCAAATTTGTAGCTTGGATGACCTTTAACCCAGGGAAAATGTGAAGCTGTGGTATACAGGCAGACTTTACATGAAAACATCCTGCCTGGGTTGTGTATGAGCTGATATGGATTTTCAAATTTGTTTTTGTCCATTTTTAATGCGGTCGAAATAACGGTGTTTGGTTAATTGGCACAAATAAATTCTGCTGTCTGTCTACCTTACCTACATAATTGGAGGTGGAATTCAGCAATGGAACATAGAAACATGTCGTCAATAGCATTCCACGGAAAATCCCGGAAATGTATAGTGGCCAGTCCCACCTATAGACGCGCGCGTGTAGCCCAAATTCAGTTCAAAGTAAAGTTCCCAATTGGATTGGACTACTTGGCCGTCACATTAGGATAAAAATTCCTAGTGACCACAGATGTGGAACCACAAACAATACAATTTATTTTATTTCGTTTTTCGTTGCATGTGCAGCCCAGCGATTTAATCGCCAAAAACACTGTGGCAATATAATATTAGTTGGGTTTATTTGTGGCAGGCGGCATGCAGCAGCAGCAAAAAAAAATTACTACTGATGACTGCCCACGTCGTCGTCGTCGGTCGGTCGGTTGTAATGAAACTTTTTTTTGAAAAGTAAGTGCAAGTAATAATGACACTATCTGGAAATGACTATGACGATGGCGATGGTAGGAAAGAAAAGTGTCCATGCGATGGACACTGCCATATAGACAAAGCGAAAGGGCCGATATCGTAAATCTCATTAGTGATGTCAGTTGGAGTGATGATGTGGAAGCAGAGCAGCCAGCAGCACGAGGTAGGTGTACGTAGTAACTTTCAACTTCACTTGAATGAGAAATATGTAATTTATTAAGCAATTGCTCTTAGGGCAAGAAAAGTTTTATGATCCCGAACGTTCGTTTGTTCGTTCATTCGGGTGTGATCGCTTCAAATGGATTTGTATCGCTTTTTTTTTTTAATAATATGTACCAAGTTGTTGTAGGTTGAAGTTGCATAATTGGGTGAACTTAGATGTACGAGCTTGCGATAGGTTTATAATAATAACAGAGTTGTACCATTTTTCATAAGAGATCAATGTTTCCATGAAAACGGTTAGCACAGAGACCAATTCAAAAAATGATTTGAAAAGAAAGAACTCAGATAAATGACTAGACTGTCATGACATTGGACATAGCGTTGCAAAAATGCACCTTGAGAACATCTGGAACTTAACTGATGATAAGTTTAGATTAAAGGCAGAACTGTAATAGTCGGACGTGGTAGGAAGCTAATGTCAAAACCAAACGAAAATTAGTTTTTCGAACACTCAAATGGAAGTCAGCCATATTATGTGCTTCCACCATTTTGATTTTTATCAATTCACTTTCGCAGGAGCGAACGATGAGCGCTCTTGCTATCGATAGCGAAAGTTAACGAGGCCTAACGAAAGGCACCAAACCGCAATCATTTGCGCGCTTCAGCTGAAGTTCGACAATTATAGTTCTACCATAACTTAATAATGAGTTTGAGAGTTAGTTGAATTATCTAATCGATTTTTTTTATTTTAATTTGTTTGTCGTGTTTTTGCACTTTAAAAAAATTGAAAAATGTCATTGAGGGTGAGTCATGAGCAGTAAGCCAAAATGCTAGAGCGTGTAGGTTGGGTTGAAACAAGGAAATAATAGTATGGGAGGGAATCTATTCCCTCCCTTTGTTCAGAGGGGCAATTTTCGAAAAAAATTGACTTAAAGTGGAAAAATAAATTATTTGAAATCAACGGCTTCATTTACAATGCTGTACGATCATTTTTTAAAAAGCCAAAAACTTCTCTCATTTTGTTTTTAAATAAATCTATTCCAAGGAATGGTTTTTGAAAAATAAATTTTCAAATTCAAAGTTTTGTATGTATAGTGAGATGAAATTTGCAACTTAAGAATTTAATTTACAGCGATTCAAAAAATAGTTTTTAAGTTTTTGAACAAAAAACACTAGGTACTTTTGGGAACTCAATATTTTAAAATATTTTGGATTTTTTTTTTAAATTACATTTCTAAGTGTATAGTATTAAATAATAAAAATTTGGCTGTGTTTTTTTTTTCTAAAAATATTAAGACATTTGATAAATGTACCTCTATACCTTAGAAATAATATTTTGAAAAAAACCGCTATATAAATGTAAAAAACATTGTTTTCCGATGCCTATTCATTCAAAGAAAAAAATTCAGTTAAGCTTTTGGCAGTTTTCGATTGTTATGCTTTTAAAGATTGTTTTGAGAGTCATGAAATTCAAATTTTGTTTAACGAAACTTTTGGAAAACCTGAAGCTTTTTCAATTTTTTAAATAAAATTTCTCAACCGTTATTTGGTGAAAGATAGGGGAAATTTTCAATAATTCTATTTGGTTCCGCAAACAACAATACCTGATATAAAAGCAGATAACAAAAAAAATTTTAGATTCGAAAATTGTTCTAACGGTTTTTATGGAATTTGAAGTTGGTAAAAAAAAATATTTTCAAAGAACTGTATTTTTGGTTTACGAATTTTTCGATTAGTTCCAATGAAAATGTATAAATTTTTTTTTTTGAATTTTGAAAGAATTATGTATTTTTTTAATTTAATATTTTAAAAATCGTTAAATCCATTTTTTAAAAATTATTTTAAGTTATTTTTTATGTGTATAGAAATATATTCATTAATATAGTCAACATACAAACCAGTTCTTTTCTTCTTTTTTTGGTCATTTTGGAAAATCAGATTACCGAAAACGATTGCAACTTTTTTTTTTCAAAAATAAAAATTTAAATAAATATTAGCTCACTTTTAATAAAAAAATTGATGGTACCATTACCTCCCATTGAATAATTTTTTTGATCATCGTTTAAAAAACAAAAAAGTTTCTTTGTTTTGGAAAGCAGTGCAAACAATTGGTGCATTTTTATGTTTTGTTCAAAAAATATTATTTTATTGCGATATTCTTGTTCATATATTTTAGATCCGTGAACTTATTGAAAAAAGAAGAATTTAAAAGTCAACTTCAAAATTGAGTGCTGCCCTAGGTCTGTGGACTAGTTGGTCAAAAAGAAAATCATAGGCTGCATGCATATGCATTTATGTGGATGAATAATTATTTACTAATAAAGGCTAAGACAAAAAAAAAACAAAAAAACATTTCTAATTTATGTGTCCGACAAGCAATTAGTCAGAACTTCAAAACCAATCGAGTTGAACTTGCATGTTATCTCTGCTTGCGGAAGCACATTACCAGTTGAAAGAATATGACGTACTTATTTTGAATGAGAAGTTGATGTATTCCTGATTAAAGCTTAAATTCGTATTTTTAGCCAATCCTAGCACAGGATTCCTTTTTTTTTAAATTAATATTCTTTTTTTCAATATGTATACAATTTGCAACGAATTAAATTCAAACTCATATTCGAATGAAAAAAGGACAAACTAGATTCTTTTTGTTTTTTTTATTATTATAATTTTTTTTTTTAATCAATTCATTTTATCACAACGCTAAGTATCCCTGAATAAACAATTCTCAGTCCAATCTCTAGCCGTCCGTTTCATCATCAGTCATCATCAGTCTTACCAAGCTTGGTGGTAAGCAAGTGGAGCATTATAAAGGGTCTGAACCAAAGGTGAAAGATGTGCCCTGGCAAGTCCATTCAAAGGAGCACTGACAGAAACATGGTTGGTGTAGTCCGGAGCCTGGATGGTGTGAGTATATTCGTATCCACTTGATGGCAGACCAGCTGAATAGACCAATTCAGAGCCTAGACCTAGATGTCCGGCGGCAGCAATGGCGAGAAGAGCAAAAAACACCACCTTGACAAAAAAAAAGAAACAAATTGAATTGAATTTAATTTTATATAAAAATTGTTAATGTTTTTCCTTGCAACTTAAGTTCTTGTATGAGATACTTACAAACTTGAACATTTTGATAATTTTTTTTTTTGATATTGTTCTTGTGAGTCTGTGTTACTTGAACAGGGAACTTGGAGCGTATGATTTAGTTCCGAGAGCCTTCATTCGTTTTATACCAGAAAAAAATTGTATAAGTTCAAAAATTGGATCAACCCACGGGGTGGATGTCGACAACGACAACGACCGAACGACGTGCAATACCCACCTGTATGTTTTCTTTCTCTCTCTCTCTCTCCACTTATATCATGTATAAGTACGTATCTTATGGATAAATGTACTCGTAGCTTTGTGGTTTAGAATGTCATGGAAAACACAATAAGCAATTACTAACTTGCTCGTATAGACGCACTGATCTACGACCACGACCTTCATACAGCTTGCGTGATGTTGTTTGTTTTTACTTCATTCTGTGAGCGATGTCTGACGATGGAAAACCAAAACAAAGCAAAAAAAAAGTATCTCAACTTTATTTACTTCAACTTCATTGCCGGTTGTATCTCTTTCATAATTAAAAAAAAAAAGAAAGAGAAATGTAAAATAAATTGATTCTTGTGCTTAGTCATTGCGTTTGTTTCTTGTTTGAGCCATAACAACTATAATACGTGTATGATGATGAAGTGTGTCTCGGTTCACAGTTTAATTTGAATACAGTTCTAATTAGCAATTGAACTTGATCCGCCAAGCCGTCACCGAAACCTGTTAAGATTTATTGGAGACATAGACATCAGCTTTGGTAATACCAAAATTCCTACCGGTTATCTAGCTTCTAGCAATATAAATAGTGTTAAAGCCGGAGTTATTCTTAATCCGATTAAATAATATAGATTTGATTTATTTTTGGCTGACGTTTTGATTGAATTTCTATTGTTAATTTAATCGGTGGGTGATTGTTCTTTTTTTGTAGGTACCTAATTTTTTTCCGGATCTGAAATTTTTATTGACACTTTGATAATGATTGATATTTTTGTTAAAATTAGTGCAGGACATAAAACTGTAATTATTTTAAGCGTTGGTTAAGGTCGTACTTAATTCCGGAAGATTGAATTGGAGCTTGAATTCAGTTCACTACATACAAAATTTAGGCTTTGCAAATATTTAATACTGGTTAAGTTACCCATTGCACCTTAGACTTGAAACCGAATAATCAGGAATTTTTTTCAAATAATCGCATTTTAGATATTTGGATTTGATAGGACCCTTACATTTCTGACGATTGTTGAGCCAATAGACGAGAAAAAACTGAGTCTTGCAATTCTGTTTGTCTGTCGGTTTGCCTCGACCTTTAGCCTAAACTGCCAAAGTGCCGATGTTCTTCAAAGAAGGAAGGAAAGAAGGAAGTTCTTAGGTAATTCCCTTGAGGGGAATTTGATTTTTTTTAGCTCCATAAATAACGGTACTTTTCATATCGTTAAGACAAGTTAAAAAAAAAATATAACGATTTTGAGGATTTGTTTTGATTTTTTGTTTTCAAAATAACAATTTTTTTTTACAAAAATTAAAATTTTTTTTTTTTTTTTGAAAAACGGCTCTAACTATTTGTAAAAATTCGTATTTTTATGATATACATGTATAAGCCCTACCATCTTTAATTTTGAGCTCAAACTTTTTTTTAGCTTATTTTAGTATCTAATAATAGTTTGTATGCTTTTCTTTTAAAGCTATGGGATTTTTGAGTTCGGAGAAAAAATATTCTCAGTGTATTTCAGAATCTTAAGTTGAAATAGTCCAACTATGACTACTCACAATAGTTAATCGAAAATCGGTTGTGGTTTGGCGAAGGAGAACCAGTCAAAGGAAAATAGAATAAAAATTATAAAACAGTTCTGTGTCAACAAGGAAAAACAACATAAGTCACTTTTTGTAGTTTTTCAGGAAAGCAGTTTGAATTTTTATGTTGTCTTTCCTTATGCAGTCTTAGGCAGTTTTGTAAATGTTCTGATCTTAATTCGACTTATGTCGTTTTTCCGCATTGCGCATTCCGCAAAAAAAAATTAATTTTTATTAGGAATAGCTACACAAGTGACGACACAAGTGACGACACAAGTCGACTTATTTTTTCAAAAGGAATTGCAAGCAAAAGCTGAGCATAGAAAACGACTTATGTTGTTTTTTTTTCTAGGCTATAATTCAGAAACCATAAGAGATACAAATACGAAAACATATTGGAAGTAGAACCGCTCGTTGCACCTCCGATGTTATCAAAATCTCAATTTCGACATAAGTCGACTTATACTGTTATTTCTTGTTGCCACAGAGTTATAAGTCGAAAACGAAGCGAAAAAGAAAAATTTACTTGTTAGGTGTTTCGGCTTGAAATGACCTTAGGAATTGATGGTTTTCTTCTGTGGTTGTTATTTTGGGAAACCCTGTATTTTTGGATTCGAAAAAAAAGTATCGAACTCGAACTCCATAATTAATGCCTGGAATACAACTTTAACAAAAAAATTTTCCTCTATTTTTGTAGGTAATCAAAATTATTTGGTCAAGAAATATTTTTAAAAAAAATTGAAAAATTTTATTCTCATCTTGGTCTCGTCCTGGTTTCAACTCAGAATTTCTATAATTTAGTCTTTTTTTAAAACGAGAAACAATCATTTTTTTCTAGAGGCATTTTAATATTTACCTATGTGTATAAATATTTAAATTTTGTTTCAAAAACACAGTTTTGATTTGATGATTTCCCTTACTGAAAACACCAACGAGATTCTAGGCAAGTCTCGTCTCGGATGCCTTAAAGGAAGTAAGTTCCGTCCCGGTCCCAGTCTCGGTCTCGTTATTTTTGGTTTTTGATTTTCTTAAAATAAAATATACAGAAAAAAATTATTATTTTATTTTATTTTTAAACTTAATTATATAACTTAATACTAAAAACTTGTATACTCTTTTTTTTAACACCTTCTTTAAAGTGTCATATATTTTTCAAAAATTCTTACTTTTTGTTATACTACAGAAACAAATGTCATCTTCATTTTTTTTAAATTTTTATTTTGAATTCTTTTAAAAATTCAAATAAGAATATGTATTTACATATGCTTTTTCAAATTTTTACTTGCGGCCAGGTACTATATGGCGAGTTTTGGAAAAATCGAACTCGAGATATTAATCAGACTTAACATTATGATGAAAGAGAACGCGAAAAAAGTGGGTATGTCTGTCTGTTGGTCTGTCTATACCTCGACCTACAGCCTAAACTATTGAAGCGATTTTCTTCCAACTTTGAAATTTTTTTTTTAGCTCCGTTTAGACAAAACATTTTTATCTCGAAAATGGCTCTAACGATTTTGATGAATTTTTTAAATCGGGTTTGTCAAGTTACCTAATTTAGTCCAAAAACATTTTCGAAAAAACCGTTATTAACGGTACTTGCCATAGAGCCGGATTTTTGGTTTTCGGTTTTCTCGTAAACAATTGGACGGATTTCGATGAAAATTTTTCTAAAGGAGGTCCTATATAATCTTAATAATATTGCATATCAAAATTATCAAAAAATATTTTTTTTTTGAAACTAATAAATATATTTTTTTTAAATTTTGGTTTTTAGTGTATGTTATAAAGTACTAAAAATGTGCATACCAACTTTTTTTTTTATAAAAATACTTAAAAAAATATTTTTTGAAAAAACAGCTAGTATGTATAACGATTTTTGAAATTTTTTTTTTTAAATTTTTATTTTTATGATACATAAGATGGCATCTTCAGTTTTAAGATTAAACTTCTTTTTTGGTTTATTTTTTCAATTCAAAAATTGATTTTCAAGCTTTTTCTTATTTTTACTTGTGACTATAATCAATAGTAGGTAGTCGGGTAATATTGTATTTTTTTCATTTGACTTCAAAAAACAAGATGTTATAGTGCTGTAACATGGGAGGATTCAAATTAATAGAAACCGTGCATAGTCAAAATTTGTTGCCTACTGTTATTTCGGAACGAAAAACAGAAAAAAAAAACATTTCAAATGTCTAAATTCAAATCTTTGATCTTTCAAATATTAAAAAAAAAAGAATTTTGTTAGAATGACTAGGACGAGACAGAAATCTTACAATTTTTATGTTGGTAAGTCTTAATATTTATCTCAAAATTTAATGAATTATTAATTTAAAGGTTTCGATGTAATTTTTTTAATTTTCTCAGACTACCTACTAATAAAAAAAATTAAAAAAAAATTATATATGTATTTAGGTTCTCAATATTTCACTCTCCTCACACCTTTTATTTAGAATTAATATAAATCTCAAAAGAAAACACAACTTTCTGTCGTTTATACCTGAATATTTATATTTTAGGAGCTTCCAGATTTATTTTAAACTTCCTCAGTAAAACAAAGAAAAATAAAACTGTTTTATGTTTTCTTATACAAAAATATACATACATAGGTATATTTGAATATAACGAGTAGAAGATTTTTTTGTTTTTCTTTCCTTATAAAAAAAAAAAATACAAAACAAAATTCATTTCCATAGAAACATTTAGGTACGTCTTTCAATTTGAAAATAAATTTTTTTTTTAAATTTTTTAAGGAAATTCCAAATATTGACATTTCACAAACTCCAGGATGATGTGTGTTTAGCAACAACTTTTTATTCACATTTAATTATCAATATAAATATTAAATGCAAAGAATGGTTTGAAGTTCTTGCTAGGAAGCAGTATATTCAGACTTTTCCCCCATTAAATCTGTTTCCGATGATTCCCAAAATCTTTTTTTTTTTATCAAAAAGAAGAAAAAAAACATAAGACAATAAAATTTTTCTTTTCAAATTCGTTTAATTGTATAAGATTTTATAATTTTTCTAAGTAACTGTCATTTGTTTAACAAATAAATAATTTAACTGTCCAACTGCCCGTCAATCGTCGAAATTACCAACCATGGCCATATGCATAAGCCGATGGAGCCGAATGCAAAGCAATTGGTGCTGAATGGTATGCAATTGGAGATGCATGATGGGCATAGCTGATGTGAGCCGATGGAGCAGCATACGATGTGTGAACCAATGGAGCACTATGGACGATTGGAGCAGCAGCATAGGTCTTTACAACTGGGGCAACAATTGGTTGGACAACATGAGCTGAGTTATGGACGACTGTGGAACTCTGGTGGGACACAGCTGTTGGTACACTCTTGACGATGGCGCCAACTTTAGCAAGTGAATGCTCTTGCACAATTGGAGCTGAGTAGACCACTGGGGCAGCTTCATGGTAGAGTCCTGGACGGGCAGCAGCTACAGCGAGAAAAGCAGACAACACCACCTGTTGATTGTAAATATAAAATTAAAACTAAAGTCTAACTATCTGGGCGTAGATCTATGCAAATTTTTTTTTTTTTTGAAAACTTACCAACTTGAACATTTTTAAGATTTTTGGGTTTGGGTTTTTTGTTTAAGGAGGTCTGTGTTGACAGAAGAACAAATGGATTGCTTATGCTTTTTACCACCGAGGTGCTTAGCTTTTATACTCAAATCTTTCAGTGTCAAAATGATTTACTTTTGCTTTCAACTCAAGGAAATACTACGAGTATAACGGAGTGGCTTATTCACAATTGTGATACAGCACACATATGGTCCAATTTCTTGCGTCACAATAAAGACCTACTCTCGTAAAAATGAAATAAAAATGGGTAATTGCAATACAAACTTTATAATGACTTAATACTTGTTTTTTTTTTTTTGAATACTTATATTTTATTCAGCTACCGGCTAACGATATTTTACTGGCTGTAATATTGTGTCCGGTAGTAGGGGGAATTTCGTGGTTTTCTTTGTGGTGACCGTGAAAAGTAATTCTCTTTTTTTTTTTTTGTTGAGATTTTCATTTGTTTTGTGCTTTTGAGATTTGAACGTGCGATGCAGGGCGTAGATAGATATAATGGCGTAGATATCGTGTTGAATACCAGGTGTGCTGTAATCGCTTTATTGGATTTTTCTTTTACATTTCAATTTGATTTGGGGCTTTAATAAGATTAAATGAAAAATATCTTTATTTAATTGAGGATAATGTATAGACGACCTAAAAAAAGATTATTGAATGAATTGATGCAATACTCGAATATTTGAATAAAATACTTGTACAGAATATTTTTTTTAATAGTAGATAATTGCATTCTTATTATTTCTTAATTTTTTTTTAACCATTTGAGACAATTAATCTTTAAATTTTGGTTAGAAAATGTAAGGTTTGCGAAATAAATAAGTGCTGGAGGGGGGTGAAGGTGCTCTTTTTTAAGAATATTTTGAAAATCAAGAACTGTATTAGTCGGAAAATTTGCACAAGAATATGAAAATTAAATTAAATTTCCTTAGAAAAATAGATTCATTCATATATAAGGTAGGAACGATAAGACTATGACCGGAAAAGAAATAAACAAGTTCATTCAAAGGTTTTTATTATGATTATGTTTATATGTGGGACTTTTCAGTATTTCTGGTAAGGCTGGAAAATTTAGCTAAATTCGAGAATTAAACTTAATGAACGTTTTTACAGACAATACAATTTTTAACAAAAAAAGATGTTTTTAAAAAATTTATAAAAAATAGTAAATTAGGAAAAATTTTCAAAATACAACAAAAAATACTGAAAACATTGGTAACACCTATTCAAGCATAAGCATTTAAAAAATTTTTTTTTTTCTATTTTTACTTGTAAGCCTATTTTAACTTTACTCTATTTTTTTAAAATCATAAATTTGTATGCAAGTTCTAAGTATTTAATATAAAATTTCAAACAACATTATCTACCCGTTTTCAAAATATTGAAATACAAAAAAAGTAAAATAAAAAAAATATTGTTTTGAAAATTTTGATATGCTCATTTTCAATGTTATTGGAGAACTGATGCGTCGATTTTTTTTCCGAGGAAGATTTTTTTTGCGTCGATTTTTTTTTTAAATAAATAAAATTGCTTACGCTTATAGAAAATAAATGTATAAAAATTGTTAGTCATTTTTGATAAAAAAGTTTTGTCTTAACCGGTTTTTAAAAAATTAAAAATAATATTAATTATTAAAAATTATTTCTAGGGAAAGGGAATCATCTAAAAAACTACAAGTACATAATTACAAATTTGGCGATTAAATAAATTAAATACATGCAGACTGACAGAAAGAAATTTAGATTGACAGACTTGCGCATGCGCAACCCACTTTTGTGTGTTCTCTATTGACGTAATTTCTAGTCCAATCAATATTATTATATCAATATCAAAATGACCTGAAAAAAATAAATTTGTGAAAAGAAAATTCAAAACTTCTGTCGAAATAAAAGTTGTCAAGTTAAACCTAGAAGTAGAGTAACCTAGTTACTCCGTTTAGGATCTGTTTACTGTTTAGTCGTCAGTCAGCCATACGTGAGTTTCAAGGAATTCTGAATGAGCTATGTATTTTAATACAGATTTTCTTCTATGTATTTTAAAATAATTATCCAAAAAATTTGCATGCATATCAACAACATACATACATTTTTTTCAAAAAGTTGTTGCTCAAAGAAATGATTATCAAAGAAAAGAAAAATTATCAAAACAAAAAATTGTTAAAAAGAATAAAAATTTGTTAAAAACTAAATTTTGAAAAAAATCCAGGACTACCACAAAAATTAGGAATTTTAATCGATTTTAAAAATTAATACACGTCGATTATTTTGCAGGCACAGGCAGGAAAAAAATCAATTAAATTAGCTTTTTGAATTTTTAGCTTATTGGCTGCTAATTTGTTGTGTTAATTATGTAACTTTCATAGTTTTAAAAAATATCAAAATTTGAAAACGGAAATACCCAATAAAACGTAAAAACGAAAACATTTTAAAGTTTTGTTTATATAGATTTTATTGAAGGCATTCATATAAGTTGCATTTTTTGTACAATAATCTATTTTGTACCATTTTGAAATTCAAATTTCAGATTATTATTATTATTTATTATTTATTAGCTATTCTGCCTTAATACAAAATACATTTTCTTTTTCACTTATTCATTATATTAATATTGTTATATAAATCAAATTGATTTTTTAAACAAAAATATACTTATGCACGGGCAAAAGCCTCCCCCATTGTTTTCCATTCATTTCTGTTGTGAGATTTTTGAAACCAAAGTCTGTCGAATGCATGAAGCTCATCTCTCCATTTTTTTGGCTGACGCCCAACTGACCTGGTACCACTAAACGGTGTCCACTCTGTGCACTTTTTTGACCACCTGCCATCTGACTACCGCATGAAATGTCCTGCCCAGTCCCATTTCAGCTTTCTCGTCTTCCAAACAACATCTTCGAATCATTATCCATGAGCGTATGTCGACATTTCTTACTCGCTGAGATCTTCTTATTTTAAGCATTGCTCTTTCCATTGCCCTTTGAGTTGTTGAAAGTTTCTTTTTTATCGCAATGTTGTTTGTCCATGTTTGGGAGCCATACGTGAGTATGGCAAAACTGTGGAGTCGAAAATGTATTTTTTGGTATCGTTTGAGATATTCGATATTCCAACATAGATTTTACGTCCCAGAATTGCCTCCATCCGTTCGTTGTCCTTCGTGAGATCTCCTTTTCTTCTATTGAACGAAACCAATTGCCCTAAATATATGAAGTCCTCTACATATTCAATCAGCTCTCCATTAATATGTATAGGTGCTCTGGTCGCATTTGTCATGACTTTTGTTTTATTTTCGTTTGCATGAAGACCTGCCCTAGAGCATTCGAGAATTAGTTCGTTTATCATCTTTTGAAGATCTTCAGGGTTTTCATTCATCAGAATAATATCATCAGCAAACCTTAAGTTTGAAAGATATTTTCCGTTGATTCTTATGCCAATATGATCCCAGTCTAATTTTCTGAAGCATTCTTCTAGAGTAGCTGCGAAGAAAGGTGGTGATATTGGATCTCCTTGTTTAGTTCCACTTTGTAGTTTAAATGGCTCTCCAAAGTTTCAGTTTTTATCTGAGCAGTGGAAGAATCATAAATTTTTTTGAAGATTTTTACCCGACGACAATTTATACCTTGATTAAGAAGTGCATTCCACATGAAGTCTTGGTTAATGGTATCAAAAGCCTTTTTAAAATCAATAAAAATGAAATAAACCGGTAATCGGTATTTCAGATAGAAAATATTAAATTTTCTATTTTTATGTTAATAACATTTTTTTCGATTTGTTGGTTTTGAAGAAGTAACGAGCCAACAAACTTGAAAAATATTCTTAACTTTGGTAAGTATAACTAATTTTACCCAAATGTATAAATAGTAACTTTAAAATATAAGATGCTGATGCTTAATAGATGTTCTCCTTCTGGCTATCTACCGTTCTATGAAATTAAACTCAAAGAGTCTTAATTTCATAATTTGATTTGCGAACTTCACAATCGTCATGCATCCTTAGAAACACAAGTTAGTTAAGTCATTGTGCTGAGAGAATTCGAATTGTCTCAAAGTGATTGTGTTTTACAAAATATATTGATCATAAATCACAAAATGAACAAACAGAAACAATAAAGCAACCATAAGACGAGAAGAAAAACGCGATTTTTCGTTCCACCTGGATATGCTTCATAAATTTTTAGTAAAACAAAAAAAAATCCAAAACAAAGAATCAATGACTTTCAATTACATTCTGATAAAAAATAGAAGTATTATTGCAGAATTAAAAAAAAAAAAATAAATAAATTAATTTAATTATTTCGACTTCAGTGAAGCTTAGTATTTTTGCAAACCAACCCAAAGAACGCACACTGTGATTCACTTTGACTTCAAATTCAAAAAAATTGTTTTTTACCTTCATCTTTGAAGTGATTTATTATACAGGGTGAGTCATGAGCAATGCGACAAAATGCTAGGGCGTGTAGGTTGCGTTGAGACCAGAAAAAAATCGTATGGGAGGGGGGGTCTATTCCCCTCCGATTAGCCGGGAGGGGCAATTTTCGAAAAAACTGACTTAAAATGGAAAAAAAATTATTTAAAATCAACGGCTTCATTCACAATGCTGTGCGATACATTTTTGAAAAGCCAATAACTTTTTCTTTCATTCTGTGTTTAAATAAATCTATTCTAAGAAATAGTTTTTGAAATATTAATTTTCAAAGTCAAAATGTTGAAAAAAAAAATTGAAAAAAAAATTTCAAATTCATTTTTTTCAAAATTTTACGTAATTAAGTGCTAATTTTAATTTCAAAATTCAATGCTGTTATTAATTTTAAGTCCAAATAAAAAAACCGGATGCAAAAATTTTATGTCGTTCTCAAGAAATTAAAAAAAACCAAAACCACCTTTTTCTAAGAAAAACATTTATTTTTAACTATTTCTTAGAATAGATTTATTTAAATACAGAATGAAAGAAAAAGTTATTGGCTTTTCAAAAACGTATCGCACAGCATTGTGAATGAAGCCGTTGATTTTAAATAATTTTTTTTCCATTTTAAGTCAGTTTTTTCGAAAATTGCCCCTCCCGGCTAAACGGAGGGGAATAGACCCCCCCCTCCCATACGATTTTTTTCTTGTCTCAACGCAACCTACACGCCCTAGCATTTTGTCGCATTGCTCATGACTCACCCTGTATTATGTTAAAAATGGACTCACATTTCAGGTGTACTAAAAATGCGCAGTTTACTTTATTGTTTTATTTACTTTTTATTTCCAAATATTACTGTACAAACAATTTAATTAGATTCTAATCATTGGCTATATTTCCTTACCACGAAGAAGCGTATGAGAAAGGTGAAGAATGTCCATAGGAATAATGAGCTGGAGTTGCATCATGTCCATAGGAATAGTGTGCACTTGAGTCATGGAGGGAATAGTGAGCTGGAGCGGATTCGAGGTATTCATAATGAGCTGATGGAGCTGAATAGCTGTGGTGAATTGGAGAAGCAACGTATGAGCTGTGAGGACTGTAGACTGACTTGACAATTGGAGATGCATAGGACTTCACTACTGGAGCATAAATCGGTTCAACGTAATGAGCTGAATCGTGGATGATGCTTGAGCTGTGATGAGAGACAGTGCTTGGCAAGCTCTTGATATACGATCCACCATATTTAGAGTATCCATGATCATGGACAATGGGAGATGAATAGACAACAGGAGCCGATTCGAGATATCCTGGACGGGCAGCAGCTACAGCGAAGATAACAGACAAAATCACCTGTTGAGAAAAAATTGAATTTATTTATTCTTCCTTTGAAATTGATATTTTGAAAAACGCGAAAACTTACAAATTTGAACATTTTGGTTTGTTTTTTTTAGAGAGATCTGTGTTGACTGAAAGATAATACAACTTTATTTGATGTCTCTTCTAAAATTGTTTAGATCTTTTATACTTTGTTTCTGTGAATTTAAAATTTAAGTCATTGAATTTCAATTTCATCTGAAAAATAGTAAGCTTCTTCTTCTTTTTTTTTCATCTTCTTCGGATGTCGTTTGAAATGGCCATGAATTAAAGATCCATTGTTTTTGGGAGGCTTTTTTGCATTTGTTTTGTTTTCGTTTTTTTTTTTCTTTTTCAAAATTTTATTATAGTCCGAAATGATGGCACGCAGCTTCATTTCAAGTTCATGGTTCATTCATCAGTATCATAAGTTATACCTATAGGTTTTATTTAGGCTGACTGCGATTTTTCTTTTGTTATTGTTATTAATCTTTTTTAAATTGAATTAACTTAATCATTTGTTTTTTTTTCTCATTTCAAAGATATCTTTTTTTTTGTGGTAAAATTTATAAGTGGGTACCTCTAAGCTATGAGCTAAAAATAATTAAGTTTGTTAAAAAGGCGTTGATGGGATAGATTGTGTGTGTTTGTGTGAATTGTTCGCAAATTTAATTGCAAAGTAATGATGTCTTTTGTTTCGATTAATGAGTGGGACTAGCCCACTTGTGTTTTATTTTAATTTTGGGCAATTGTATTATTCAAAAAGAAAAAAAGAAAATAGGAATCGTTGACCTCAAACACAAATTGTAAACACGCCAAGTTTTAGTACACAATCTAATAGGGATTCAAAATAACAAAACTATTTGTACTTTCCATATTAAGTCATAAACAAAATTTACAAGAAAAACATTTCAAACTGGCCACAAACCAAATCGTCACACTCCAGCGTTAATTGGGTTACCAAACTAGATGGCGCTCACTTATGCTTTATCTATCTACATTATTTCACTGATATCAAGAATTTATTGTTACGCTTTGGTTTAACCTAAACATAACAGTAATATTTAAAGACGATTTAATGCTTGTAAAATCCAAACAAAAATCAATGACTTAATTACCTATTTATAATTGCATATGGTTTTTGATGAGAAAAAAATAAAATCAAGTTCGCGTGTCAGTTCTTTTGTTTTATTTGGGACAATCAATTATGAAGGCAAACAAAAATAATTAGATTCTATTAATATTATTATTGAACAAGTTTATTTTTATTTGAAGGTGCAATTGAAGAATCCAACACACGTAATTGGAGAAAATAAAAATTGAAAGTTGTTTATCTGGTTAATAAAAAGAATTGTTCATTATTTATAAATGATTTTCTTTTTCCCACAATTGGAAATAAATATTGATAATTTTGTGAATATTTGTAAGAATCCGATTTCCAATTTTCCATTGGTTAAGAATGAACTTGTGTGCTACTAAACAAATTTAAATAATTTTAAATATTTATTTAAATTTTTTTATTTAATTTGTTATTCAAAATTGGATGATTAATAAATTCATAGAGTTTGGAAAAATGTCTAAGGAAGTAAAAATAAACATATGTTGCAAATGTTTATTTTTACTTCTTTAGAGGTTAGAAAGGAGAGGAGGTGCAATTTTGTTATTGAAAAGCTTGAAAATAGTAACTTTCTAACCTCAAACATTTATTGTTGATCTTTTTCAATACTGACTTAACTTCAATTACATATTTTGGTTCGGGACACTTTTGTTATTGAGTGTAGGTTCTTTTGAATAGATGGATGTGCAAAATTGCGGAACATACTGGTTCTCATGATGAAAGTATGGCTTTGAAAGTATTTTTAAGTTAGAATATTTGTCTTATCGCCTCAACCTCCAAATTATCGTAAGCGTCCAAAAAATAAAATCAACAACTAGATCACACTGGATCTGAAATTTGCAAAACCTTATGCATATTTCTGTTTCACATTAAATTTAGTGTAGAAACAAATTGAGTTACTCAGATGGTTCTTGGAAGTATAGTTTTTTTCAGGCCGATTCCTAAAACAACTTCGTTATTGAAATAGAAAAAATATACAAATTTATAATGAAATTGTTTTAGGTACGTAGTTTTCAATGTTTGCCCTTAAATTGAGAACAAAAAATTGTACTGAAGATCGTAAAAGTAAGAACACATTTAAAAAAGTTTTAAATTTAAGTTAGTTTTTGAAAAAAATATTTGCTAATTTCTTAGCTTATTTTAAAGATGCCATTGTTTCTAAGTATTTGTTTCTTAAATCAATTTATTTTATATAATTGCTTTTAACTCAAACTGGAAAGATAGACCCCTTTGCCACACTAATTTTATACTTTTAAAATTTCGTTCAAAACTTTAAGACATTGTTTTTTGTTCAATTGGTTTAAAAATGTTTAAAAAAAATGTAGTAGGTAAGCTTATGGCATTGATTAATATGGAGTCAAAAATCTTTAAAAAAAAAAAACAATCACCAGTTTTTGAATTTAAAAAAAAAAACATTTTGAAAATTTTTTAAATGATTTAAGTTTTTTGGCTTTTTTTTCAGTTTTTGAAAAAATTCTTGTTCAACATTTAATCACTCAAAGTGAGAAATGGAAAATTATATATGTACATGTTTATGTTTTTGAAACAAATTTTTTCTAAAAATAAATAAAAAAATAAATAAAAATAAACGGTTAAAAAAATTCGTCGAAAAATAATTGTGAAAAAAAAATTGCCAGGAAATATTTTTCGAACCGCGAGAATAAAAATTGTCAAAACAAAATTCTTAAATTTCTTTAAAATTCGTCAAAAACTGTTAGAATTTTTCATTGAACCGGCCTCAGAGTCATTCAGTAGAAAATTTTTTTTTTATTATTTTCACTATACATATCATATACTTATTTAATATAGTCAGTAACCGTATTAATTCAGATCATCAGCAACACTTGCACTTGCACTATCTACAGGTCTTACGACATCAGTATGTAACTCTTCCAATCTCTTCAAATTTGTATTATTTTTATTATGACAATCATAATCATGGCGAAAATTGGTTATGTTTAACTCACCACTTTTTGTAGTAAATTTAAATAATTTTAACGCATTGTTTGGTTGTTAAGCGATCCATTATCGCAAATCATCAATATTCAACTAGTATTATGACCATTTAGACGACAAGCAACGCTACCAATTTCAAACCACAAGATGAATGTATTAAACAGTAAAACTTAATTTTTGCTGACACAGCCTAAATCTACCATTTTATCAAAATAATCAAAAACCCTTTGAATCCGATACCGATCGATAACATTGTAAGCCTATCCAAGCCAAACGCAAAAAACTTTATATACGCTGACAATGAAAAAACCATTAACCTTTTGAATGGAACAAATTTCCTCTTACCTGCTATTACCTCTTCAGCAGTCAGTCTTATGATTTGGCTACTTTCTTACATCATGCGTGCAATGTCCGTAAAGTTTGAACCAGAATGTACATACTTTTCACGGTCAGTATGGCTGTACTTGTAATAATGCGTTGATTTGAGTAAATTTTTTTTATTTATCCAAACACACACACCTGGCCTGGCTAGTATAATTTTTTTCTTCTTGTTTTTCTTGTAACAATTTCAGACTTTTATGATTCAGTAAGCCGAATTCAATGGATAGTTGTGTATATGGTGTACATTCACTTGCTGTCTGGGTCATTTATGCCCGAATTAGTATAAAAGACACAGTGCAGCTGCAAAACGGTATCAATTGAATTCCTCATTCATTCAACACAGACCTCCTTAACAAAAACCAAAAACCAAAACTAAATCAAAATGTTCAAGTTGGTAAGTTTTACACCGCCCACCAGTCTCACAAGACTTTTTATTGACATTTTTTCTGTTTTGAATTTACAGGTGGTGTTGTCTGTTCTCTTCGCTGTAGCTGCTGCCCGTCCAGGTCTCTACCATTCATCCCCATCAGTGGTCTACTCTGCTCCCATCGTACAAGAGCACAGTTACGCCAATGTTGGATCTATCGTCAAGAGTGTACCGACCGCGGTTTCGCATCAAAGCTCGACTGTAGTGCATGACCAAGCCCACTATGTGCAGCCCATTGTTGCACCTGTGGTGAAGACCTATGCTGCCCCTATTGTGCAAACCTACCATGCTGCTTCAATTCTTAAGAGTTATGCTGCTCCAGCTCATTATAGCTATGCTGCTGCCCCATTGGCTTATACTTCCGCGTGGTAAAATTTCTGACGGGTTGTTGGACCGAACTATTAATAATAATGTTGATATTTTTTTGCTGACTGAAATAAATAAAAAAAAATAATTTTTTTAATGCTAAACAATTCGTAATATTTTATTGACTAAGCTGAAATATGCATACAAATTATTATGCGCTTGTTGGGGACACTGCGGCACTCACTCAAAAATTGGCGTCACACAGGCTCAAACTTAAACATTTTTTTGATGAAAAGTATTTTACCGGTTTCAAGGAATTTTGATTCCAAAATGTTGAAACATAAATTTAAAAAAAAAATGTTAGTAAAAATCTTCGTCAACAAACATTTGTTTTTCTAAAAATGATTGTTGTGGTGCCTAAGAAAAATTAGTAAAATAAATAACAAGTGCATCGTTAAGGAGAAAAGAAGTTTCATTTTCATGAAAATTTGTTTTTTTTGTAATATACGAGTTTATAATATCAAACAAATTTTATTTAAGAAAGCAAAAATTTACTATTAATTTTTATTGAATTTTCTTCCATTTTTCAAACATTAAAGAAGGCATTCCTATCAATCGATGCTGTCCTAAATTAGACGCAAATTAATCTAAGCCACACACGACAACAATGATAATAGTGAAAAAGAAAACATTAGAATTTCGACTCAAAAATTGATTTCGATATTATCTTTGTGATCAAGTGTATGAAATGAAATATGTGTACGCAATGTCAGCAACATCGTAAATGAACTTTTCACGGTCAGCTATGTGCGTTAATTGCGATTGGTAACAGACCATGCGCCTCGTTGGTAACTTTTGTATACAAATAAACCGGGTTGACTGAAAGACTATGTATGTACATAATACAGTAAGTAAAGGTACATTTTCTCGTTTCTTCTGATACAGTTTTTGGGTTTCATGAATCAGTACACAAAAAAAAGTGCGAGTAGTGTAGGTATAGATAACACTCATTGTCTTGGTCTTTTAGCTGAAGTTATTTAGGTATATAAGGCACAGTGCAGCTGCAGAACGGTATCAATTGAATTCCTCATTCATTCAACACAGACCTCCTTAACAAAAACCAAAAACCAAAACAAAATCAAAATGTTCAAGTTGGTAAGTTAAACCGCCCACCAGTCTTACACGACTTTTTGTTGACATTTGTGTTTTAAATTTACAGGTGGTGTTGTCTGTTCTCTTCGCTGTAGCTGCTGCCCGTCCAGGACTCTACCATTCATCCCCATCAGTGGTCTACTCTGCTCCCATCGTACAAGAGCACAGTTACGCCAATGTGGGATCTATCGTCAAGAGTGTACCGACCGCGGTTTCGCATCAAAGCTCAACTGTGGTGCATGACCAAGCCCACTATGTGCAGCCCATTGTTGCACCTGTGGTGAAGACCTATGCTGCTCCAATTGTGCAAACCTACCATGCTGCTCCAGTGTTGAAGACCATCTCTGCTCCAGTCCTGAAGACCTACGCTTCTGCTGGTCCAGTTCATTACACATATGGTGCTGCTCCATTAGCTTATGCTTCCGCGTGGTAAAACTCCTGACGGGTCGTTGGACCGAACGATTGTTGTTAATTTTTTTCCTGACTGAATTCAATAAAAAATATTATACCAAAAGCAAAGTTATATTTTTAATTATTTTGGAAAAAAAAAAATCAAAAAATATTAAAAATAAATAATATTGAAAAAAAAAATTATCTTCGAAGGCATGCTAATTTCGAATCCAAGCTCATTGCCAGGTCTTTGAAATATATCCGTTCGAAAATAAAAATGAAAAAAAAATTACAAAACCAAATTTTTACACTTCCTAATTAAGCTTTTAACATGAATCAAATCATAGAATTCGCCTACCTAATCGAACTGTTCTAGATCATTTGGAGATTTTATAAATAAATAAAAAAATTGTCGATTTTTTAGAAATTATGATTTACTTATGAGTTTTGATTTATCTAAGCTTATCAACAAAAAAAAAATGTAGAAAAATTATCTTCAAAATTTGACGTACCTAATGCAACCATTCTGATTTCAGATTCAAATTAACTAGATGAAAGGCACATATACATAAGTGCAATGTACAGAGACACTATTCTAAGAAAAATAATATTTCAATGTTAAAAACACCAGATAAAACAAGGAACAAAGTTACAAAGTTACTTCGTAACTACATTATTAAAAAAGATGTTTTATTTAGCCCCATGTGAATTGACAAAAAAAACATGAAGTCGGAATGAATTAATTCAACGAAGACCACGAGAAAAGTCTTAAACTTTCATGGAAACTGTTTTACTTTCAACTCCCAAGAGAATTGAATGTAAAAATAAGATTTAAATTGTTTTATAAATAAATACATATACCTTTTATGCCCAGCCCCAAAGAAATTAGAAAAAAAATCGTCATTTTTGGGACTGGAATAAAGTTTTTGGAGTTTTATTTCTTTGTGAAATCTTTTTTCTGATTTGAAATATTTTGCTTTAAGCTTAAAACAAATATTTAGAATACAACCTTCTTATTAAAACACAGAATAAAGTGATTTCACTGTTAGCTTTTCTTCCATAGTCTACAGTCCATTTACCATTTAGGTAATACCCTTTTTTGAACTTTTTGATTTCTTTTTTGAATGCATGGTTCAAGGAAGACTTCTTGAAATTTGAGTCCTTAGCCCGCTATCAGTAGAGGCAATACTCTCAAGATATTGAAATTTTCCACTATGTATATCTCAACTGGTTGCGCAAAAATATTTGCTCGAGCAGATGAGGAAGTTTCAAAGCGGATCTTTTTTATTTTTACCGAATTGATTTTAACTAAAAATTTTTTAGCCATACGAACGCTATATACTCACAAACTCAATTTGTATCTAAAAGTTAGGGTCCCTGTGACTCTGGCTTATGTCTGAAGGTACCACTGCAGTAACCAGTAGGTTTTAAATTTTATTTATGGAACAAAAGTGTCTGAATAAATAATGTACATTGTCAAGATCTAGAATACTTAAAATCATTTGATGTTTTCTAGCTTTTGACACAGTGTTCAAAAGTGTATTAAGTAATACTTAGATCGTGGTTGATATCCTCGCAATTAACAGAACATTCAAATGCAAAACCTATACATCTACTAATAAATTAGCGTTCAATTGATATACATGCATATATGTATACTTATTTGTGTACCAAATTTTTAGCAAACCAGTAAACCCGCCTAACTCTTGCTCGGTACAAAAATAGGTTTTTAACTTCCCATAGGGAGTTATTGTAATCGGTCCGATTTGTCAAATTGAAATTTTTGACATTTCTCGACGTTTCAAGGTCCCTAGAGCCTATATCAATCATTTTTAGAGAGATGTCTGTGTGTGCGTGTGTACGTACGTTCGTACGTTCGTACGTTCTGGTACCATTTTTCGTCGTCGATATCTCAAGAACGAGTAGAGATATAGACTTGAAATAAATTTTGTTTCACAGATAATAACTTCGAAAGAAGCTGAAAGGGCGTTTATTAATATTCAATCAGTTGTTTTTTTACTATAGCAGTTTAAAAAAGAAGTGAAAATTTTGGTTCGGCTCAAATATCTCAAGAACAAATAACGCTATTGACTTGAAATAAATTTTAATCGACACATTATGACGTCATACAAATTTGATATGAAATTGGAAAAAAATCAATATACCGTTATTTTTTAAAATAAAAAAAACTAAAAAAAAAATTTTTATAGCTCGAATATCCTTAGATGGAAAAATGATATTAACTTTAAAAAAAGAGGCTGGGTGCGACCACACTGATAACTTCCCATTTGTGATCTTGAAAACTTTATATTTAGTTTTTTTCAAATAACCAAATTCTCTGCGAAACAAACTTAAGCTGTTAAATTCAAACAATCATTATTTTGAGATTGAAAAGCATTTTAATTATTTAAAGAGATTTACGAAATGCACATATATTATAGAGATTGTTGATGTATAAGTTGTTTCCATCACGTGACCCAGGAGGTAAACTTCCACGCTTTTTTTTAACGAATGTAGAATTTTCTTAGTTCTGTTTAAAATTTTGTTTAAAATGTCAGTTAAGTATATGTCAAATATATGTATACCCGCTGTAAAAAATGTATAAAATTAAATACCTAATGGCAAAGTCAATATCATTGCTCGTTCTCAAGATATTCGAGTCGAAAAACCAATTGTGGTAAAATTGGTTTTTCGACTTTTTAGTTGATTTTTTAAATATTTTTTGTCAAAAACTGTCAATTAGATATTTGTCAAAACTTAACCTCTCATAAAAAATTATACTATGTATAAAATTAAATATTTAGAAGGCATAATCGTGTTCGTTCTCAGGATATTCGAGCTGAAATACAATTGTAACTACTTTTCTTTAGAATTTTTAACAGTTTTTGATTTTTTGTTAATAAACTGCCCATTCAATATTTGTCAAAATTTTATCAGTTGCTAACAATTATGCTATGCAGAAAATAAAACAAACAAGAAGTCAATATCGTTACGCGTTTTTGAGAAATTTGTGTCGAAAGACAATTTATATCAATTTTTGGTAGAATTTTTTGTAGTTTTTAATTTTTTGTAAAAAAACTGTCAATTGAATTTTTTTGAAATTTTCACCAGTAGTCAAAAGCAACATTTTTCGCAAAATAAAATTATTTTAAAGTTAATATCGTTTTTCCATCTAAGGATATTCGAGTTTAAAAAATTTTTTTTTTAGTTTTTTTGATTTTAAAAAATAACGGTATATCGATTTTTTTCCAAATTCATATCGAATTTGTATGACGTCATAATGTGTCGAATAAAATTTATTTCAAGTCAATAGCATTATTTGTTCGTGAGATATTTGAGCCCAACCAAAATTTTCACTTCTTTTTTAAACTGCTATAGTAAAAAAACAACTGATTGAATATTAATAAACGCCCTTTCAGCTTCTTTCGAAGTTATTATCTGTAAAACAAAATTTATTTCAAGTCGATATCTCTACTCGTTCTTGAGATATCGACGACGAAAAATGGTACCAGAACGTACGGACGTACGGACGTACGGACGTACGAACGTACGTACACACGCACACACAGACATCTCTCTAAAAATGATTGATATAGGCTCTAGGGACCTTGAAACGTCGAGAAATGTCAAAAATTTCAATTTGACAAATCGGACCGATTACAATAACTCCCTATGGGAAGTTAATAATTATATTTTACGAAAAATGTTGTTTTTGACTACTAGTGAAAATTTCAAAAAAAGAGGCTGGGTGCGACCCACACTGATAACTTCCCATTTGTGATCTTGAAAACTTTATATTTAGTTTTTTTTCAAATAACCAAATTTTCTGCGAAACATACTTTAGCTGTTAAATTCAAACAATCATTATTTTAAGATTGAAAAGCATTTTAATTATTTAAAGAGATTTACGAAATGCACATATAGAGGTTGTTAATGTATAAGTTGTTTCCACTTGACCCAGGAGGTAAACTTCCACGCGTTTTTTTAACGAATGTGGAATTTTCTTAGTTCTGTTTAAATTTTTGTTTAAAATATCAGTTAAGTATGTGTCAAATATATACCCGCTGTAAAAATTTTAATATGTAAAAAATTAAATACTCGTACCTAATGGCAAAGTCAATATCATTGCTCGTTCTCAAGATATTCGAGTCGAAAAACCAATTTTACCACTTTTTAGTTTATTTTTTATTGTATTTTTTGTCAAAAACTGTCAAATAGATATTTGTCAAAATTTAACCTTTCATAAACAATTGTACTATGTATAAAATAAAATATTTTAGAAGGCACAATCGTTGCTCGTTCTCAGGATATTCGAGCTGAAATACAATTGTAACTACTTTTCTTTAGAATTTTTAACAGTTTTTGATTTTTTGTTAAAAAACTGCCCATTCGATATGTGTCAAAATTGTATCAGTTGCTAACAATTATGTTATGTAGAAAATAAAATAAAAATTAAATCAATATCGTTATCCGTTTTTGAGAAATTTGAGTCGAAAGACAATTTATACCAATTTTTGGTAGAATTTTTTGTAGTTTTTATTTTTTTGTAAGAAAACTAAAAATAAATAAATAAAATTATTTTAAAGTTAATATCGTTTTTCCATCTGAGGATATTCGAGTTTTAAAAAATTTTTTTTTAGTTTTTTTGATTTTAAAAAATAACGGTATTTTGATTTTTTTCCAAATTCATATCAAATTTGTGTGACGTCATAATGCGTCGAATAAAATTTATTTCAAATCAATAACATTATTTGTTCGTGAGATATTTGAGCCCAACCAAAATGTTCACTTCTTTTTTAAACTGCTGTAGTAAGAAAACAACTGATTGAATATTAATAAACGCCCTTTCAGCTTCTTTCGAAGTTATTATCTATAAAACAAAATTTATTTCAAGTCGATATCTCTACTCGTTCTTGAGATATCGACGACGAAAAATGGTACCAGAACGTACGAACGTACGAACGTACGAACGTACGAACGTACGTACACACGCACACACAGACATCTCTCTAAAAATGATTGATATAGGCTCTAGGGACCTTGAAACGTCGAGAAATTTCAAAAATTTCAATTTGACAAATCAGACCGATAACAATAACTCCCTATGGGAAGTTAAAAATTCAATGGATAGTTTTTTTTACAAAAAATTAAAAACTACAAAAAATTCTACCAAAAATTGGTATAAATTGTCTTTCGACTCAAATTTCTCAAAAACGGGTAACGATATTGACTTCTTGTTTGTTTTATTTTCTACATAACATAATTGTTAGCAACTGATAAAATGTTGACAAATATTGAATGTGCAGTTTTTTAACAAAAAATCAAAAACTGTTTAAAATTCTAAGGAAAAGTAGTTACAGTTGTATTTCAGCTCGAATATCCTGAGAACGACCAACGACTGTGCCTTCTAAAATATATTATTTTACACATAGTACAATTTTTTATGAAAGGTTAAATTTTGACGAATATCTAATTGACAGTTTTTGACAAAAAATATAAAAAAAAATAAACTAAAAAGTGGTAAAATTGGTTTTTCGACTCGAATATCTTGAGAACGAGCAATGATATTGACTTTGCCATTAGGTATTTAATCTCTATAATATATGTGCATTTCGTTAATCTCTTTAAATAATTAAAATGCTTTTCAATCTTAAAATAATGATTGTTTGAATTTAACAGCTAAAGTTTGTTTCGCAGAAAATTTGGTTATTTGAAAAAACCTAAATATAAAGTTTTCAAGATCACAAATGGGAAGTTATCAGTGTGGGTCGCACCCAGCCTCTTTTATTTGTTTTGCATTCAAAACAGAAATAATATTAAAAAGCATTTGAAAATGAAAATAATAAATTTTATGGATTTATAAAAGTTCTGATGATTCAATCAATACATATGTAATTCCAGTACTAGGCCACTTCAAATATACGTGAATCCGAAGACACAATCATTAAATTCAACAAATTTCATTGCACTTTTGTTGTCCTACATATTTCCTCCATTTCATCTAAAATCCAATATATTTACAAACAAGACATTCCTCCAACTATACTGCCCAATATTTGCAGTCAATTAATCTAAATCAATCTCATAAAATTACCGATGATGGTGAATAAAAGTATTAGCCTTTGCTTATGAAAATTCGTTTATCTCACGATCAAGTGTATCGAAAAAAAGCTCTCTGCATCATGTGCGCAATGTCCGCAACAATGTAAGTAAACTTTTCACGGTCAGCTACGTGCGTTAATTGTGATTGGTAAAAGACTACATGCGTCTCATTGGTAACTTTTCTATACAATAAACCGGGTTGCCCAAAAGACTTTACGGTATAGCTTTCATGACTCAGTTCAGGTACCACTAATTCTCTTTATCGTTTAGCTGAAGTTATTTAGGTATATAAGGCACAATGCAGCTGCAGAACGGTATCAATTGAATTCCTCATTCATTCAACACAGACCTCCTTAACAAAAACCAAAAACCAAAACTAAATCAAAATGTTCAAGTTGGTAAGTTAAACCGCCCACCAGTCTTACACGACTTTTTGTTGACATTTGTGTTTTAAATTTACAGGTGGTGTTGTCTGTTCTCTTCGCTGTAGCTGCTGCCCGTCCAGGACTCTACCATTCATCCCCATCAGTGGTCTACTCTGCTCCCATCGTACAAGAGCACAGTTACGCCAATGTGGGATCTATCGTCAAGAGTGTACCGACCGCGGTTTCGCATCAAAGCTCAACTGTGGTGCATGACCAAGCCCACTATGTGCAGCCCATTGTTGCACCTGTGGTGAAGACCTATGCTGCCCCAATCGTTCAAACCTATCATGCTGCCCCAGTGTTGAAGACCATCTCTGCTCCAGTCCTCAAGACTTACGCTTCTGCTGGTCCAGTTCATTACACATATGGTGCTGCCCCATTGGCTTATGCTTCCGCGTGGTAAAACTCCTGACGGGTCGTTGGACCGAACGATTATTGTTAATTTTTTCCTGACTGAATTCAATAAAAAAAATATAATACCAAAAACATAGTTTTTTTTCTTGTTATTTTCAATTGATTAATAATAGGTTCTGATTAAACACAAAAATATACATGAAAATAATGTTCAAAATATGTTATATTGCAAAGGTTCATAGTTTGATAAAAAATAAGTCAAGTTTTTTTAAAAATACAAAAGACAAATATTTTAAAATGTTATTTGTATCAAAATAATCTGCGGTAATGCAGAAACAACACTGTGCTTGTCTTATAAAAGTTTGTTGAAACATTAATTAAAGCAATCAAAAGTGCAGTTTTTAAAATACCTAGAAAATAAACCACCAAAATATTTTTATTAGAAGAAAGGGACTTAAAACACTGCTTCTAAAATTAATCTTAAACACAATTTTACTAAAGATACGAGATATTGAATTTCAAATTCATTAACTTAAATAATTTATTTTAAGAATTTTAAATATTTAACAATAATTGTTTGGTTTTCAGAAAATAGGTTAACAACAAGAATGTGAAGGTTTTTAAGAAATTAATGGGTTTTTAGGAAGTTTCTTATTCGAAAAATGTAATTTTATAAATCAAATTGTTGATTTATTTTTACTTTTGGGTTTGATGCTTTAAAATCATGTAGGGACATAATGAAGATTGTACAAAAAAAAATAAAATTATTTATTTCCCGGATGGGAACTTTCGCATTCGGGAAATAAATAAATGAGTTTTAAAAAAATATTTGGTACCTTGAATATCATAACTACTCAAATTTTTCTTCAAGTTATTCCGATAAGTGTATCTTTTTACTTGTGACTAAAGGTATTTCTGGGCAAGTTTTGGATTCGTAAAATAAATTAATTCAAAAACTCGTGATATTAATTGGAATTGACAGTACCACCAGTAAGTAAAAAATTGGCTTCTGAAACTATAAACTTAAGATTTGAAGGAAATTCCCTAGGTGGGAAATTGATTTTTTTTATCTTCAAAAACAATGTAGGTCGAAAACAGCTCTAATGATTGGTATGAACATTTTTCAGTATAAGGTTTTGTAAATAACAGCAAAATTTTTCAATGCTCCGTTATTAACAAATAAACGGTTTGACGAATTGCAATACAAATATAATCTCAATAATATCTCACACGAAAAAATTTTTTTTTTTTGAAAACTCAATGTTCTGAATATGGGTATACAGATAGGGGCAAATATTTAAGTCCAAGTCAAAAAACCTTTGCGTTTAATTTTTTTTTATTTTTGAACAGAACTAACCATAGATAAGTTAAGATTGCAGATTTTTTTATTAATACACTATTGCATTTTTTATGTTTTAAATTGAGCTAAAATGAAAGAAACTCCATTTGTTTCTTTAATTATTTTTTGAATAACCGATTCATTTCAGACAAACAATAAAATTTACGATTTTATTTTTTTGATATCTTTTGTAATTAGATTTTTAATTTACCTTTTTTATGATAGAGTAGTGAGTTTTTAATTAATTTAAAGCAATAAGAAAACACTTAATTTTTATATTATGATATTTTAATTTTTATTGAATTCAGTCAGGAAAAAAATTAACAACAATCGTTCGGTCCAACGACCCGTCAGGAGTTTTACCACGCGGAAGCATAAGCTAATGGAGCAGCACCATATGTGTAATGAACTGGACCAGCAGAAGCGTAAGTCTTGAGGACTGGAGCAGAGATGGTCTTCAACACTGGGGCAGCATGATAGGTTTGAACGATTGGGGCAGCATAGGTCTTCACCACAGGTGCAACAATGGGCTGCACATAGTGGGCTTGGTCATGCACCACAGTTGAGCTTTGATGCGAAACCGCGGTCGGTACACTCTTGACGATAGATCCAACATTGGCGTAACTGTGCTCTTGTACGATGGGAGCAGAGTAGACCACTGATGGGGATGAATGGTAGAGACCTGGACGGGCAGCAGCTACAGCGAAGAGAACAGACAACACCACCTGTAAAATCAAAACAACAATGTCAACAAAGTCTTATGTTATTTTGGTAGACTGGTGGGCGGTGTAAAACTTACCAACTTGAACATTTTGATTTAGTTTTTGGTTTTTTTGTTAAGGAGGTCTGTGTTGAATGAGTGAGGAATTCAATTGATACCGTTCTGCAGCTGCACTGTGCCTTATATACCTACATAACTTCAGCTAAACGACCAAGACAATGTTATCTATACCTACACTACTCGCACTTTTTTTTGTGTACTGAGTCATGAAACTTAAAAACTGTATCAGAAGAAACGAGAAAATGTACCTTTACTTACTGTAGTATGTACATACATACTTAGTCTTTCGGTCAACCCGGTTTATTTGTATACAAATGTTACCAACGAGGCGCATGGTCTGTTACCAATCACAATTAACGCACATATCTGACCGTGAAAAGTTCATTTATGATGTTGCTGACATTGCGTACACATATTTCATTTCATACACTTAATCACAAAGATAGTATCGAAATCAGTTTTAAGTCGAAATTCTAATGTTTTCTTTTTTACTATTATCATTGTTGTCGTGTGTGGCTTAGATTAATTTGCGTCTAATTTAGGACAGTATCGATTGATAGGAATGCCTTCTTTAATTTTTGAAAAATGGAAGAAAATTCAATGAAAATTATTAAAAATTTTAATTTAACAACTAATAATTTTTTTTATGAATATATTTTGCTTGATACTATAAACTCCTATATTTGAAAAAAAAACAAGTTTTCATGAAACTGAAACTTCTTTTCTCCTTAAGGATACACTTGTTATTTATTTTCGTATTTTTTTTTTATATTAATGAACCTTTCTTTTTCTTCTTATTTTTCTACTTTCAAATTCCTAATTGTAAAAATTCAAATACAAATAAAAATGTTGCTAAAATATGGTGACATGCCGTCGAGTTTAAAGTAAAAAATATTGGAAACCAAGCAAACAAGTATTATATCCGTGTGTAAGTCGTGTGTTAAGGAGTCGATCCTATATAACACGAAGTATTCTCAACTTTTAGGTCTTACAGGTTACTGTTTTTTTGGAATCCTCCGTTTATTTTTAAATAGTGGAAATCAAAATTTATTTCATTGGTTATTTTAACAAAAATATAAAATATTGTTGTGCATAAACAAAATCGGTGAATTTAGTTAAATTTCCTCAAAAATGTAGTCCTTAAAACAATAATACATTTCATTTAAATAACAAAAAAATACATTAAAGATAAAAGATAAACGAATTAATAAACGAAATAAAAAATCGTCTTGTCTGTATCAATTTATAATTATTAAAACAATAAATCAGTTTTTTGGACGCAAATTTATTAAAAAATATTTGTCCCGATAATATTCTGGAACACAAAATTTAAGGTCCCAAATTTTGGAATTTGCCCCAAACTGAGAAACACAATAGATAAATTCTTTTTGATTTAATTTTTTACTTTAAAAGTTAAGTTTGCCAAATTTTTCACCAAAAATTTGATATGGATCAGAATTGCTTCATTAGATTGGGGTTTCAAATTAGACCAATTTTAAATAATTTTAGTGTATGCTATTTTTATAAATATTTTTAATGATTTTTTAAAAAATTCTTCTTCAAATTCCAATACTCGTCCTTTCAATTCTTTTACTCTTTGAGGAATCCTAAACTAGGTGTTATTAATAGAGTTACATTTGACAAACTTTGACAAACATAAAATTTTGAAAAAGAGATTTATTTTTTTTTATTCTTAAAACGAATATTTTGTTATCTTATGGAACAATTTTACGATGGATTTGTATTTGACCTGTAAGAAACTTTAAAGACCTCTAACCTCTGATTTAGACATTTTTTTCGGCATATGTTTTGATCATTTTTTTCGGCAGTCATTTTTTTACACAATTTATTTTTGATCGATTTTTATTCTAACTGTTGAAAAAAATTTCCTATTGGTTGTTATCGATTATACAAATTTTTTTACCCAATTTTTTTTTGGTAAATTTTATTATTTTTTTACTAATTTTTTTTAGGCACCACAACAATCATTTTTAGAAAAACAAATGTTTGTTGACGAAGATTTCTACTAACAATTTTTTTTTAAATTTATATTTCAACATTTTGGAATCAAAATTCATTGAAACCGGTAAAATACTTTTCATCAAAAAAATGTTTAAGTTTGAGCCTGTGGCGCCATTTTTGAGTGAGCCGGGCAGTGTCCCCAACTAGTGCATAATAATTTGTATGCATATTTCAGCATTCAGCTTAGCTAATAAAATATTACGAATTGTTTATCATTAAAAAATTAGTTTTTTTTATTTATTTCAGTCAGCAAAAAAATATCAACAGTATTATTAATAGTTCGGTCCAACAACCCGTCAGGAATTTTACCACGCGGAAGCATAAGCCAATGGTGCAGCAGCATAGCTATAATGAGCTGGAGCAGCATAACTCTTAAGAATTGGAGCAGCATGGTAGGTTTGCACAATTGGAGCAGCATAGGTCTTCACCACAGGTGCAACGATGGGCTGCACATAGTGGGCTTGGTCATGCACTACAGTCGAGCTTTGATGCGAAACCGCGGTCGGTACACTCTTGACGATAGATCCAACATTGGCGTAACTGTGCTCTTGTACGATGGGAGCAGAGTAGACCACTGATGGGGATGAATGGTAGAGTCCTGGACGGGCAGCAGCTACAGCGAAGAGAACAGACAACACCACCTGTAAATTTAAAACACAAATGTCAACAAAAAGTCGTGTAAGACTGGTGGGCGGTTTAACTTACCAACTTGAACATTTTGATTTAGTTTTGGTTTTTGGTTTTTGTTAAGGAGGTCTGTGTTGAATGAATGAGGAATTCAATTGATACCTTTCTACAGCTGCACTGTGCCTTATATACCTAAATAACTTCGACTTACCGACCAAGACAATTAGTGGTATCTGTATACCTACATTACTCGTACTTTCATGTGTGCTACGTCATGAAAGCCAAAAATTGTAACAGAGGAAACAAGATAAATGTACTCTACACTCAACAGTGTACAGAGTATTTTGGTCAACCCGGTTTCCTGTGTTTAAGAAAAAAATACCAGCTGCAGACGCACGTTGGTCTATTACCAATCAGAATTACCGCATAGCTGACCATGAAAAGTTCACTTAAGAAGTCGCGCACATATTCCGCATATGATGCAGAGAGCTTTTGCTCGATACACTTGTTCGTGAGATGATAATGGTAACGAATTTTTATGAGCAAAGGCTAATGTTTTTGTTCACTATCATGATCATCGGTATCTTTCTGCGTGTGATTTAGATTAATTGGCTTTAAATGTGGGACAGCGTCGTTGAAGGAATGTCTTTTTTGTATTAAGTGGAATATCAAATTTATTGAATTGTAAGTTATTGTTTTTAGGCTCATTTTACACAGGTAATGTGAAATTAACTTTATGAGTCTGAATATTGATTTTCAAATTTGAACTTTAAAAACAAAAATATTTTTATTAATACTGAAAATGTTTTTATGATCACCAAAATGATTAAATTAATAAATAAATACGAGTGATGAAGTATGAAAAGTATAAATGATAATCTTTGAAATTTTAATTAGTGTTACCAAAGAAAACTACCATCAAAAGTTTGTATGAACCAATAAATTAAATAAAACTAATTCACATACATATAAGATATGAACTTAGTTGATTTGTTGGTATAAATATACAAAGTCTGTGGAATTATTTCCATAATTTATTTCTCTAGTTTTAATTATTGAGAAAAGATATTTTAAATTATTAATAAAAAAAATGTATAATTTTTCCAACACATTTTTATTAAAAACTCAGTATGCAAAATAAATGCATTGGCATAGCATTAGCATATGTTAAAAATTACGTTTAGAAAATATTACCCCAAAGTTTACGAAATATGTATAAAATTAAAAAAAAAATGTAAAAATCCAAAAGTATTGGTGGACTTTGTATGAAGAATCAAACAATTTTTTATGTCAGGTACCTATAGTTATTTCTAGATTGAAAAAAAAACCAAAACAAATATGTTCAGATCTGCCCTAAAAAAGTTCTTAAAATTTAAAATAATGTAGGATATTAAATATATATTTGTTTTTATTAAATTTATTTTTTACTTGACAGTGAACCACTCATATCTTTTAACAACAATAAGATTTTCATATTGATCTTACTATTTTACTAATAACTCTGAAAGAAAAAAAAAATGAAAAGTTTGTTTTACAAATATTTCTATGAAGAAATAAAGTTTAAATGAGAAAACATTTATTGAAATTTAATAAAATTATCGTATTATTTTAAGAAGAATTCCCCTTGAAATATATATTAATAAAAAGTTTACCCAAAAAAATTAAATCCTAACAAATGCTAAGTTCAGGAACGGACAAAGAAATGATTTTATTTTGTGGTTTAACGTGAATACCTTTAAACAGTGTACGAGTATTTTCTACAGCAAATTAATACCAGAGGTCGTGTTTAAGGCTGGGAATCTTTTTTTATTATTTAATTATTAGAAGAAAAAAAAAAAAGAAAGAACTGGCACTTAAAAAAAAAACAAACTCAAATGGAATCTATAATAATTTATATTTTTTAGGAGGCCATTTATATAGAACATTCAATAAGATTTTCTTCACTGTTTTAATCTGACTTTCTTCTTGAATGAAAACAGTATTAAAAACTTTGGTTCTTTTTTCTTTGTGAATTGACTAAGCACCGATTAGAAGACTTAAAAATGTAATAGTAAGAGCTGGATCTCAATTTCCAGCTGAAGCGGCCTTTCCTGCCAAGCCTCAAAAGATTTAAGTTTAATCTCAATTTTTTTTTTTCAAAACGCTATTTCCTATATGAATTCATTAAACTAAATCTAATTTAGTCTTGCCAATGATTTTCGATAAAATATCTTTTAATCCTTTATGGATGCATAAGTGTTTATTTTGCTACACAGGATGATTTACCCCATTTAGTTGGTAGGGGTAATTTTCTAAAAACCACTTAAAACACTGGCTATTGTTTAAAGTATTTAAACCTCCCATGAATATAATATCAATGTTGCAAATTCGTATAATTTTTCTTGGATTTAAAAGGAATGTTTTTAAAAAAGGGTTTAGATTAAACTTGATTAAAACATTTTGTTTTCTTAAAAAATATTTGAAAAGTTGAGAAAAATCATTTCTTTCTTACAAAATCATAAAATTTGTGGTTGCTCAAAAATTTGTATTTTTCAAGAAAACAGTTGCTACTTTTTTTTTGTGTCACAAGGGATTTAGAAAAATAAAAAAAAGTTGGCTGTTAATAATTTTTTTTTTCAATATTTTTCTCTAAGAATAATTTTTTTGATTTAATCCAGTTAAGTGGCAATGTGTTCTGAGTTTTAATGTAAAAAGCAGTTTGTTTAAATTTGTATATTTTTTTATTTATTTCAGTCAGGAAAAAAAATTAACAACAATTGTTCGGTCCAACAACCCGACAGGAATTTTACCACGCGGAAGCATAAGCTAATGGGGCAGCACCGTATGTGTAATGAACTGGACCAGCAGAAGCGTAAGTCTTCAGGACTGGAGCAGAGATGGTCTTCAACACTGGAGCAGCATGGTAGGTTTGCACAATTGGAGCAGCATAGGTCTTCACCACGGGTGCAACAATGGGCTGCACATAGTGGGCTTGGTCATGCACCACAGTCGAACTTTGGTGCGAAACCGCGGACGGTACACTCTTGACGATAGATCCAACATTGGCGTAACTGTGCTCTTGTACGATGGGAGCAGAGTAGACCACTGATGGGGATGAATGGTAGAGTCCTGGACGGGCAGCAGCTACAGCGAAGAGAACAGACAACACCACCTGTAGATTTAAAATAAAAATGTCAATAAAAAGTCTTGTAAGACTGGTGGGCGGTGTAAAACTTACCAACTTGAACATTTTGATTTAGTTTTTGGTTTTTTGTTAAGGAGGTCTGTGTTGAATGAGTGAGGAATTCAATTGATACCAGTTTGCAGCTGTACAGTGTCTTTTATACTTATTTTGGTCACTTATTTTGACCCAAACAACAAGTACAGACCAAGTATCGGGAAAATACTCAACTACAAATGTTGCTTGCTGAGTCATTCAAGTCAAAAAAATGTTGCAAGCCAAATACTCGTGTATGAAAAAGTCTTTTTATCTACGTAATTTCTTGCACACGACGCACGACGCCGACGCTAATGGTTGCGTTGCAGCTTAGGTGACCGTGAAAAGTGTATTCAGGTATTGCATATGTACTATCTGCGGACAATGCACGCATGATGTAAGTTTTACTTCTGACGATGGATGGCGGTGAAATAAAAGTGAGAGGAAAGGTTTAAGAAGTAAAGTTAAGGTTAATGCTTGTTTTTCATTATCACACGCGTTTAATTTAATGCGTGTGGATTGCATTGATTGAAGATTTAAATGTGGGGCAGTTGAGTTTTTATTTTGGGCTTTTGATAGTAGCTTTATTAGATGTTAATATAAAATGGAATTTAATTAATTTAAGAAATTGGAGGCAAGCTGAAATTTTTAGGATGATTTAGTTACAATGAAAGAATTTAAACCTCAGTTTCCAAGTCATACTCCTTTAAGATCTTAGAATCGTAGTGTGCCACGCCCACTTTTTATATTTTTTTTCTCATGAATGAAATTCTCAGGACTTGTAATTTTTTGTTTAACTCGCCCACTGTTACGTTAATGTTTTCTAATTTTTTTTGCAAGAGGCAGCAGCCTGTGAATAAACTATGTGTGTTTTTAGATGGATGAGGCTGGGAATTGAACCCAAACCTCCGGCATAAGAGTCATACACAGTACACGCAAACCATTACGCCACGAGCTACTACTTGAGTAATATGGTGTGAGAAATATTTATAATTTTCTGTTAAGACAAAAAAAATGTAAAAATATATTTTCTATTTAAATCCATCCACAGCCACGCCTGTAAGTTTTGATTTCTTGAAAACAAATCAAACAATTTTCTTCCAATTTCCAAGGATTTTTCTCATAAGCAAGACTAATTTTAGAAATACATATATACTGCCAATTATGAGAAAAATGGGCGTGGCAGTGAGTAGATAGCACGTAAAACATTTTCTTATAGTTTTTCCCGCTAATTCAAAGAAATTCTGAAAATTTCATTTAAATCGTTGTTGCCATTTCCGAGAAAAAAAAAATATAAAAATGTGGGCGTGGTTCCCTAAAATCCCACCTCTTGCAGGATATCTGGGAAGATACCAGAAGTAAGACCGTTACAATAAGTTTATTGCATACGATGCACCAAAGCCCACAGAGGAAAGCAAAAAGTTCATAATTAAAAATAAAATATAAAAGAACTACAGTCAGCTCTCTCTACGTCGCATATTCACTTTGGTATTCCGTAAGAGTTCCACTTTCATAGAAGGATTTTCGTAGAAAAGGTATTATTTTTATGCAAATAAAATTTCTGGGAATCCAAAAATATATCTAGTAAGAGTGAAGTTCGACTTAGAGATAGTCGACTGTAATTGCAAAATTTGTAAGTTCAAAGATCAACTTTTTTTATTTCCCTTAAATAATTAAATAAGTGTGCAATATGAAAATTACGTCTACCTCTCACCCGAAACACGTACATAATTAAAAAAAAAACCCAAAACAACTTCTATCAGCCATAATGCACTTTCTAAAATAATTTAAACAAACATTCATTTTACTAACCCACACCATTTCTTATTCCCGCACCAGAACACCTTTCAAAAAACTAGATACCTAATAAAGTACCTAAATTATAGCCAATTCAATATCCAGAAGCAGATGATGAAGTATAGCTACACATTACTAATTGATTATGGTCATCCATCCACAATTTAAGTTTAAGTTCGTTTATCTTTGAGGTTTCATAAAGACCTCGCTAAAGCAAAGTGCAAGCAATTTAGAGCTCTTATTTAAAAAAAACCTATTATTTTCATTTTTTTTTTTATTGTAATGAATGCCAATGAAGGGATAATAGAGCTATCAACACGTTTGTTGATCTGAATCAATTAACATATTAAGCTTAAGAGCGAGATATCAAAAGTGAATTTTTCTTTTGCTTTAAAATTATAAAAATCCATTTACAATACATTTTATTTAAAGCCATACTTCAGTTTTTTATTTTTTTTTTATTTTTCACGGTCATATAAAACTTGATAAATTTGATTCATTTGTTTAAAAAGATAAAGATATATTTTTAGTCTTTTGTGCTTGTTTTTGATTTAAGTTTAAAATTTTAATGAATGACAATTAAGTTTATGTTGATCTTGTGCTGGTTGCTTGCTTGGCAGTTTTATTGTTTGATTAAGTTCAAATTACATGAAATTAGATAAAATTTATAATGCAGTAGTTGAATTATAATTTAATTAGTAGTTATACATTTTAATGAAATACCTTGTTGTTCAGAAACTATAAAAAAATAAAAATATTTTAAATTATGAAAAATCGTGGAAAAGAATAAGGAGGATGTTCATCTTAAAACTTCAAGAATCTTTTACGGAATACGTTTTTAATTTTTTTTCTTTCAAAAGTCGATTTTTCAAAAACTGATTTTGTATAGGATTTCTTCAACAACCAAATTTACCGTTAAGTTTAACAGTATTTGCTGTTATATTAATTTAACAAGATGCTTTGTCCTTTTAACAATATTCCAGTGTAGATCTAGATCAAGCTAGGTTTGATTAATTTAATTTAATGGTCTTATCATGTAGATTTAACAAATATCTTGTGTTGATTTAAGAACTTGTGACTTGTTAAACATTCAACCTGATTAACAGTTAATTGATAAGATTCTGTTTAATTTTTTTTTGAGTGTACCTAATGCTTGAAAAAATATTTTTTAAATACTTTTCTAAATATTGACAATCGAACAGACATGCTGACAAACAGATCGCTAAGTCTGATAAATATTACGATTTCAAATTTATTAAAAACCCAAAACTTTTATAAATAAAATGCACGACTGGGTCGCACGTACTTGCTCCTATGTGTCTGGAGCTTGGAATTCATTATTTGAATTGATAAAATAAGCCAAAAAGAAGTTAAATCTCAAAACTGAAGATGTCATAAATGTGTCATAAAAATACAAAACATTGAAAAAAAATTTAAAAAATCGTTAGAGCCGTTTTTTTAAAAAATAATTTTTTATAGATATAATTTTTTAAGTATTTTTACAAAAATAAAAGGTGTTATGCACATTTTTAGTATTTAATAACATACACTTAAAACCAAATTGAAAAAAAAAAATATTTATTAGTTTTCAAAATATTGAGTTTTCAAATAAAAATTTTGTTTGTTTTTTTAAATAGGTACAAAAATTTTTTTTTTGAAAATTTTGATATGCAATACTATTAAGATTATATAGGACCTCCCTTATAAAAATTTTCATCGAGATCCGACCAATTGTTTACGAGAAAACCGAAAACCAAAAATCCGGTTCTATGGCAAGTACCGTTAATAATGGCTTTTTCAAAAATATTTTTTTATTAAATTATTAAAGTTACTTGACAAACCCGATTTAAAAAATTTCATCAAAATCGTTGGAGCCGTTTTTGAGATAAAAAATGTTTTGTCTAAACGGTAATATGACAGGTAGGTACCGTTATTTTTGGAGCTATAAGAAAATTTCGATTTCACTTCAAGGCAATCTCCCCAAAACCTTATGTTCAAAGTTTGAAGAAAATGAGGGAGATTTTGAAAATTTGTGTAAGATCTGATTATCTTATCATAATTTTCAAAAACCCATATTTTCAATGCTGGTATTAAGTTTTTCAATTTTTTTTATACAAATGAGTCTTATATTGACACTAAGATAATGTGAAAAAATCAAGTGACTATTGTGGTAAATGCTCAAAATTTACATTTAACTGTTAACATTTTCTCAGCCGTTGGGAAGTAAAAAATGTTGTGGAAAATTGTCTTCATTCATTTCATTGGCCTAGATTGATTCTTCTTTTTCCAGATTCTTAAACTCAAAATAACAGTTAATTTTGAAAAAGTTTTTTATTCAATTCGATATTTCAAAGTTCCGTTTAAAAATTCATCGCACAACCTGACAATATTTGTGTTAAGCAAATTGCGTAAAGATGGCGCCCAAATAAAATCAAAATGATTGAATTTATCAGCTGATACTCCATAAACACCAATTGTAGTTGGCAAATGTTTATAAAGTTCGTGAATTGCCTTAGCAGTGGCCAATGCGTCAGTACGGCTGTAATGCAAAATAATTGGCATTTTTATTTTTGTAAAATTATATCCGTCTGGTTCAACGCTATGATAGAATTCAAGATTTCCCTCTAAGCCACGATCATAAGAAACAAAATCACCAGATTTTAGAATTTGAAGAAAATGTTCAATTTCCTGGACAGAACCTCCAGCTATCACAGTCCCGAGGGCAATGGGATCCATTGACTGTAAGACATAACCGTTAAAGGCATTTTAAATGTTGGAAATTATCAAAATTAATAAACCTGATTGTACAGCCCATCCCCGAATATTTCTGTCACGAGTTCCAAGCACTTGGCATTTTCCTCCGAATTCATCGAACATTTTTGCAGAAGTTCCCCTTGAGGAAAAGACTCATATGTCTTAGCTTTTATTTTAGTCTTTAAAAAAAATAACCGAGTCAAAATTACGATCTTTGGCGATTTGGTGAACTTACCCTAACAAATCGTTTGATTAAATTTAACGTGTCCAGTGAAAGTTTGTTGAAATTTTTCAGAAAAACCAAAGGCGCCAGAGCTTGAAAAAGTAAAACACGATCATCGTATTCTGGCCTTATCGTACAAAGTGCTAGAAGAGCTGAAGCACCTTGTGAATGCCCAATGTAGATAATTTGGTGAAATGATGTGATATCACGTATCTTGTCAATTGTTGCTGAAATATCATAGACTCCGATTTCATGAAAGCTGAATTTCCAAAATAATGGATTCTTAATAGTTAACGAGGTGTGATTGCGGCTCTGAACAGTGCCTCGGGTGTTGATAAGCCAGACATCATAGTCACTCGATGCAAGCTGAAAAGCTAAACAAATTTTATTTAAAAATTCTTCCCATAACTCAGATTTCCTTACCCAGGCTATTCTCAGTTCCAAGCATTACAAAACTTAACGAAGATGTTAGCAAGCCATGCACCAGCAGTACTGGTTGATGTCCTGGCTTTGGAATTCGATATAAAACCAAAATGTAGCCATCTTCTGTTTGAACGTAATATGTTTCACAAGGTAAGTCAGCTTTTTTAATCCATTCGTCCTTAAAAAAAAGTTCGTGAAAAAAAAATCTGTTATTTAAAAAAATACACCAACTTACAGTTTTCAATTTAGCTTTATTTTCAATTTCCCTATCATAGTGATCAACTTTTTTTCGAAAAAAATTCCATGGCCATGGAAAATTATTTCCAGCATGTGATGGGTTTGGAATTATTATAAATAATACGGAAATATGAATAAGTTGTTTTGGGTTTATTTTGAAAAACATTCTAAATGTTTTAAGTTATCGGGCGAATGGACTCTGGGTAATATGTTAAGGTCTATTAGATGTGGAATTAGTGGGAAAATAATTATCAAAAATTAAAATTTTCTAATTATAATACAATTATTCGAAAAAAAAAAATTAATGAGCGTGTTACGCACTAGTTAGCCAGTTACCAGTTGGTTCCGGAAACATGCTGATCTCCTACTATGTAAGTCATTGGGCAAAAATTGATAAAATTTAATGAGACAAAAAAGAAGTTTTAGTTCAAAATGAAATATACCGTTTGACGTACTTATTGAGAAACTATGAATTTTTAGAAAAAAAAAAATATTTTTTGATATCCAAAGTTTCTTCAGTATTTTTAAGGAAAAATTAAGATGCAGGTTAGAAAAAATAATAAATTGTACTTTTAAACCGAAATTTTTGTGTTTATTTTTCCAACTTAAAAAAAAAACGAAATTTTCAAATTTTAGAGGTAGCATTTTTGAAATATTGAAAGATGTTATCAAAATAATGTAAACAACAAGTAAATAAAATTTAAAATTACATATATTCTAAAATAATGTTGACGCAATTTATCTGAGTTGCGTACAACGTTTTCGCAACTTAGTCACGTTTGAACTTAAAAAAAAAAATTCGGTTCTTTTCGTTTTCAAATTAGATTAAATGGTTTTTCTCATAATACCTACTATGTGATAGTGTTTCGTAAAAAGGATGCATGCCTGTCTTAGATAGTTTTTTAAATTTACCAGTTTTTGAAAGTTCAAAATGGAGGGTGAATAAATTAAGTTTCGTCTTGATTTTCGGAAGCAATTTAGATTAAATAAAATTTTAGGTCAAATTTGTATGTGTTTCTGATTTTAATATTTGTTAAGGGCTTTTTCTTTATGTCAATTTGTTTTTTAATAATTTTTGATTTTTATCTTTTTAGTTTAATTTAAAAAAACTTCAAATGTAAAAAGTTTACATTTCTGGGGGAAAAAAAAAATTGGAAAAACTAGTTTTTGATTTCTTTTTAAATTTTGCAAGGAAATTTTACTAATTTCAATAATCTTTTAATTAACTAGTGTATCTAAAGTGTTTAAAAAAAATATATTAATATTTTTTTTCCCATCGATAGGTAATCGTGCACAACGTGAATTTTTTAATTTCCCCATCAAGAAAAAAAGCTTGCTTTTAGGTCAACTTGAACTGGTTTCTGGCTTGAACTAGGATAAAACTGTTTGTTTTTTTAATTTTATTTTTAAACTTTAATTTTTTTTTACTTTATTTTATTTTATTTTATTTTGTTTCATTTTATTTTATTTAATTTTATTTTATTTTATTTATTTTGGTTTTACGTAAGTGTTATATAAAATTATTTAAAAAAGAAAAAAACTTTTGAAAAAGAATGTTAACACTTAAAGTGTTGAAGCATAACTTTTATAAAAAATGCTTCATACTGAAATGTGCTTCGAAAATCAAAATGTTTGAGCTTAAGTTTTTCAAGCTTAAAATCGTGTAAAAAAATACTTAAATGTACTTACTCAAATTATTTTTTCAAGCCTTAAAGTAATAAAGTATTATTTTTGTCGTCAGTATTCAAGTCAAAAACTGAAAACTAGATGGTGATAGGACGACGTATACTTTTGAAAATATAATCAAAAAATGAAGATTAAACTGAACTACTCTACTGGTATTTAAAATTTAATTTTTCTTCTTTAAATACTTCTAACCTTCTAAGACCATCACTGTGTTTGACTTCAAATAAATAAGAGCACTAAATATTGAAAATAAAATATATAATTCATAATATAAAATTTCGTATAACTTGATTAATATTGCTCGTACCAAAAATATAATTGAGAAGTTTTTTGTTGGAAATTGCATTGTCTTTCATTTTGTTATACTAACTTTTTCGCTAACACGCCTTGTTTTCAAAATATTCACAAAAAACTACAAAGGGGGAACTTGAACCCCCTTCCTGCATTAAGCTTGCTGCCTTGGGGACTTTGAGTTCATTATACATTCGGATCACTCCTACCATGTCTGACAGGCATTTGATTTTGCAGAATGTTCAATATAATATTGCGAAACAATTTTTTGATAAAATGCTTAGCAACAATAACACAAAGTACAAACACATTATGAGAAAAAATGTCTTAGTTCTAGCAAATTCAATCGAAACCGATAATCTATAACGTATTCAAAAAAGAATTTACATCCGTGTAAGCTTTGTCAATACGCAGAAATATCCACAGCAATTTACCTTTGTTCTTAAGAATAATGTTAAGTACGTACCGTAACGAAGGCCAATACTAATAAGTATTTTTTTTTATTTTCCCGCCTCTGTTAATTCAAATTGAAAAGCCATTAGAAGCTTAAGGCGGAAATAGACAAATAAGTTGAATGTGAGATTAAAAAGTCAAAACAACAAAATTTCATTTCAATGCGGAGACAGTTCTTGTTTTTTTTTTATTTAAATCATTTTATGTAGGTACATGATGTTTGTAGGAGAAGTATAAGGGGGAAAGAATTTTCATGTCCAATCACCCATTCAGGAACTTTATCGGTTTTTTTTTACCATGCACTAGCATAAGCAACTGGAGCAGCAGCAGCGTAGCTAAGGTGAGCTGGAGCAGCAGCGTAACTGATGTGAGCTGGAGCAGCGGCGTAACTGATGTGAGATGGGGCAGCAGCATAGCTGATGTGAGCTGGAGCAGCAGCAGCATAAGTACTAACTAATGGAGCAGCAGCAGCATAGGTTTGTACCAATGGAGCAGCATGGACTGGAGCAGCAGCGTAGGTCTTCACAACTGGAGCGACAATTGGTTCGACGACATTGGCAGAGTTGTGGACAACAGTGGAGCTTTGGTGAGACACAGCTGTTGGGACACTCTTGACCACAGAGCCGACATGAGCCACACTGTGTTCCTGCACAATTGGAGAAGAGTACACCACTGGTGATCCAATGAGTCCTGGACGGGCAGCAGCTACAGCAAGGAGAACAGACAACACCACCTATATTTCAAAAAAAAACAAGCAAGAATAAGACACAATCGATAAGGAACAAAGTGTCAAAAATTGGGACACTTTGTGGACAACACACTTACCAACTTGAACATTTTGATTGATTTATATGGTTTTTTTGAAAAAGGAGGTCTGTGTTGACTTGAGATTCGTAAAGAATGAACTGATACCAATTCCTTGCGAAATGTTGCTATTTATACACAAATGACATGAATTGTTAGGTACTTACGCTTGCGCACTTTACATAATCTCATTACTGTCTATACGCCACAATCTTGTCTTGTTGTAGTCCACAATAGCTTTTGTATTGAGAAAAACAAGATTTGGTATTTCTGGTTATGGGGCGTGAATTATTGTGAATAAGTATATCAATTGGCCATGATTTATTGTTTTGTCATAAATATACTGACATATATGCCATACGCATGAAGTTCGCCGGCCTCCAGTTTGGTGCGATGATTGTCGACGATGTGACGTCTAACATGTGAGTGGGTTTGCTGATTTTATCTCATTTCATTCATAAAAAAAAAGATAAATAATTGAGTATGTTAGTTAGCTATGCTTAAAATGGGAGTCTTATTGTACGAAAACCATGTAGTTCCTTTGAGAGTTACGACTTAAGATTTTTATCAGGCCTTAGATATTAGCAAAATTTCTTTTTCTATCACAAAATTGTGTGGTTCGGTATGTTGATCTTTTTTTAACGTCGCTTTAACACGTCAAGAAAATTAGAATGGGGGACATTCTTTGGCTGGGGGTGGGCATAATGAGGGAATGTCATACCTTAATATAAAAATCCTTTATCCGTAAGTTTTGTCTATTTTCCTTTATCAATTTGTTACCGATTGAACAGGAATCAGTTCTTTAAAAATAATTTAATTTAATTTTTCGAAATTTCAAATTTGAAATTTTTTTTTTCGGTCTCATCTTGTCCAAAAAATGAAAGTACAAGGGGGGATTTTATGTACCCTTTATATGTTAGAGACACAGTGCGAGCTTTAGGTAAGTACGAGGAGATTTGAAAGGAGATGTCGGTGAACATTCGTTTTGAATTTCAGTACATCACAATGAGAGGGAAAGACAGAGCTTGGAAGGATATTCCACATTCGCGTAGTACCGCTAAAAAACGAATCCCTGTACTTGACAGTACGACCGAAATTGTGTTCAAGAGTAAACTGATGAGGATTCCTGGGAGCGCGAGTATTACAGTTGAATCGTTTAAGGGGAGGCATGCAATTGGCTATTTCATTAGAGCTCTTACTGTAAAAGTAACGATAAAAGAAATAGTTACCACTGAATACAGCTGCGAGCACTGCCATCCTCCTCAAAGCTTCCTCACACTAGACCTGCAATGAAATTGGCCACTTTGTCATTCCGAACCAACTAGGAACAATACCTTGGTACATTGACTACTCCAGATCATTCTGGGAGGATATGACATTCCTTCAAGACGATTGCGTTCACTTTTATACCTATGGATCAAAAGCTGATGACGGGGTGGGTTGTGGGGCCTATCTTTCAGTCTTCCTAATCATTGTAGCCTGTTCCAGGTGGAAATCCTAGCGATCAAAGAAGTTCTGTCTTGGCTTCACTGATATCCGCATTTTCTCTGACAGCCAAGCTGCCATTAAATCCTTTGACTCTGTCTCCATAAACTCAGTGACAGCCCTCAACTGTTGATCATCTCTCTTGGAGATGGCGCAATTGTTAGGCTGATGAACTCGCTAGAAATTGAACCATCCTTACAATCGCACCATGTATGCAAATATTGGTATTTATAGGTGGTAACCATCACCACTTGTGTGGCGACAAAGCAGATCTGGCCACTTTTAAATCTGAGTCGTTCCAAATACTTGTTGTCCCTAAATAAGTCGCACATTAGCTCCGTAATTACAGGACACTGGCTTATTGGGAAGCACGTAGAAAGGCTGGGTGGCTTCTCTAACGACTTCTCCAGAAGCTGCATGGATGAACAGGAGGAAGAAACAACTTCTCATCTTCTCCCTACATACCTGCTCTATCCCAAAGACGTAGGCTTCATCTGGAAGAAGACTTTTCAACGATCCCAGCACTTTTGTTACAAAAATCGAACCAAATTTAGGTTTGAACCAGCTTGTGTTCTAGCAAAAATTTTGACATACCTAATATTGTTGTGGAGACTATGTCACAGAAATCTTCTAACGCTCGAATATGAAAATGGTTGTTTTTAAAGTGTTCTTTGTTCTCTGACTCATTTCCAACATAATTTTAAAATTTAATTATTGGTCCAACCGATCATAATTCAATAAAAATCCAAAAAAAAAAACTAGAATAACATTTTCTGTAAAAATTTGGCTCGGGAAATAATCTCACGAACATTTGTTTCATGCGCTAAATTTTGACAGATAATTATCTTGTACAGCGTTTTTTCATGTTGGTTTGTGTCTTAGCTAGATCTGCGTAATAAGCCGCTAAAATACCAGGCTAAATTTTTGACTTCGTTAAATTTTGGAAAGAATTTGCTTTGTATATGAAGAACATAGTACTATCATGGTGGAAGTCAAATGGGGCGACATCTAAGAAGTGGGGGCAACCCCTACTCAAAATTTTTTTGGGGAGAGCTTGTGGAGGCTTTGATCGATATTTTTTGATATTTTTTGGTTGCAATAATCCAAATAATAGTCTCCTCTTGCTCCTACTACCAACTTCCGATGCTTAAAGACTCCCCAAATCAAATTTTCGAATAAATCAAGAAAGTTCTTAAAAAGAATTTAAAATGTGCTACTTTGCATGATAGTTGCTTACCATAGTGGTGAATTAGCATTTGCAGATAATTAAAAATCTATGAAAAATTATTGTTATTCCAGTTGAACTATTTAAAATTCAGATAGATAGATAGATAGAGATGGTCGTCGCTAGCTCTGGCCTTACGACTCAATTAGCGCTGGAGAGCGCCGTTTTGATACCATTAACTCGTGTCAATCTAATAAGGATTTAAAACGGAATGATGTGGTTTTTATAGACTTTAACAAATCATTGTTAAAGCCATTTCGTCGCATTCAGAAAGATAATCATATCTTTGATTTTCTTCTCAGAAAGCTCACTTGGGTCATCGAGGAATGCTTTCCCGAAGGAAGTTAATCTAAAATAGGCTAAAGCGGGGCAATTGCAGAGAAAGTGAACCACAGTTTCTTTCTCTTGTGGGTCTCCACAGCTACGACAATGAGGGTTGTAGGGGATTCCCAGCTTTCTTGCATGCTCTCCTATGGGCCAGTGCCCCGTGCAGATTGCTATGATCCTGGCTATATCATGCCTGGGTCTGCATAAAAGATCGTTAGAACGTGTGTTGTTGTAGGTTGGCCATATCTTTCTTGATAGGGCACAGTTTGTGAGATTGTTCCACCGGCGGTTGGATTCGTTGAGAAAAATCGAAAAGATTTGTTTCTTCACAGCACCAAGAGGGATGTTAACATTGACCGCTAATGAGCTATGAAGGGCCGAGCCTTGTCGAGCCAACTCGTCAGCCCGTTCATTTCCCTCTATGTCACTATGACCTGGAACCCAAATGAGAGTGACTCGGAGGTTAGTGTTCAGACTCGATAGTTCGCCCCGACATTGCTGGACAAGTAATGAAGTAGAAGCGGATGATTTGATGGCCTTAATGGCCGCCTGACTGTCAGAGCAGATTGCTATATTTCTGGTATGATTTTGGTTTAATTTGAGCAGTTTGCATGCTTCTCTGATTGCTAGTAGTTCAGCTTGAAATACACTTGCAAAGTCTGGTAGTCTGAAAGACTTGGAGATGTTAAGGGTCTCGGAAAAAATACCTGAACCAACACCGCACTCCATCTTAGACCCATCGGTGAAGATTGTTGTGTCGAAATTTTTCGTCACACTGTCGTCTTTCCAATCATCTCTAGTAGGAAAAATGGCCTTCAAATCTCCGATTTGTCCGAGAGGAGGTACACAGTAGTCGGTGTTAGCTAGAAAAATATCCGGAGGAATCAATTTTGTGACACATCCATGGCCGTAAGGCTTGGAAGACCAACAGTTAGATTCTTTTAGTCTTACAGCACTGCATGCCGCTAGGTATTTTATGTGCAGGTCGAGTGGTAGAAGGTGCAGGATAACGCTGAGGGCATCTGTTGGGCAGGATCGAAGGGCTCCAGTAGTGCCAACGCTAGCCGTTCTTTGAACCTTCTTAAGTTTATTTATGTTATATTGTTTGGTAAGTGCAGGCCACCACACAATCGATCCATATGACAAAATTGGTCGAACTACAGCAGTGTACGTCCAAAGAATCATCTTAGATTGGAGGCCCCACTTTTTACCAAATGTTTTTCTACAGGCATAGAAAGCAATGCATGCTTTCTTGACCCGTTCTTCTATATTTACCTTCCAGTTCAGTTTGGGGTCAAGAATGACTCCAAGGTATTTGGCTTTAGAAGATAAAGATAGAGTTTGGCCGTTAAGTCGAGGTGGGGTGAAAGTAGGTATTTTAGTTTTGGTAGTAAAAAGCATCAGTTCCGTTTTACTCTGGTTAACACCCAGTCCACTTCTTGTAGCCCAGTTGCTAACTTTTTTCAGAGCAACCTCAGTGATTTCACTAATCACTGTGGTATACTTTCCTGAGACCAATAAAACCAAATCATCAGCATACGCTACTGCTTTAACACCGCTACTTCGTAGCTTTACGAGAATTTTGTCCATGACTAACAGCCACAGGAGAGGGGAAAGAACACCACCTTGGGGTGTTCCTCTACTAACAGATTTAGTAGTAGTAGTGTTTCCTAACGAAGCGTGAATCTTCCTGTCACTTAGCATAGAAATGATCCATTCTGATATGAAACCATCTACGCCGAAGTGAGCTAGTGAATCACGAATAGATTCAGTTAGGACGTTATTGAAAGCACCTTCCACGTCTAGGAAGGTTGCAAGGGTATATTCTTTGTAGTTAATTGTCTTCTCGATTGTACGCACAACCTCATGCAGGGCAGTCTCCGTAGACTTACCTTTGAGGTAAGCATGCTGGGATACATCAAGAAGACAGACTTCTAGTAGAACTCTAATGTGAGTATCAAGGATGCGCTCTAGTGTCTTTAAAACAAAAGATGTTAAGCTGATAGGTCTGAAGTCCTTCGCGGATTCATGACCTCTCCTACCTACTTTCGGAATAAAGACCACTTTAACATGTCTCCACGTCTCAGGTACATGATTGAGATAGAGGCAACCCTTGAAGATTATTTCAAGCCAGGGCACTGCTATGTCTTGCAGTTTCTGCAGCATAATTGGTATTATGCCGTCAAGGCCTGGTGATTTGTAAGGAGAGAAAGTATTTATGGCCCATGAAATACTATCTCTTGTTATAACGGAATTGATTAGCTCTTCCTGAGCTGGGTCGGTGTTTATAGTACTCAGAGTTGCGGGGTTGCTGTTCTCGCAACCCGGAAAATGTGATGCCATTAGCACTTCCAAGGACTCAGCAGGAGAGGCTGTCCAGAGACCATCAGATTTTTTAAGGAACGAGGGATTGCAATGTTCCTTTGACAAAACTTTACTTAATCTGGCAGAATCCTTAATGTCTTCTATGGAGTGACAGTATTCTCTCCAACAAAGTTTTTTGGACGATGCTATGGCTCGCTTATACTCTCTGAGACAGTCTTTGTAAGGTTGAAAGAATTTCTCCTTCTGACAGATATTGAAGATCCTTCTGGTCATTTTTCTTAGTGCCGAAAGATCTTCGTTCCACCAGGGAGGGAATTTTTTGCGGCTATATTTAATTGGACAAGAGACCCTGAAGGCAGTTTTAACGGCTGCCTCGAAGGTCTCTACCCTAGACTCGAGAACTTCCACAGTTTCTACTTTACTAATTGGTAATTTGCCCAGTTTAGATTTAGTAATCTGACTAAATTTCTTCCAGTCAGTTCTTTTAGGGTTTCTATAAGGGGGAGGGGTTTCTACCTTGAAACCTATGTTAAAGAGGATCCACCTGTGATCCGAAAAGGAATTTGCAGAGGATACTCTCCAATTTTCCACCACCAAATTACAGTTGTTTGTAACAGTGATATCGAGTACATCTTCCCAGCCGTCGTAATTTTCCGAACTTGGAAAGACGAAGGTGGGTGTATCACCTCTGTTACAAACAATAAGGTTGTTATCAATAATAAAATCAAAAAGAGACTCACCTCGTTCGTTGATTTCAGAGCTACCCCAGAGTGAATGTCGTGCGTTCGCATCACATCCAATCAGGAGGCTCGTTTTTTGCTGCTTTGCTGCCTCCAGCAGGGTCTTCACCTCCTCAGGCGGTGATTCTCTGTTGTGGTCGCAGTAGCCAGAAGCCACCAGTAGTCCATTTGTTTCTTTGTCTTCCAGCCTGACAACTGTCAAATCGGGAGTGCTAAAATTTGGACACAAAAAAGCTTTTAAGTGTTTTTTAGCTAAGATACAAGTTCTAGGATTACCTTGTTCAGGGGCTACTGGTTTATAAAAAAGGTCGTATTGATTATCTTGAAGGCCCCTCACTTTGAGGCCATTAACCCAGGGTTCTTGGATGACGCCGATGTCTATATTTTCCTCACTTAGGAAAATTCTTAGATTATCTGAAGCACATTTAGAGTGCTTCAGATTAATCTGGACGACCTTCAGCGCGTTTTTAATTCTTCGGACTTCCTGCTGCGTCAGGAACCACCGATTCGTCGACAGCGGCGCTGACCTCAGCGCCATCATCTACTTTATCGGCATCTGGTTCCTGATTCCGTAGGATTTTAATTTTGGCATGCCTGATGCCAAAACGCAATTTAAAATCGGTTTTTATGAGAGCCCCAATGCTTTCCTCGCTAATCCTCAGAAGGTATGAAGCACTGGTCTTTTGCGGTTCCTCCACCTTAATGACGACCCAGTCATGCATGGGGACCAGTGGGTTCAGCCTCTGAAGACAGCGGATCAGCTCCTGTCCGCTAGGTTTGATGCCCATGAGAGGCAACCAAATGCGAGCTTTTGGTTGTCTAGGGATATCCTTAGCTGGGATGAGCTTGAGCTTCATGCCCTCCCAGTCATTGCTGACCTTAGCAATGCTTTCTCTAAGGAAATCCCTTGAAAACACATTATCGCATTTGATAACCCTGTACCCCCTGAGCATTTCGCCTGAGTCGAAACTAGGATAGGGACCCTCACTTGCGGTCAGAGTATACAGGAAAACCATCTCAGAGAGCTTAGCCTCGATAGAGCTCCACACCGATAGCAAACCTTTGCTATTGGTGGAAAGCTCATCTACAACCGCTACCTGTAGGTCATCCCTGACAACCTCGCTCAGAGTAGGCGGTTGCGCCGCTCCCGAAGATTTGGCTTTCTCTTTCATATTTTTGCCGTCAGTTTTGCTCTTCTTTTTAGAAGGCAAGGTCTCCTCTTGAGACCTGTTTCTTTTGACGGCCTTATCTTTGTTTCCCAGAAGATTATTGTATTCTTCAACAATCTTCTGGTACTTGATTTTGTCTTCGGCGTCCCTCTCCTGAATAGTTCCCTCGGCCTCATTCTTAGCAATCTTGCCAAGAATATGTGAGGCCCTTAGGAACTGATTTTTTCGAAGAACGCCTGAAGATTTCTTCTTACCACGGGTCGCAATGCTATGGCTGGCATTGCTACCCGATGGCTTGTTGGTATTGGTCGATTTAGGGAGCACAGGAGTACTATGGCTGGTACTAGCTATGCTCCCTGAGGGTTTGGAAGACATTTCTTCAACACAGGCATCTGTGCTGAGAAAGCTTCCCGTCATTGTCTCCTGGCTAGAAGCCAGCAGTTCGTCTTCGTTGTCCGTTGAGTTGCATATATTTGTCATTGTTTTGTCCATTTTGTTTTTTTCAGATTTTGTTCCCACGAGTAGGTCGGAAAAAAAGGTCAGCCCCGGTAGAGCCGATATACCGGGGTAAGGCAGAAAGTAAGACGGACCCTGCCAAGGCATCCGAATGAGCTCGTTCACGACTGGTTTACCCCCCAGCCTTTCATTCTTCGGCACGGATTATGTATAAAACGCTCACACCACCACTGAAATTAGGGACCCCGTATCTATGGTCAGATTGCATTGCTAAAGGTTGCTACTATTAAGGAGTAGGAAACTACAGCAATTCAACCTGACCTTAGCTGATCCCCATCTTGACAACGTACAAGATAACTGTGGTGATCATTACCGCCCGGCACCCACTAGGAGGGTTTGAAACGAGGATTTTTGCCGGGCTATTTAAAATTCAACTTCTAACAATATTTTTTTTATGATCGATTTTTCTAAAGAATTTAAGTAATTATTTTCTTTCAATTTAAAAAAAGAAAAAACCAGGAAATCATAATTTGAAAAGAAAGACAAAAGAATCAATAATGATCGATACTAATAAAAAAAGAAAAAGACAGAAACATTAATTTTTTTTTTATGAACTGAAGAAGATCTCCATAATAAATGTTTACTAAACGAAAACGATAAACCAAAATCCAAAAGAATATTCATAGATTTTCAACTTTTAACTGCAACAACCTGCGGGGCGCGGTGGCGGGCGGCGAGACTACCCACAAACTTCTTAACAACCAGTTGTGGCGGTGTAGGTCAATGGCGACGAAGCAGCAAAATGCAATGGGACAGCAGAAATATTAGCAGTTGCTGCGTATTTCAGAGGCGCGGCATAAGTCAATGGAACCGAATGAGCAATAACTGGACCAGCCGACTAGGTTCGGACTAGAGGTGCGCCAAACAGCGGCGTAAGTCTTAATCACTGGACTAACGATCCGTTGCACAACTTGACCTTGGCCGTGAACGATTATCTGGCTTTAGTGTGATACAGCTGTGGGTACGGTTTTTACAACAGATCCAACATTGGCAAGAACAGATTCTTGAACAATTGATGGAGCTGAATAAACAAGTGGGCTGGATGCAATGAGCAGTGCAACGGCAGAAACAAAAGCACAGAGAGCAGAAAAGAAGAACTAAAAGAATAAAAAAGTTAAGACATTTTGAAGATCTTGAAGAAATATTATTGTTCTTTACTTCGATTTAAGTTTGAAGATTTAATGGTGAAACACTTGACATTAGATGACAGTTGCTTTATGTAATACAAATATTGGTATCTACGTCCACAAGTTGAAATAGGTAACAGTTGATTGGTAACAGGAAATCAAGTTATTACATAGATTGTTATTTTGGGCGTAGGTGGGTTAAACCAAAAAAAAAAATAGGTACCCAGATATAATGTCAAGTGTATCTAGATAGGAGTGTACTTATGTAAACATATTAATGTATAAAAGTGAATTTCACCAGTACAGCTGTTTTTGAGGGATTTTGTTTAAACTACTATACAAACTACTGTTTGACATTAATACAATTTTAGGAAATTAAATTAAAAAAAAAATTCTGGTCTTTTAGCAAATTATTTTGTTTGCGAACCCAACAAGTGGAGCCTTAAGCCTTGCACACTTGTGAGTCATGTCGTGAGTCCATACAAATTTCTCTTTTTTTGTTCACTCATGAACGTGATGGTGCGCGGTCTTGATCTCGTTACGAAAAACGTTACGAGACCGATACGAGACTAACTTCAAAGCATCCGAAACCGAGACGTACCTACAGTGTCGGTGGTGCTGATTTCAAAATTGAATATTTCTATTCAAATATTAGACAGAAAAAGAAGAGTTGATACCAAGACGAGACTGATATGAGACTCAGATTTTTTTAATTTTGACGAAACTGAGACAAGACTTCAAAAGCTCCTTTCGGTCGCGTCTCCAACCAGCCCTCATTTCGATTTTAAAACTTTTTGTGAATACGTTATGAACGTTTGACTTTTAAAATCGAAATACTTGTTGCGTTTACGTCTTTACTTGCCGGAACTCGCTCACCGCTTCAGGCTGTATTATAGTGTAGATGCAAAATTCTGTACGTCAAAGAACTGCATGAACAAGATACTGACTTGCAAAATTCTGTTTTGTTCTAAATTTTGTACGGCAAAATATTATCACTTTCTTACAAAACGATATTTCTTTTACAGCATTCTGACAGAATTTTGATGTACAGAATTCCAAATACAATTTTTTGACGAAACAGAATTATGCCTATATAGAATTTGGACATGGTATTTTGCTGAAACAAAATTTCTCACATACAGAATTTTGCCTTACAGTATTGAGACCCCAACCCGAATGATATACATACATAAGTCCCTAAAATTGTGTATTTTTTATACGAGTAAGTCCCCAAAAACTAATAAAATAATTTCAAATTTTAGGGACTGAATTCAGATTTTTAAAAACATGTTTTCAGTAGAAAAAGCTTAAGCTTCTGGAGAATTATTTAATTTTTCATTTCCATTATTATTTGGTGGTGAGTAATTTTACATTTTGGTAAAAAAATTGAAACTTTTTTATTTAAAAATTGTGAATGAAAATTCGAGATATTGTTAGCAAATATGAATTTTCGGAATACCTTTAATTGATAATTACAATCTTTTATCTAAGTCTTTCATATAGAAATTCACCTTATTACACCGTGTCTATTTTCTTCATCAAAGAATAATTTAAATCTAGCTTATTACATTTGGAGGTTAAGAAAATATAAGTCAACTTCTTCCCCAAAACAGCCGTCAAATGTCGTTTACCATCACAAAACTAATTTCTGGCCAAACCCAAAAAAAAAGACAACGAAAAAAAACTGGTCACTTTGGTTGTGGGTTACAAAGGTTTTTTTTTCTTTTACCGCAAACAAGAAGCAGAGACATATTATAAAGCTTATGCGTTTTCAAGGTCACAAATCACAATATAACTTTTTGATATGATATTGAACTGAAAGTAATTTCGTTGGTAATTAATTTTAATTGGACCAAGCTAGAGTGAGAGGTTGGTGTGTTTTTAAACTTGGGCTACTCATGCGGATCGCCTTTGACCACAGATTGTTCCGATAGTGATTCCAAGGCATGCAGAGAATGGAACAGATTACACACAAAATAACAATGGCCCCTCCGATGCATTATTATATATTTTATATGGATGAGGAATTGTAAATGAATTAATTTGGTTTTGATTAGTTACACATAGTGTGTTTTTAAGGTTAAGATAAGTATAAAAGAACTTGTGTTCTTTGGTAAAGACATTCAGTTCGTTAGTTCTTCAGTCAATACAGACCTCTTTTAACAACAACAAAAAAATAAAACAAAATGTTCAAATTGGTAAGAATTGGAAGCAATGGAATATTTTTTTTTGAATTGCATTTAATGTAAATATGTTTTATTTAATTATCACAGGTGGTTTTGTCTGCTCTTCTTGCCGTAGCTGTTGCTCGTCCAGGACTTCTTCACTCATCCCCATTGGTGTATTCATCACCCATTGTGCACGAACATGGATTAGCTAGTGTTGGAACCATTGTAAAGAGTGTCCCATCGGCTGTGTCACACCAAAGCTCCTCAGTTGTCCACAGTTCAGCTCATCTTGTGCAACCAATTGTTGCTCCAGTTGTGAAGACCTATTCCTCTCCAGTCTTGCACACCTCATATGCATCATCTCCAATCATTAGCTCTCCATTGGCTTATTCTGCACCACATTTATCATATGCTGCATCCCCAGTTCATTATTCATCTCCCATTGGATACACCTCAGGAGGATGGTAGATCTCTTAAAATGACGGATTACAAGACGGAAAATAGAACAACGATGAAATAATAATATATCGAATAATAAAAAAAAATATTTATACACAAAATCTATTTTTTTTTTTAATTTCTATCACTTCTGCAGAAACGTTCAATACATAATAAAATTAAATGAAATAAAATAAAATAAAATAAAATAAAATAAAATAAAATAAAATAAAATAAAATAAAATAAAATAAAATAAAATAAAATAAAATAAAATAAAATAAAATAAAATAAAATAAAATAAAATAAAATAAAATAAAATAAAATAAAATAAAATAAAATAAAATAAAATAAAATAAAATAAAATAAAATAAAATAAAATAAAATAAAATAAAATAAAATAAATAAAATAAATAAAATAAATAAAATAAATAAAATAAATAAAATAAATAAAATAAATAAAATAAATAAAATAAATAAAATAAAATAAAATAAAATAAAATAAATAAAATAAAATAAAATAAAATAAAATAAAATAAAATAAAATAAAATAAAATAAAATAAAATAAAATAAAATAAAATAAAATAAAATAAAATAAAATAAAATAAAATAAAATAAAATAAAATAAAATAAAATAAAATAAAATAAAATAAAATAAAATAAAATAAAATAAAATAAATTAAATAAATCAATAGCGTGCATTCCTGCACATATTTTTTAAATATTTTAAAAAATCAGATTTATTTGAAAAAGGACACAGATTAGTTTTTGGGAAAAAATGAAACAGAGAAAACAAATTTTATTTTAGTGAATATTTTTTTTCCAAAATGTTGGAACCCATAAAAATATTTTTTTTTTTTGAAATTCTATTTTCTCAAAAACACTTCATTAGAATTTGATAACTTTATTTGTAAATGCATCTAATCTAAAAAGAAGTTATTGAGAATGTAAAAAAAACATTTTTTTAATTTTGGAAAAAAAACTATCTTTCTTCTTTACAAGCATATTCATATTTATCAATTTTTCTCGAAAACGTCCACACAGATTTTTTTGTTTAAAAAACTTAATTTTTCAATTTCTCATTTTATAACTTATCCAATTTTGAATATTTTCAAAAAAGAATATACATTTTTTGTAATAAAATATGAGATTTAAGAATTCTTTTAAATAGTCCTGTCATTGGTTAAGTCGGAAGGAAGAAATTTCGAGCTTATATTTTTTTCTAATTTTTGCTCAGTTGTCAATCACTAAATTGGGGCCTTTCAGATCAAATGACATTTATAACAAAACACATTTTGATTCTTAAAGTTTTTGTTTAAGTATTCTTGATTTATAATTTTTTTTTCGTAACATGAACATTTTGTTTCCTCAAAACGCCACACTGATTATTTTTGGTAAAGCAAAAAAAAAAAAAATGAAAGTATGTACTTTAAAATTTCTCACTAAATAAACTTTTTTATTTAAAATTTCAATTAAAAAAAAAAATATTACAATCTACCACTGATTCCATCCACCATACGATGCAGATCTATATCCATCCCATCCACTATAATATGGTGATGACACAACTTCCGCTGGATAAGCATAGCTCTTCACTACCGGAATATGTTCGATAATCGGTCTCAAATAAGGTCGCTTCTCGTGTACAATAGTTTGACTCTGATGAGACACCGCTGTCGGAATCGAATGCACAGTATGTCCAATAATCGTTGGTTCCAATTCGTATCCATATGGAATAACAGAATCCGTATGCAAGTAGCTAGGGCGACCTAACGCAAAGGCCACAACTGCAAGGACGACTATCTAAAAAGATGATGTAGTTTTTTTTTTTTGGTTTTTATTAAAAACAACTAACGAACTCACAATTCTTAACATTTTCACTTGTTTCTTAGGTAATCCACAATTCGAAACTGTGCCAAAATCCCCAACTGCTAACCTCTTTTATAAGATATCATATCTTCTCAGGAATTAAATGTGAATTTTTAATTTTTCCTCATGAATTCTTTCAAACAATTGGACAATAACTTAAAGTCTTAGACCGGCTAAAAGACAACAACAACAACAAAACTAGTTGTTCGCAAAATATTTTTGCGATTTTCCCGCAGCCTTGCGTTGTTCTATACCCTCCTAACATGGGTCTTTAACTTCATTATTGCATGATGGACTTTATCGACCTAAACGCTTCCAAATCACAATTTGACTAAAATTTACATAAATGCCTGGTTTTTGAGCCATAGACTCGTTCCTATTGTGGTATTGGACCGTGACAACAAACTCAAAACAAACATTATTACGTCATACATACTTAGGAGGGTATTTATCTGTTTATCTGAATCTTTTTTGCATTGCATATAGTTATCATAATTTTTCCTCATAAATGATAAAAGAATTCTAGGCTTGAGTGAATTATTAATTTTAAGTTCCGCTTTGGTCAACGACTATTTGTCGCTTGAATAAATGTCCATTTAAAGCTTTATCTTTGGAAGTCTTTAGTCTTTGATATTATGATAATCGAAAATGCCCAAATTTTGTGTAATCAAAAATTTGTTTTGTAAATCAAACTTGCATGTGGCATAAATTATAAATTCATAAAATGAAAAATATTTAAATACCATTGTCAATCAACCTCGGGAGGAAAAGTTTATAAAATGATTTTTGAAATGATGTACATGAGTGAAAATGTGGTTCTTTTTAGGGAGGTTACCTATTTTTATAAAATTCAAAATTATTATTTTCGTGGACCACGTGGTGTAAGGAATGTTTTAAAGTTTCTTCTTCTTTCCAACCGACACCACACGTTTAGAAGAACTTTCACTCTTCGTGGCAGCGGAATTAGATTGACGTTTAATGGACTTTGTTGGTTGCATATTCGTGTGCAAGAAAACGAATGATTGACGGTCTTCATTAACGAACAATGAATTTCAGTTGAACCGTGTATTCGTCAAATACAGTGGTTTCGAATGAGAATCCAGCTAAACCAAATCATTTTAAATATCCTTGTGACCTCATTCACATATCTACTTTTGGGCAAGATTTTTATTTTCGTTAAGCAATTCGAATTTGAGATATGGTCAAATTAATGGTCGCAAAAATTTTGAATTTTCTTGAAATTTGTGGAGCCGTGTATCCACTGATTTTTTTGATTTTTCTTAATTCCAAAAAGAACGGCAGCACACACTTTTTTAGCCTTTTGCAAAATCAGATTTTTCTCGAAAACGGCTCCGATAGCTTTTGTCAAAAAAATCATTTTATTTAAATAGATGTTGGCCTACTTTTAATAAAAAAAATCCCAAATGTGGGAACTACTGATTGCCTCAAAAATGAAACACATTTGTGATTTTCTATTTTCTCAAAAACGGTTAATCTCAAAAGAGCATGAACAATTTATAAAAAGTATTTAAAAAATTTTCAAAAACTAAATATTTCAATAACGGTTTGATTATATGTACATATTTTTGAAATTTAGTTCAAAACAGATTTTAGTATTATATTTCATAATTTGAACCAAAATTATTTTTATTTTCGAAAATAACGGTACTTTCTACACAAATGTTTTAAAACCGTTTTCACATATCTGAAATTTCTCGAAAACGTCAACGACAATTTTGATAAATTTTTTTGAGTGTAAAGACGGTCTATTATGAACAATAAAATTTGAAAATAAGACATTATTATTAACGGTACCTCCCATACTTGATCGGGGCAGTGCACCTAAAAAATCACGCGAAGCAGGCCAGACAGGGTTCGGAGGTTCTTGAGCGATACATCAGTGCGTCCATAAAGTATTTTGAATAAAGAAATTCCATATTACCAATGCTGTCGAAAACTTCCTAGTCTTATCGGTAAACTCTAGAATTTCCAAAAATTATTTTAAAAAAGTACACATATTGCTGCTGTTGCTCACTTAACGATCGACACATTTGACAAGTAAATGACAACAAAGGAAAAAAATTACAATATAATAAAATACACAAAGTATTTCCGGTAAATTATAACGCTAATGACAATGGTTCTCTCATTTCCGAGTCTTAGGAATGCCGCAATAAAAATTGTTACAAATTATAGTGCTGATTTCAAAATTTTCTTGGCCATTAAAGTAAATAGGTACAAAAAGTGTCGAAAATTCAATACCAGAAATGCGATTATTTTTTTTTTGTTGCTGTTTACTTTAACCACAACCAAAATAACTTGTAAGCCCTGCGGCAAGAGTCACCATCATTAAAAACTGTTTTAGTTTAATGATCTTATCATTTCATCAATTAAGTCCACACCTATTTCTTTTGACTAAAAAAAAAACAAAAGCTGTTGAAATGCCTACAAGACGCTTTATCAAACGATTTTTTTTATATTTACAAGAGTGGATGAAATTATTTCACTACGGTTTGTTGTAACAAAAAAAAAATCATGGTCAAATGTTAAGAAATTAAGGAAATTTTTATTAATTAACAACACGACAATTAATTTCCTACAAAGCAGCATATGGCAAGTAATCTGGATGATATTGGACACCTGATGGAATGACATACTGGACACCTGGTTGACTGGCATAGATGACTGGGTAATTGTTCAAGCTACGTAAGCGTTCCTGATTTAGAGCGTTAATGTGTTGGGCACGAGCTGCAGCAACTTCGGGAGTGTATTGCACTTGAACGGGAAGTTCTGCGAAATTCGTCGGAGGCAAATTATTGATTCCACGAAGAGCTCGTTGATAGGCTTCCAAATGTTCAGCTCTAGCTGCCTTAACTTCGGGAGTATCCTCGACAGCAACAACACCTGCTGGAGCTACTTTGATGAATTCACCGGATTCTGGAAGACGACCAATTTTGGGAATATTCGATCCGGAAGCTACAAATCCATTGTGCTTATCAGCAGTGTAGGTGATTGTTTGAACTTCTCCATTGGCGTCAACATAACGATAGGCTCCACGAACAACTCCTTCGGGTGAACGTTCTTCTTGACGGGCTTGGTGACCGTCGTTGAAACCAAAGTGATATCCTCCTTGTTCATTGGTGGTTGAAAAGTCGTTCTCTTTCAGCTTAAGTGAAATGTCTGCTGAGCATAACGCAAATGCAGCTACAAAGAAGAATGCAGTGAAAGCCCTCATAGTTTTTAAATTTCTTTGGAAAATAAAGAAGAACTGTGTTAATGGAGGACGATTGATTGACTGATGGCATTTGGATGAACAAACGTTGTTTTATAGTTGGAAATGTTTCGTACAATACTTGTTCGGTAATTAGCAATCAAGTGCATTCGAAAACTGGTAATCTGCTGTAGGTTCTCTAAAAACACGCTTGTAGTGAACTTTTTTTGGTAACTTTTGTAAATGAATGCAGTCCAAGATTTCGAATTGGAGTAAATTGGTGATGGATGTATATAAAAAGGCCCCTTTGTTATGCTCAGCAGACATTTCACTTAAGCTGAGGGAGAATGATTTTGCGACCACCAACGAACAAGGAGGATATCACTTTGGTTTCAATGACGGTCACCAAGCCCGTCAAGAAGAACGTTCACCCGAAGGAGTTGTTCGTGGAGCCTATCGTTATGTTGATGCCAATGGAGAAGTTCAAACAATCACTTACACTGCTGATAAGCACAATGGATTTGTAGCTTCCGGTTCGAACATTCCCAAAATTGGTCGCATCCCAGAACCTGGACAGAATGGTGATATCATCGAAGTGGCTCCTGCTGGTGTTGTTGCTGTCGAAGATACGCCTGAAGTTAAAGCAGCTAGAGCTGAACATTTGGAAGCCTACCAAAGAGCTGCTCGTGGACTTAATCACCTTCCTCAAAGCAACTTCGTACAGCTCCCCGTTCAAGTGCAATATACTCCCGAAGTTGCTGCAGCTCGTGCTCAACACATCAATGCCCTAAACCAAGAACGCTTAGGCAGCTTGAACAATTACCCAGTCATCTATGCCAGTCAACCAGGTGTCCAGTATGTCATTCCATCAGGTGTCCAATACCACCCAGATTACTTGCCATATGCTGCTTTGGAAAATTTGTAAAAAATAATTGTTTTTGTGTAAATAAAAAATTGTTTGAACTTAAACGAATTTCTTAACCTTTGACCAAGAAAAACAAAAAATAAGTTAACCAGTGCGTCTTGTAAGCCTTTTAACAACATTTTTTTAAGTTCAACAAAAATATAGGTGTGGCCTGGAGTTATTTGAAGAAAATAATCATTAAACTAAAAACCGTCTTTAATGATAGTGACTCTTGCCGCAAGGCGTACTAACTATTTTGGTTGTGGTTTAAGTAAACAAGAAAAAAAAACTACTCGCACTTCTGGTATTGAATTTCCTACAGTTAATTTACCTACTTATTTTAATAGCCGTGTAATTTTGAAATTGGTACTAAAATTTGTAACGAATTTGATTGTGGAACAGCATTCCTACAAGATTCGGAAAGAAGAAACTCATTGTCATTAGCATTATTATTTGCCGGAAATACTTGATGTGTTTTTAGTTTTCAATGAATTAGAACAGTCAAAATATATTGTATTTTTTTCATTCCGAGTTGTTGTAAGGCTTTGTTGATTTTTTCATTTCATAATTCTAAAATCATAATAATGATGTTTAATTAACATTTTGTTCAGTGTTGAGTCAAAAATTGATTACGGTTAGTTTAACAAGATACCAGAATGATCATGTTAATTATTATGTATCAACAAAAATTAAACGACTTAACACGGTGGTGCCAATAAACAGTAAGGCCAAGTAAAATTCGAGTCTGTGATTGGACAGTTTTCAAGCAAACTAACAAACTGTTAATTTGACAAAGGATCCAGTTGATTCAACAGGAACACCATCTTAATTTAATCATCCTGTTATTTTAACAAGTTATCTTATTAATTCAACAGAACCACAGTGTTAATTTACGAAATTTTCATTGATACTTAACATCCTGATGCCACGCAGCAGACAAATAAATAGTTTTTTCTCCTTTCTTCTGAAAATTGGTGTTTTTTTCAAAGATGAAATCAGCTGCTTATTCAACTGCAGCTCGTCAGCTTCTTTCAGCTTATTTTATTTCAGCCGTCAAAAACTACTTTTAGATGAGATTTAATCATTTCTCACGTGCGAATCAAAATCAAATTTGATCTTGCTTCTTTGCCACCTACAAAATCACACACACTCAGGACATTCCATCAGATTCAAATTTGGTTGGGTAACACATAAGACCCAGAAAAAAGGGGCTGGAAAAGAAGTCCAAGAGGCTTCACGCCGGAGCTGCTTCAGGAGTGGCAATCCCACCAACACTCACCAAAACACAAAACTACGCTCACGATACTGGTTATCCTAACGCAAATGCATTAGAACAGATAACAAAGCTTCCATATGAAAATTCTTATGAAGAAAGCGAAATGCCATCACGCCTGAAACGGTTGAGAACAGGACCAATTTAATTGAGATTTAAAGTGCATTGGGTCCACAGGGGATGCCACAAGATTAAAAAAAAGAGGTCGTGTGGATGTTCGTAGATCACTCAATTCCCGTCAATAAAAAGGAGTATTTTATTTAAATTGTGAAAAACTTAACTTATAATATTATATCCTTTTTCTTATATAGAAAACAACTTAAGCACAAGGAAGAATTAACTTACTATAACTAACTTAACTGTTTGTAACTTTTTAACTTATCCGTTTAAAAACATAGAATTTTTTCAAAAACATAACGGACATTAATAAAAATAATTACTTTATCTGCACAGGGACAAAAAAACGAAGAGAAATGTTACGAGTATTATAATACGTCAGTAAACTGAAGCGTCATGTTTAATTCATGAATTTTTCGGCTCCCGTTAATTTGCGACTTACTGGGACTGAGATATTAATTAAAACATAAAAACATAAAATTATAAAATTGCGTGGGTGCGCTGTCTTACCTATGTTCAGTAATTTCTTACTCGGCTCCTGTTAACGTTAGAAAGCTGATTTTTTTTTAATTATAGGTAATTACAATTTTTTTTCATAACATAATAACATAACTATTGTTATTGTTAATGAAATGATGTTTCATTTTTTACTGTGCGACATACTAGAGCCAAGATATTCGCAAAAGACCCAGAAATGGCAAAAAGCACATTTTTACCAATAACTTTGGTAAGGAGGTGCAAATTTGGATTTAAGCCTTTCAAATTAGGCCCTATAGACCCATGAAATAAAAAAAGGACCATGCCTCTCCGCGCAAGGTCAAATTACGCTTAGTCTCCCTTGTCAATTTATTACTGTGAGGGTATTATGTAAAAATATAAAAAGCACATGTTTTTTTACGAATGCTTTAGAATCCGTTTGCGGTTCAAACACATAATATTTCATATGTAATATTAAAATGCTGCAATATTTCATATGCAATATATTGTTGAGTTATTAGTAATTTAGCATTTAATTACAGCATTTTTCTTTACTTTAATAATTTGCATCCTAATAATACATTTTTTAAGAGGATAATTATTTTGTGTTGTATTTAAATTTTAATTTTAATAAATATTTAACGCAATAAAAAACTAATACAAAATGTATTCTTACAATTCTACTTTGCGTCAGAATTATGCTTAACGGTTTTATTTTAAATTTAATTACTACTCTTATTTAAATATTTTTTTTAAATAAATTTATTTATTTCTGGCCACTCCCGGGTCCGAATAAAAATTTCTACGTGAACAGAACTTCCACTCATAAAATGACCAAGAAAATTTTATAAAATCGGAAATTGTATTCTTTTCTTTCAACTTCAACCCACATTTGACATAAAGACACACAAGTGTGTGTCATGCCAAAATCATTTCTACTCAGTGAAAGATGTCCTGGAGGTTGAATAAGTTCCATTGCTTAGTTCAAAAAGTAAGATAGGTGGGCTGTTAGTGATGGTGACGTTTCTTACTTTTTGTGAGTTCTGTTCCATTTCCAATTATGTACAAACAACTTTACTTTAAATATTGTTGGACACCTCCATATGGCGACATAACAATAAAAACATGCACTTATGATGAGCCTCTTACTGTAGTTGAAGCTTGCTCTAAGCTCACTACAGCAAAGAATCTGAAGTGTAAAAAAAAAAAAAAAAAAAAAAAAAAAAAAAAAAAATATATATTTCAAATCAAACCGGTACCAGTACCGGTGTACAATCCATTGAATGGTGACAAAAATCTTTTAAAATAAATACCTGAGCAAAACAATGAAAAATTGGTATCGTTAAGTCGATCAGGCAGCAATAATAATACAATAATCGTGGCATTATGTTTGAGAATTGTGACCTTTGGGAGCACAATGCACGATTGATTTCTGCGCACATGCGCAGTGTTGAAAGTTTTGACATATGACTTAAGAACTACTTATAGCTTCTACAGATTTATAAGTTGAATCATTGTCTACACGAGAAAAAGTAGCTGCACAAGTGCAAGTTATTGACAGATATTGTCGTTTGATCTTTTCTAACATTAATATGAATGCAAAAAAAAAAACTCTAAAGAATTGTAAGCCAAAAGGTTGCTAATTGGTTATTTGAATGCTGTTTAAATCTGTGCAAACAATGGATAAAGACCATCCGTGTGTCTCTAATAGGCTAGATTATGTAAATTTTTTTAAGATTCTATGTAGAGATTAATAATTTATTGTTTTATATTTAGTTTATGACGACGAAGCACGAGGCAAAGAAAATTTACTTTTGTGCATTTCAAGTTAAAAATTTTATTTTCAAATGGAGACATAAAAATATAATAACTTGATTTAGTATTATTTGTTTAAGAATACAAAATGAAACTCCCGGAAAACATCTGAGCTACAAATCATCCACATGAAAAAATATTAGGCCTATTAGGATTGTTATGAATTATTTATTGTCAAGGTTTTTAGCTTAATATATTTGGAATTATTCAAAACTGTAACTTAAAGCTTTTTGTGACTGTCACTTAACAAAGTGTTTACATACAAAATATTTTGTATATGGTAATAAATTATATGGATTAGGAGATTTATTGGAAATCAATCTGCACAGAAATTATATGTTCAATTTGTATACATATATTCTTGATCTTTTTAATCAGAATGAAATGTCACTACAGTGCATTATTTTCTAAACTCTAAAAATAATTAAACCATAGATGAAATATACATTAAATTCAAAATATTTATTATATCGCGTCGAAAGAAGTTGGTTTCATGGGAGGTAACAGTACCTCCCACATTTTGGACTTGACTTTCTTTCAATAAAATTGAGATCTAGCTATTTAAATTTACTGAATTTTTGTCAAAAAAAAAATTGAATTTCCAAAAATGCCTTGTGTTAACAGTTACCGTTATTTTTGGTCTTTAAAAAATAATCAAAAAAAAAAAAAAAAACGTGTGGAGATACTGTCCAGAAAACATTAAACACCAAGATTTAAGAAAATCCACCCATCGGCTTAGGCTGCAGCGGAAAGAAAGACAGAATTGTGAATCCAAAACTCGCTCCCTATAGTACAATAGTCGAAAATTAAAATGATTTAGGCGACATATTTAAAAACGCAACTGAATGAATTCCAAACGATGGATGTATGTAAATCGTGTATAAGGGTAACTTCAGATATTTAAAGACCTTTCTTTTATTATATACGAAAGTTAAATTTGACTATCCGAGCAAAGCGGGATGGGCCAGCTAGTTCATAGAATAATTCAAAGTTTTTCTTTTTTGATATTTTTAAAAAGAAAAGAAGTAAGAACAAATTAATAATCATTATTACCGGAAAATTTGATCTGCATTCCCAAATTTACTAAGTTAAATTTCAAGTCCACGCCTTTTATAGTTCCAAATATTAAAACAATATTTTATAAGCACCATAATCCGCTTGAATATTTTGCCAACAAATTCATCAAGACCACATTCAAACAAAGTACAAAAATAAAGTAACACAGCAACACTTATCTACTTATTCAATCTTAAAGCTTTGTGAAGTAATTTAGTATAACATATTTCAAGGCGTTAGATAGTTTTGTATTTATTAAATCATTCCCTAAGGTATGCATTTGAACAGCATAGCGACTTACAAATGTTTATTATTCGAATGGTTGTGGTCTGCACTAAAGCTTGGCGATATTGTTGTTGAAAAATATTGTTTCTTCACAAACTTTTTAATTTGTTTTATGCTTTTCAATCTTGATATATGTATTGTCTTTATATATGTACTTCCTATTGGTAGTTTTTTGTTTATCTCATTTGTACATAAAAATCATAATAGGAGAGCAGTCTTACAAGTGGGCTACGGTGAACAATATTTTTGATTGTGACTACTTTAACTTACGTAACAATTTATTTTTAAATCCATGTACCTGTGTACATAAATGATACCTATCAGAATAAACATTTTCAAAGTATTCCACATCAAAATAATGAGCAAGACTAATAAACTTCAAAAAATGGTTCACTGTTGCGTATACGTAATTTTTTGGTAATTTTATTTTAATAATGCCTGTGCCGACATTTATTTAGCTACTTACTATTAGAGTTTTTTATGAAGCCTTAATAAAACCTTACTATAATAGATAGCCGAACAGATTTTGTTTCAAAATTCTGTTGGTTTCAACACGACTTACGGCCTATAAACCAGGGAAGTTTTATTTTTTAAAAGTGGGCTTGTACATAACTTGAGTAGTTAATCTTTGTTCGTAAATTCACTTTGCTAAAGTAATACAAACTTTTATAGTTTTATGTATTTTGACATTTAATTGTGATAAGAGCAAAGTGTCATAAGTCGAAATCGATTTTCAGAAAATCGATTTAAAGTTTTACGTCACTTAAAAAAAATTGATTTTTATTTTGAATTTAAATGAAAATTAAAATGTCGTGGAGTTAAAAAGAATTATTTTTTATTTTTCCTAAGCGATTTACTAAAGTTACTCAAAACTACGAGTTTTGAAACAAATTCTGCAATGTACGAAAAGTGTCATTATGATATTTAAACTGACAAATGTCGTGCTGCCAGAAAAAATATTTGCAAAATATTCGATTTCGAAGGCATGTGAGTGCATTCCTCATGGTGAATTTAAGTTTTTGTTTTGCTATCCAACACTTGATATTTTTTTTAACTTGGGACTAAACGTACTTGGCGACCTATACCCAATAAATATTTATTACTATGACATCATTTTGTAGAAAAAATAGGTCTAACAATTCTGTCTATGGACCTACAGCCGTTTAGGCTATTATAGGAATATTTGTTTTTTAAGCCTGGTGTCTAATTATTTATTTGGACATTTAGTTTCTTCAATTTTTTTTTTGAATTTTAATTTAATTTTTTTTTTCCAAAAATTTTGAGGTTAATTTTTTTTTGCTTGTTGAAAAAAATATTTAAATTTTTTTTAAACATTGTAAAAAACAGCTGGATAGGTTTTTTTGAAATTTGATACAAAATTGTTCTTGCAATAGTATACTCGCCCAAAAAATCAAGGGATCACCAACTTGTTTTGAATTCTTAAGGTTATTTTTTAAATTTTGGAACCACGTCAATAACGGTTGTATTTAGATAAAATAAAAATCAATATTTTCTTGCTTTCGACTTGGCTTATAGCCAAGTGCATTTTTAAACAGTGTACGATATATGGGTGACGCAGGAGTTTATGGATCGGAATGGCATACTTGTGAAATTTACCTTTGTATTTTTTTTTTATTTAATATCTAGTTTTCTTCTAATGCCACCAAAAAAATGTAGAAAACTAAGACAAACCGAAATATTTAATAAAAACAATATTCAAAAATGGTGGCCAAAAAGTGAATTTCACAATTGCGAAAAATCAAATTTATGATTTCTGACCCATACTACTTCGAATGAGAGCAAACAAATTTCTCATTCAGATAATAAATACACTGGACTTCAAGTTAGTATCGTTTTGGTTCGTAAGATGGTGCTGTGATGACTTTTCTCGTATCATGGACATCCCTAATTTCAACACTAAAAATATTTTTCTTTTTTTAAATCTCATTAGTTTCTACGAAAATTTACTTTTTGTTATTTGTCCTTACATAATAAACAAAGTACCTACATACATACATTTAATTACCTATCAAGACACAAAACGTTATGACGGATTTTTAAAAGCCTTAAATAAACAACTGGCTTATGCGTGTGCATATTTATTTGCTTCATTAGAGTGCATTCGCAGTCACACAAAACGATTAATTTTAGTATCCCACATTTTTAACACACCAAAAAGTGCTTCCAAAATTATTGACATGAAACAAATTTGTTCGCCCAACCTCTAACAAACTAAAATTATTATAATAATCTGCGACTTTTTAACAACTACTTTAAACTCCAAGCAGGAATATAGTAGATTCATAATATATTCCAATTTTTTTTTTTCATTTTGTTAACGGCAGCCGACCGACAGACGACAGGTGGTGGCTATGGTGTTGGTGGATTGATAAACTGCTTGATTCGAACGAGTTTAACCGCCTCACCATAAATCACCAGCGGCACCAACAATGGGTGGAAGGTGGATATTGGATACATGTTCGATTAACTGTAATTATCACCAACATGCCTACTTCTGTGCCCGCAGGCTTAATTCATTTCTCACGATCACCCAGCATTTAGCTGAGTCATGTCACGGGGAAAAAAATGAGTGTCTTTAGTTATGAGATATAATGTAATCAGAATATTAATTTAGACAGTTTTAAGCTGGATTAAGATCCCCTGGGCTTTTATTTTATTTTGAACGTAAGAAGTGCGTAGGGTAGTCCAAGATGTAAGGTTGCAGATTTTAAATATAATATTGACTAGAGTTAGAAAGCACGCGTCATTTTCTTTTATTAAAAGTTTTTTGAGGATAAAAATAAATTTTGTCAAAAAATAACAACAAAACTTTGTGTAAAAAAAATTATCAAAATAGAAAAACAAATTCTGTTGGAGAACAAGTGGAAACTTTTTTGAACGGGAGGTGAGTAAAAATTGGTCAAAAAATTTTGTCGAAAAACATTTTCACAAAAAAATGTTAGAAATAAATATCAGAAAAAATGTTCCGAAAACAAATTTTGTCAAATAAATATTCCTCAAAAAAAGGAAAAAAAAATGTCAAAAAAATAACCTTTTATGTATTTTAAATCTGTTTTAACTTATTCAACGTTAACTCTCAAACTATAATGTTTAAATTTACTTTTGGAAATTAAAACAGATTGTTGAGGAGAAGCGAAATTTTTTTTTTGTCGCCAAAGGGTAATCTCGTATATCGCGTCGTCGTTTAACGATTGGATGCAATCAGAACTTGTTTCGTGGAAAACACGTTGTATTTTTCCGTTACAATTATAAATATTTTTTTGAAATAAATATTCTTTATTTTTGAGGTTTTTTGTAAGCAACTCAGCAACTAGCTACCAACATAAATAAACGATTAATAAAAACTTAGTGCAGTGCTGTGTATGAGTTAGTAAAAAGTGAATGTTGCTTTTGCAAAGAAAAGCGAAAGTGCGTGCGTAACTTGCATTATAGGTTCATAGAATTCGAAGCATGTTAATTGTTTTACAGAAATTAGAAATTAACCAGGTATAATGAATGATCATATCTATTAGTTGATTTTAAACTGTCACACCAGAAATAATTATTTTTTGTATTACTATACCTATGTACATGAAATATGATTTCAAAAACCAGTGCTCACGTAATTATGGGAGGTATATGAATTGAAGATTTATTTACTTGGCAAAAATTGGCTACCTACTTTAGTTAAAGAGACCACATCAGACTAAACTTTATCAAAACTAAATGATTATTTATAATAGCTTAACAATATAATAATGAAAGAAATGAATTTTAAAGCGTCTGAAATAAAAAATCATGATCAAATTTTTTTGAACGGCAAAACTTTCGAAATATGAATTTTTGAAATTTTTTTTTGCTATATTCAGATACGGGTAGAGATGGAAGAAAAATATGGTCAGTTACTCAAGTTATGAGTATTTAGTTTCAAACAACGAAATTTTACTTTTTCTTTATAGTCCACTGAAATATTACATTGGCCTCTGGGTGAGCCTAATTCGTATTGTTTTAAAATATTAATTATAAGTCTAATCGTTTGAATCAGAGTGTAAGTGTTCAAGGCTCAAATTCCCTGGACAAGAATCACCTTCTCACATAGCCATTGAGAAAAAACAATATTTAGCTTACAAACGGCTGAAATGAATTTGATAATTTTCTTTTGCGGCTTTTTTAAGTATTATAATTAAAATAATTTGGTCACAAAATATTTTTCAAAAATCTATTAATATATCTTGAATTTTCTAAAATGACTTAAAACGCAAAAATATATTGAAAAAAAAAAACAATGGCAACACATATGACGTAAAGCTATAGCTTTTAATAAATCCAACTCCATTCTTTATTTGGTTTTTCAAATCAAACTGTTCGAATTCTAAGTTAAAAAAAAAATTATTTTAATTAATTCAATTTATTTGTGTTGAATAGTTTTTTTTTCTGAAGTCGAACGTTTTTTTTTGTGTTGGAGATATCGATAACAAAAAGTTTTTCAAAATTTCTCCTAACACACAATACTTACAATCACGCCATTTTGCTATAAATTATATAATAAGTCCACCAGTTGACAATGACTATAATCACAAAATTTAAGATGACTGCCTACCTGGTCTGGACAATGGACTAAACATTTCGCACAGTGGGGTATTTAACCTCAAAACATTTCACCATCCATCCGACATATTTATTTTTTTTTATTTTTTTTAGCGGTATATTTGCGCCTTCAAAATGATCGGAGACAGGAACATTATCGATACTTTTACGTCATTTGAACACCGGCGTAACGTTTCCTGTCTCTCACTCTTTTATCGTAACTTTTACGGTCAGCTGCATTCCTCCCCTTAAACGATTCAACCATAATACTCGCGCCTCCAAGAATGCTCATCAGTTTACTCTTGAACCCAATTTCTGTCGTACTGTCAAGTACAGGGATTCGTTCTTTAGCCGTACTACGCGAATGTGGAATGACCTTCCACGCTCTGTCTTTCCTTCTCATTGTGAAGTGACGAAATTCAAGACTAATGTTCTAGGGGTCTATTTCCCCCGTTCAGATGGGAGGGGTTCAGGCGGTAAAACATGAAGAAAAACTAAGTTCTTTTTTTTCTCTTTCTAATAAAGTGTTTTGATCACTTGCTCATATCTCTAAAGTGTACGTCCCAGACCATTTAGTTTTGAACGTTAAACCTGAAATTGGTTTTTTGAACATTTAATTTTTAAAACTTCAATACCAATACTTTGATTTGTTACATACATAAATTATACAATACATCCTAAGCATTGCAAAAATTCCATGTAAAATTCTTTTAACTTTCTGTTATACCTGAATGTTAGCAACACCACAGAACAGAAAAATATTGCAACTCAATCAACAAAAAAAAAGTGTTTGATTTATGTTCAATTGCCATTGACAGATTAATAGCTTCGACAATGTGTCAGTTTTGATAATAAATTAAAGTATCACCCCATTAAAGCTGTTAACCTTACAGATACATTATAATGCTGCAAAGCTATCTAACAGATCAATCACCTATTACTCATGATGATTATGTACCAAGCAGCAGGTGTATGCATTTAACCATTCAACAAATAAAAGAGTGTCTTCACTTCTTTGAATACAAAAATAGAAGGGTGTTTAAATTGATTGCAGGAAATTGGTCAACTGTAGCAGCAAAAAAAATCTGATGACATTATAACGGGTAGCTGCATTTATACCTAACGGATGCAGACAATCATTAAAAGAGGTTCTTGTTCTTAATGGTAATAATTAATTCAATTGTAATAAAGTATTATAAATTATTGCGCACAAAAAAATTGCTTTTAAAATGTGATTTAAATTTCCTTATTTTGCAATAGACAATTATTAAAGAAATAATTTCGATCTGATTAAACAAAAAAAAACAACCAAGGACAAATTTATTTTTTGTTTAATTTAAGTAATTTAACTTAAGTACCCATGTTAAGTGGCTAGGTTGTTAAAAAAAAAACTGTCGGAACTTTCAATGAAATGAGATCAACCACAGCAGCAGATAATGAGAGATCAATTAAATTGCACTTTAATGAATGAACTGATTCATTTTGTTTTTTTTTCTCAGACAAACACCACCTGTCAAGCAAATTAACATGGCCTACTGCAGCTTAAGGAATTTCTGATGAAGTCTATAGACTTATAAATTACCTTGGCGTAACTCTGCCAAAAGATATACCTCTTATTATCTTCAGATTGAATTATAATCGTTTGTTATTATTGCCATGGATGCAGTAGAGCAGCGAGGCATCAGAGCATATACATATAGGTTATAATTATGGGGTGTTACTTGACATGGTGTTAACATCAGCATAATAAACGTTGTTATTATATTTGTCAGCATGGATACGTCTAAGGTTAGAGCTTGGAATTAATTTTTCATCAGAAATTTTTTGATTTGATAAAACTATTAAGATGGGATTGAATTTGCAAAATATATACGTAAACAGAAAAATAAAAATCTGTAGAAATGATATTTTTGAAATATTTTAATTTTTTTAAGTATGATTCAAACCATTTTGAAAACTGCTTAAACATAGAAAGTTTTTGAAAAAAAACACTAGCACAGAGTGATTGGAATTTTTTCAGTGTACAATTTTAAAATTGAAGTAAAAAATGTATCTTAGTCAAATTTTGAGATCAAAAACCATTCATGGTGAGATAAAAACTGTTTCAAAAGAGGGGTATGTTCAAATTATTATTCGGTATGATAATAAAGGATGTTTTTTTAAACGTATAGAACTTTTAGTTGGCAACATTTTTTTACTTGGCGGCCATTTTAAGCTGTAGAGTCCATTTTTTAGTCAGCTCACTTTTGGTTGAATGGCTACATCAATAAGCAAATTTGGGGTATTTGGAGTGAAGAAAATCGTCAAGTGTATGTTGAGGGACCGTTAAATCCAGAAAAAAATAATGTTTGGTGTGATTTATGGGCTGGTGGAATCACGATGCTGGCCACAATGTTACAGGCAATGGTGAACGCTATAGAGCCATGATTATTAACTTTTTAGTTCCTTAATTGAACAACCATGATGTACAGTAGCGGTGGTTTCAACAAGACGGCACAACACATCACACAGCTCGTGCAACAGTTGATCTAGATAGTGATCGAAAACTAGAGCTCCAAGTTAAATTACATTCGAGGCAGACATGGCACACATATGCCAAAAATCATATTTACGTATAAATTAATTTAATATTAAAATTTATCTTTCGAATGAAGACAATGTCATGTCATTTCTAAGATCTATACCTCTAAAAAAAAACACCCTCTATATTCTGAGATATCACTACCTGGCATTATACAATATTCAGTGTTGACAATAATTACTGCGGAACCCTGTATAAAGCTTTATCTCAAGAACTACTATTTTTCAAATACTCAAAATGCAAATTCTGGCACAAGATCTTTTTTACAAAAACGAACTTGAGCGATTTTCAACTTCCCTCTAACTTCAGTACCAATAAAGCCAGAATATGGAATTCGGGGTTTTTGCCAAACTGTTCAAATTTTAACTTTTAAGGTTTATTAGTTCCTCGGATATTGACAACTGGAGGCAAACAATGATCCAATTAGTTCATATTTCTGTCACCAGCTACCGCATTGCTTAAACCTGTCTGCCAAAAACAGCGTATCTAACTGACTTACTGACAGATCATCAAAAATATACAGCACTTCCCGACATCGTAGAATCGGGTAATTTTGCACAACCATGCATAAAATCGGTGCATGCAAGGGAACAAAATTGAATTTTTCTTTTAGGGGGAGCGGTATCTGCCCCGGGATTCGGATCCCAAAATTTTGTATTCTAAAATTCTTCATTATCTTAAAGTCCAAAGTTCTTTAATCCAGATTCAGTTTCCAAAATTGTGTATTTCAAAATTCTGAAATTCTCTAAATTATAAATTCTGTATTTTAAAATTTTAAGAAAAAAAAAGAGGCTGGGTGCGACCCACACTGATAACTTTCCATTTGTGATCTTGAAAGCTTTATACATATTTAGTTTTTTTTCAAATAACCAAATTTTCTGCGAAACAAACTTTAGCTGTTTAATTCAAACAATCACTATTTTAAGATTGAAAAGCATTTTAATTATTTAAAGAGATTTACGAAATGCACATATATTATAGAGATTAAATACCTACTGGCAAAGTCAGTATCATTGCTCGTTCTCAAGATATTCGAGTCGAAAAACCAATTTTACCACTTTTTAGTTTATTTTTTTTTATATTTTTTGTCAAAAACTGTCAATTAGATATTTGTCAAAATTTAACCTTTCATAAAAAATTGTTGAACGTTGTTCGTTCTCAGGATATTCGAGCTGAAATACAATTGTAACTACTTTTCTTTAGAATTTTTAACAGTTTTTGATTTTTTGTAAAAAAACTGCCCATTCAATATTTGTCAAAATTTTATCAGTTGTTAACAATTATGTTATGTAGAAAATAAAACAAATAAGAAGTCAATATCGTTACCGGTTTTTGAGAAATTTGAGTCGAAAGACAATTTATACCAATTTTTGGTAGAATTTTTTGTAGTTTTTAATTTTTTGTAAAAAAAACTGTTAATTGAATTTTTTTGAAATTTTCACCAGTAGTCAAAAACAACATTTTTCGTAAAATAAAATTATTTTAAAGTTAATATCGTTTTTCCATCTAAGGATATTCGAGTTATACAAATTTTTTTTTTAGTTTTTTTGATTTTAAAAAATAACGGTATATTGATTTTTTTCCAAAATTCGTACCAAATTTGTATGACGTCATAATGTGTCGAATAAAATTTATTTCAAGTCAATAACATTATTTGTTCGTGAGATATTTAAGCCCAACCAAAATTTTCACTTCTTTTTTAAACTGCTATAGTAAAAAAACAACTGATTGAATATTAATAAACGCCCTTTCAGCTTCTTTTGAAGGTATTATCTGTAAAACAAAATTTATTTAAAGTCGATATCTCTACTCGTTCTTGAGATATCGACGACGAAAAATGGTCCCAGAACGTACGGACGTACGTACACACGCACACACAGACATCTCTCTAAAAATGTTTGATGTAGGCTCTAGGGACCTTGAAACGTCGAGAAATGTCAAAAATTTCAATTTGACAAATCGGACCGATTACAATAACTCCCTATGGGAAGTTAATAAGTGATAAAAGCAATATTGTTTTGATTATATTTGATATATTCATTTTCAGAATTATTAAATACAGTCTTAAAAAACTTGACGTTAGGTCAATTTTTAAAATATCAATCTGGCCATAGAAAAAATATTTTTAGGGAAATAAAACTTAAAATCTAAAATATTTCTAAGTCAGGAAAAATATTTGAGAAGGTTATACAAGATTCTTCATTTCATTGATTTTTCTTTTTCTTTTCGTTTCAATGCTTTTTACCTTTATAGTTTTTTTTTTGAAAGCTGTTCAAAATTATTCAGAGTTGTAGTGAATGGAAGTTTAGATATACAGAATTTTAAAAAAACATAATTTTGAATGTACAGCATTTTGAAATACAGAATTTCGGATTTACAGTATTTACAGTATTTAGCAAAGAGAGCATACACTTTTTTTTGAAATTCCAAAAATGTATTTCTGCTTTAAGAAAATCCTTATTCTTATATCTTTCTCATCACTTATTCTTCAAAAGCATCACCTAAAGCTAATTTGTTTATTATATTTTACCTACACAATAACCAATCCTTCAAATAAACACTTTAAAATAACTAGCCCACAAATAATCTACCCACCCACTCTAATTAAATCAATTCCCAACTGATGTTGTACATAATTTTTAAATTACAGCTAAAACATTATTATAGTACCGCTATAAGCTATATAATTTAACGAACTCGATTAATGTCCGTCTCTGGGTGAATGGGTAACAAATAAAGAGATATTGTGTTTTTGCAGTGTATACCTTCAATGTGCCAACAATTTTCCTGGTTAGATCTTACAACGTGACTTAGTATCTATGCTCTATATGGCGGTAAAATAGAAAGAAGGTGTGTCCTTCACTGTTATCTATCATGCATAAAACACACCTGAACTATGTTTTTATTTCTTCTTCTTCTTCTTCATTTCAATAGGTTCAATAAAGGTTAGGTTTGGGTTTCGTTAAAAAAAAAAAACAAATATTTGATAATTTTAGTATCAAACATAAAAATATCTCCTTTTAAATAAATCTCGAAATTAAATATGGGAAATTAAAAAAAAAATAATTGATTTCATTAAGTTGCCACTTTTAATGGGAAACTAAAATTTAATGGAGAATCAAAAAATTGAGCCCTGAGGTGGTATTAGAAGTGCCCGGAGATATTGTACATTGAAGAAGAAAAAAAAATTCCAGAACAAGTACTTGCAACCGATTGGGACTTTTAACTTTTTCTGAATCACATAGCTTACACTAGTTGGACTTAGTAAGTAGCATAGATCACGACTCACTGCAAAACTCATTTACCTTTAAAACACAAAACCAAAAAAAAAATATAATTCATTCCCAAGAGATTATACTACTCCGTAAATGCAAGTCTAACTGATCCAATGATATCACAATTGACAACCATAATTATCACGAGATTTGGAGATAATCAGATTGCCGGTTCACTTATAAAGTCCCGCACTTGCATTCATGTCATGTTGAGACTTTGATTGAAATCTCTGCATCAGTCGAAAAAACTTTCGCAACAGCAAAGTGTTAAAATATTTGACTCATTATTGTATAAAAATATCTTAACAACAAGTGTATTACTATCTTTGGATAAGACAAAAAAAAGAACCTCACACATCACATCTCGCAACCTTAAGTGAAAAAAATGTCGTCTACAACTAAAAATGGTAGCCATACATGTCGGCTGATTTTTTTTGACATCTTTTACAAGCTCACTGAGAAGAATTATGTATGAAGTACAATACCTCCCTGGATAAGGCCGATGTGATATTTGCACGATTTTGATGGAATGCGTTCTCAAAAAAAGTTAGCCAAAAATCAAGAAAAACATAAAAAAGTGCCTGTGGCGTCACCTGAGTTCGAAGTTGGAATCAAATATTTATGCGATACACATAGGCTCGATAGATATATCGATTGCGAGATTATGCTCACGAGATAAGCCACGAAAGGCAGCTGATTTATGCAAATCCAAAAAGCTAATGATTCATGGTATAGCTTTTGCTTATACGGGTTTCGAAAAATAGTTTCACTAAAGTACAGTTGTTGTTTTTTTTTTTTTTTAATTTTTTATAGACCACGTGTTGAAAAGTGAACGAAATGAATTTAGATTGGCATTTTATTAAACATCTGTCAAAGATAATTAACAAAAATTGACACAAATGAATACACATTCTGATCAAGGTGATCTGAAATTACGCAATGATAAGCAATAGTTGTTGTCGTGTGTCATGTGCAATTTATCCAACAGCTTACTACATTTTTGGCATGAAGCATTTGCTTCAACAACAAAAACAGAAGCCCAAAGGCATGTCATTTAAATTAATATAAAAAAAATAAATGCCCATACAAACTGTGACTTTCATTTATTTTTGGATGAAAATTTGAATTATTCATGAATATTAAATCATAATAAATCAAATTAATTTATAAATAAAATATTAATTTTGAAAGCTATTTGAACCCATTGAACACGATTTGTTGTAAGGATTTGCATATGAATCGAATATAGGCAGATTCCAATTTGTTGTAACATATTTACAACAAACCTTTTATGATTTCATATTTTTTTTTATTAAAATTTATGAGTTTTAGTGATTTTTAACACAACCTATTATTTCTTGTTATAAATTATGTTATGATGGTACTCTCTCATTTTTATTTATTAGGAGTAGCGCATGACATAATGGTTAGTGCGTAGGACTCTGATGGTCCAGGTTCGATTCCCAGCCTCGTCTATCTAATTCGGATTCAACTTACAATTGGAAGTGCGGATTTTCTTTGCCATACATTTTATAAATTGTAATGGGTTTGAAAATAGTAAAGTGATCAAAAAGCCACAATTAAAAAAAATTGAAATTCAAATTCAAATTTTTGTGGATTAAAGTTGCGGTGTTTTTTTTCGACCAACGATGATTTATTTCAGTAGTAGATATTTTATTTTCAAAATGTCGACCTAATGATTAATTTTTTCTAAAACAATTTTCTGCATTCCAAAATTTTGTAAAAAAATTTACCAATGAATTTATAATATGATATAGCAAAGTACTGTACTTTTTCTGATCAGTTTGGTGCCAAGAACAAAAATCTAATCAGAGTGGAATTTTTGAAGTTTCAATTTAATTGGAATATGTAAACACTCTTTGAAATAATTTCCCAATTCCACTTTGATTTGAAAATTTTGGCTAATTTTCTCCAAAATATTGTCATCTCAAATAACTTCCTTTATTTTATAATTCTCCAGGACGATGTAGCTCAACAAATTTAAAATAAAGTTTGAAGCTCAGCTCTTTTGTTTCACAGGTTCGTTCTACAAGTTTCAATACTTTCATATTAATTGTTTGATGAGATTTCTTTTTCAAGTATTTATAGCGTCATAGTTTCGCCTTTTGTAAACCATGTCAAAATAAAGCTATATATTTCTAAAGTGGTTGTATGTAGAGGAGTCTACTTGATTTACACACATAATAAAGCACTTGTAAAACTTTTTATTTTAATCAAATCCAACAACCAATAGTTTTATTAGTTTCTCAATCAATGAATAGAGATACATTCAAGACATATCTAGACTTCTTTATTTTTTACAGGACTACAAGTAATTTATTACTTTTAAAAAAAAATATATTGCGTTTAGTTAATTCGTATTTGGTTAAACAAGTAAATATCTTGCAAATTGATGTTCACAACTCCGAAGAGTTTCACCAAAGAAGGGAGTTAACGTTGATTTGAATGCTTTAATGGACGATAGTTGCATACAAATTAGGTCAAACAAATGCATGGCATATAGGTATACCATGTTGGGTATGTCTGTCTGATATGATGAAACAAAGCATGTGGTATAATTAAACTGTGATAGTGATTGCTGTATACTTTGTATTTTTCTTTTGATTCTTTAGATTTTGTAAATTGAGAGCGTTAATTAAATAATCACTAGAGTTTTTGGCTTTTGAACATGATTCATTGGTATCAAAATATATTTTTGCTTAAGACAGCAATAAAATAAATAAATCAATTGCGAGACAGCTTCAATTCGTTCTTGGCTTTTTCCGAATGGCTAAAAATATAATAAGTTCACTTCTAAAATTTACCATTTTACAAATTTTCTTACGTTAAAAAATAAAAACATAAGAAAATAGACTCTTTTATTATTATATTTATTCACAAAGTTTTAAACATTTTAAATTTTCAGACTATTTGTAAAATATGCAAAAAGTATTTTTTAATTTTTTATTCTAATTCGGTGATAATGTATACGTCCAATGTTTAGTCTTTTTATTCAACTCTTTACATTATTCATAAAAAACCGTCTTTATTTCCTTTCAAATAAATATTCTCAATCATCGAAACCCAACCTTCTTGTATTTTCTCACATCAAATACATCTCAATCTTTGCCCCCACAATTTCCCAGACACAAAACTTACATCCTGCCATACCCCCTTCGAATTGCATAGCATAATCAATTTTTGCATTTTTATTTTATCTCAACGCAACGCAACGATAAAGTTCCTTCAACTTCCATATTATACATTACGTAAGCTTTATCTCCACTGCAATTACTTCTGCAACTTTAACCTTATAGCAAGACATCAGCACACAGAGGCTTGATATTTTTTGTTCGACCTTCAAAAGGTTGATTTCAACGCCTCTGCACGAATTCATGCGAATCTAAAGTCAGTAAACCGTGGAAACATGCAAACGACATCCATCGATGTATTTTTCTTTCTTTTTTTTTTGTTTTGAATTTTATAATTCTACAAGAAATATAAATTTAAGCATGGTTGCCAACTGGAATGAAATAAAGTAATTAAATTAATGAGAATTTATCGATTTTACGTGAATTAAAGATGTTATATCTTTTTTTAAATAAAAACTTTTTGTCTTTTGTCCAATTTACAAGTGAAAATATTAAAAAAAAACACACACACAAAATAGTTGTACATCATAATATGTTGTTTTTAGTAAATCAACTTATTAAAAAAAAATATTTGGTTTAAGAGCCATAAAATAATTTATTAAAATGTTTGAGCATTTCAACATAGTTGGTTATAATTTGAATATATTTTTTATTTAGATGCAGCTACTGTTTAACCACCTATCTTCACCACGACGCGACGTGTGTGACGTTTTATTTTTTCATGAGTTTCTTAATAACAATCATTTTGCAGTAGGTACATTTTTTTAAACTTCTGCTTTATGATTTTTGTTTAAACAAATAAACATACAAAACAAAATGTCGAGTGTTGACGATTAGTTGGTATTTTAGAATTAAGATATGTAACTACATATTGTCGTTTTATTTAATGTGAAATTGAAGTTTTTCCGTGACTAATTAACCTGTTTGTTTTGCTGTTGTTGTTGTTACTTTATTTTCCAAAAGTCTTGTCTAATTAATGTATCACAGTTATATCACAGTTATATTGTGAATACAACAGTATAGGTACCTTGACCCACAGTCTTTTATTATTGCAGGCATGAATAAGTTCTTGAATATATATTATATATTTTTTTTTTAATTTATACTATACATAAGTGGTTTTATTACTTTTCATGAATACGAGTCAATTTGTAATGAGGAAACATGTACCCATTCTAACGGTCATCATAATGAATTGTAAAATATTGTTAATTATTTAACAAAATTATGGTCAAAATTTTATCCTTGGTGAGGCTTTATTTAATTCTCAAATTAGTAGCCATTTTATAAAGTTTTAAATTAAGGTTTATTCAGTTAAACTTTATTTCACATCATGTCTCATTCAATGTCTTCATTCTATTGATTTCTTTTTTTTGTGAATGATTTTATAGTGTTTTATGAAGAGCTCTATTTTTTATAAAATTTTAGTTTTATTTAATTATATACTTACTAATTAGTTATTAATTTAATTATTGAAAAATTGCAAGAGAACAGCAAACTTTTTTCAAGAACAAAAATTGAAGATAACGGTTTTATAAAATTTTTCGTCTGTTTTTGTTTATTATGACCTTTGACCTTAAAGATTTATTTGAAAATAATGATTTTTTTTCGAAAATCAGGATCTCAAAACCAGTCCAGATCTCAAGGCCAATCAAGAACTCAAGGCAAATGAAGATCTCAAGACCAGTCAAAATCTCAAAGCAAATCAAGATCTCAAGACCAGTCAAGATATCAAGGCAAATCAAGATCTCAAGACCAGTCAAGATCTCAAGGCAAATCAAGATCTCCAGGCCAGTCAAGATCTCAAGGCCAGTCAAGATCTCAAGGCAAATCAAGATCTCAAGACCAGTCAAGATCTCAAGGCAAATCAAGATCTCAAGACAAGGCAAGATCTCAAGGCCAGTCAAGATTTCAAGGTAAATCAGGATCTCAAGACCAGTCAAGATCTCAAGGCAAATCAAGATCTCAAGACCAGTCAAGATCTCAAGGCAAATCAAGATCTCAAGACCAAGCAAGATCTCAAGGCCAGTCAAGATCTCAAGACCAGTCAAGATCTCAAGACCAGTAAAGATCTCAAGGTCAGTCAAGATTTCAAGGCAAATCAGGATCTCAAAACCAGTCCAGATCTCAAGGCCAATCAAGAACTCAAGGCAAATGAAGATCTCAAGACCAGTCAAAATCTCAAAGCAAATCAAGATCTCAAGACCAGTCAAGATATCAAGGCAAATCAAGATCTCAAGACCAGTCAAGATCTCAAGGCAAATCAAGATCTCCAGGCCAGTCAAGATCTCAAGGCCAGTCAAGATCTCAAGGCAAATCAAGATCTCAAGACCAGTCAAGATCTCAAGGCAAATCAAGATCTCAAGACAAGGCAAGATCTCAAGGCCAGTCAAGATTTCAAGGCAAATCAGGATCTCAAGACCAGTCAAGATCTCAAGGCAAATCAAGATATCAAGACCAGTCAAGATCTCAAGGCAAATCAAGATCTCAAGACCAAGCAAGATCTCAAGGCCAGTCAAGATCTCAAGACCAGTCAAGATCTCAAGGCAAATCAGGATCTCAAGACCAGTCAAGATCTCAAGACCAGTCAAGATCTCAAGGCCAGTCAAGATCTCAAGGCAAATCAAGATCTCAAGGCATTCAAGATCTCAAGGCAAATCAAGATCTCAAGACCAGTCAAGATCTCAAGGCAAATCAAGATCTCAAGACAAGGCAAGATCTCAAGGCCAGTCAAGATTTCAAGGCAAATCAGGATCTCAAGACCAGTCAAGATCTCAAGGCAAATCAAGATCTCAAGACCAGTCAAGATCTCAAGGCAAATCAAGATCTCAAGACCAAGCAAGATCTCAAGGCCAGTCAAGATCTCAAGACCAGTCAAGATCTCAAGACCAGTAAAGATCTCAAGGCCAGTCAAGATTTCAAGGCAAATCAAGATCTCAGGACCAGTCAAGATCTCAAGACCAGTAAAGATCTCACGGCCAGTCAAGATTTCAAGGCAAATCAAGATCTCAGGACCAGTCAAGATCTCAAGACCAGTCAAGATCTCAAGGCCAGTCAAGATTTCAAGGCAAATCAGGATCTCAAGACCAGTCAAGATCTCAAGGCAAATCAAGATCTCAAGACCAGTCAAGATCTCAAGGCAAATCAAGATCTCAAGACCAAGCAAGATCTCAAGGCCAGTCAAGATCTCAAGACCAGTCAAGATCTCAAGACCAGTAAAGATCTCAAGGCCAGTCAAGATTTCAAGGCAAATCAAGATCTCAGGACCAGTCAAGATCTCAAGACCAGTAAAGATCTCAAGGCAAATCAAGATCTCAAGGCAGTCAAGATCTCAAGACCAGTCAAGATCTCAGGGCCAGTGAATCAAAGGCAAGATCTCAAGGCAAATCTCAGGACCAGTCAAGATCTCAAGACCAGTCAAGATCTAAAGGCCAGTCAAGATCTCAAGGCCAGTCAAGATCTCAAGGAAAATCAAGATCTCAAGACCAGTCAAGATCTCAAGGCAAATCAAGATCTCAAGACCAGTCAAGATCTCAAGGCCAGTCAAGATTTCAAGGCAAATCAAGATCTCAAGACCAGTCAAGATCTCAAGACCAGTCAAGATCTCAAGGCAAATCAAGATCTCAAGACCAGTCAAGATCTGAAGGCCAGTCAAGATCTCAAGGCAAATCAAAATCTCAAGACCAGTCAAGATCTCAAGGCAAATCAAGATCTCAAGACCAGTCAAGATCTCAAGGCCAGTCAAGATCTCAAGGCCAGTCAAGATCTCAAGGCCAGTCAAGATCTCAAGGCCAGTCAAGATCTCAAGGCCAGTCAAGATCTCAGGGCAACTCAAGATCTCAAGGCAAATCAAGAGCTCCAGACCAGTCAAGATCTCAAGTCAAGATCTCAAGACCAGTCAAGATCTCAAGGCAAATCAAGATCTCAAGACCAGTCAAGATCTCAAGGCCAGTCAAGATCTCAAGGAAAATCAAGATCTCAAGGCAAATCAAGATCTCAAGACCGACCAAGATCTCAAGACCAGTCAAGATCTCAAGACCAGTCAAGATCTCAAGACCAGTCAAGATCTCAAGACCAGTCAAGATCTCAAGACCAGTCAAGATCTAAAGGCCAGTCAAGATCTCACGGCCAGTCAAGATCTCAAGGCAAGTCAAGATCTCAAGGAAAATCAAGATCTCAAGACAGATCAAGATCTCAAGACCAGTCAAGAGGCTTTGAGGTCTTGAGATCTTGACTGGTCTTGAGATCTTGACTGGTCTTGAGATCTTGACTGGCCTTGAGATCTTGATTTGCCTTGAGATCTTGACTGGCCTTGAGATCTTGACTGGTCTTGAGATCTTGATTTGTCTTGAGATCTTGATTTGCCTTGAGATCTTGACTGGCATTAAGATCATGACTGGCTTTGAGATCTTGACTTGCCTTGAGATCTTGACTGGCCTTGAGATCTTGACTGGTTTTGAGATCTTGATTTTCCTTGAGATCGTGACTTGCCTTTAGATCTTGCTTTGCCTTGAGATCTTGACTAGCATTAAGATCTTGACTGGCTTTGAGATCTTGACTTGCCTTGAGATCTTGACTAGTCTTGAGATCTTGACTGGTCTTGAGATCTTGATTTGTCTTGAGATCTTGATTTACCTTGAGATCTTGATTGGCATTAAGATTTTGACTGGCTTTGAGATCTTGACTTGCCTTGAGATCTTGACTGGCCTTGAGATCTTGACTGGTCTTGAGATCTTGATTTTCCTTGAGATCTTGACTTGCCTTGAGATCTTGACTGCCTTGAGATCTTGACTGGCCTTGAGATCTTGACTGGGTTTGAGATCTTGATTTGCCTTGAAATCTTGATTTGCCTTGAGATCTTGACTTGCCTTGACGTCTTGGCTTGCCTTACTTATCTTGACTTTTTTTCAGCCGTTTGATCTTGCTTCTTTGCCACCTACAAAATCTGCAGCAGAACAACACACACTCAGGACATCCATCAGATTCAAATTTGGTTGGCTAATACATAAAACCCAGAAAAATGGGGCTGGAAAAGAAGTCCAAGATTCTTCACGCCGGAGTTGCTTCAGGAGTGACAATCGCACCAACACTCACCAAAACACAAAACTACGACCTTGAGCTCACGATACTGGTTATCCTAACGCAAATGCATTAGAACAGATAACAAAGCTTCCATATGAAAATTCTTATGAAGCGTCATGTTTAATTCATGATTTTTTCGGCTCCCGTTAATTTGCGACTTACTGGGACTGAGATATTAATTAAAACATAAGAACATAAAATTATAAAATTGCGTTGGTGCGCTGACTTACCTATATTCAGTAATTTATTACTCGGCTCCTGTTAACGTTAGAAAGCTGATTTTTTTTTAATTATAGGTAGTTACAATTTTTTTTCATAACATAACTATTGTTATTGTTAATAAAATAATGTTTCGTTTTTTACTGTGCGACATACTAGAGCCAAGATATTCGCAAAAGACCCAGAAATGGCAAAAAGCACATTTTTACCAATAACTTTGGTAAAAAAAGTTGTCAGGTGGTGCAAATAGCCTTTCAAATAAGGCCCTATCGATCCATGAAATAAAAAAAGACCATGCCTCTCCACGCAAGGTCAGGCCCTTTTTCACGACGCACATGGAGTATCACAAATTTTATTTGAATACTTTTATAAAAAAATAATTAAATATAACTTAAAAAAATTATCAAAACTGAATTTTTTGTTTTTACAAAAATAAGCACTAACACGCTCTACAAATTTTTTAAAATAAGAAATTTAAAAAAAATCGATCTAAGAAAGTAGAAAAAATGCATATTTTTGAAATTCTATTGTTGCCAAATTTCAGAGCAAAACGGCCCTTTGCTGTGTAAATTTAAAACTTCTAAAATCATCTATTAAAAATTATATATTTTTTTTTTTCAAAAACTCAACAAAAAAAATCAAGAATCAGAATATCGTATAAAACACGAACAATGTTATCGGTTATTTTTCAATCAAGGCGATTTAAACAATATTTAAAAAAATCGTTTTTTTCTATTTCAGTTATGTGAGATAGCCAATAACTTTTTTAGGAAATCTTACTTCGTTGATTTGAAATCTTCAAAAAATAAACGGTTATTGAGTTCTACAAAAATCGGTTAATCGAAACGAAATAATCGATTATGGTTTTCACAGGCCGGTTTTTCCAATCCATATTCTAAACTAACTCATCCTTGTAAACCAACGCTGTCGGAAATGGGTCAAAACGAAATTTCCGAATGAGTTTTAAAGTGTCGCTATGACATTGTTTATTAGATATTTGTTAGTAATAGTTCTTTTAATTTTTTAACTAAATTGTTATTATATTTTTATCAAGCAATATTTTTTAATTCATATTAAATTATCATGCCAAAATGTTCTTCTCTTTTTATGATTGTTTTAAATTGTTTCTATTTCAAAAGAACTTAATAATAGTTCTTGTCATTGTCTTTTATTTGTTAACAAAATGACTTTCAAAAAAAATCAGAAAAATAAAAAAAAAATTGATATAACCACAAGTGGATTCCAGCTATCATATCGTAAATCGTAGTAAGTAAGTAGATGAAGAGCAATCAGCTCTTAATAGCTTTTCTATCAAACTACCATCTGGTCGTCTATAAGTTGGTGCAGCACTTTAAACTTTAAGTACAGACCAAAAAAACAAAAAAACGCATTACATCAACGATCAGTCACAGAACGGCCTATGGCAACAACAAACAATTATCGAAAGTGGATACGTTTAGATTAATTTTCGCACGCTATGACTGAACAAGCTTTTACATCCATACCTATAGATGCCAAGAGAAGATATATTTTAAGTTATAGTACAGAGCACTATTGTACAATTTGCCAACAACAACAACAACCCTAGATATAGAGATACCTAACCTACTATAGAGTTATTGTGTTCAAATGGTTTTTGAAGTCCATATTGCATTTGAAAATAAAAGGCGGTCACTAGACCTTCACTAGAATAATGGTGAGGCAAATTATGGTAGCTTCGACTTCGACTTCAACTTCGAGTCCGGGTCGATGATTTGGCTTTTAGATGTGAAAGGTATGTATGTAGGCATAATCTAGACATCTGGATGTGCGTCATAAAACACCAACTACTGACTGTGACTGACTGACTGACAAATGTCTTGCGGGCAATTAAATTGAGAAAAATAAATATTTATTTGAAATCGAATAATTGTTATGATCCAGACTGACAGATTGTGTTGTGAGATGCAGTTATTCCATGTCTCTATAAAGTTTTATTCAAATTGGCCTGTTTTTTGATTTTTTGTCAGACAGCGGGTTTCTTAATGTTGTAGCCATTATCAGGCCCACACGAAAATTGCAATATTCCACTAAATGGTTATCTGTAATTTAAGAACACAAATCTTGTAATTGAACAATTTTGAGTTGCCAAAAGTGGATAGTTGCAGTCGTACAACTTCCAGAAAAAATGTAAATTCACTGGTTTTCTGAAAATGAGTTTAGTTAAAATTTCCTTTGTTAAGTTTGTAAACTGATCCAATTAATGTGTTGGTAAAATTTAAAGAGAAAGTTTTGGATTTGATTTTTAATCAGTATTCAGTGCTGAACAACATATCTAAAATCGGACAAAATCCGACAAGGGGTAATGGCTGAGAATTGACATTACATAAATGCATCTTGAATGCACTAAAACGTTTTTCATAACATACACCAAGTTTAGCCTTGAGAAGAAGCGGGTCAGTATCCCTTCTTTAATTGCGTCCAAATGAATATATTTTTTTTTCTATTTGAAGACATTCGCTGGCATTATTGGCCCTAGAGTCGTCAACTACACGACCAAAGATAAATATAAAATAATGAAAAATTATAAGAAAAAAACGGATGAAAAAATCTGTCCAAAAAAATTGAGACTACCGAAATGTTTTGCTTTTTCGGAATCCGTAAAAAATAAACAAATGAAAATATTTTTAAAAAAATTACCTCACGAGAAATTTTATTATAGGTATCTTATGAAGAGATAAAATTTGCCTTATGATCAATAGCATCCAATCATCCTGGTTCCAAATCATAACTTCACGAAATTGATTCTTCACTAGGCCCATGAAAAAAACTCTTAATGGAAGCATTCAGTTGATGATGGGTTAATTTCGGAAAAAATATTGGATTTTTCAGACCAAGCGAGCAGTAAAACAATATGTTCACAAATGCACTATATGTTATCGGTTTAGGATCAAGCCAGCCCATCAACTGATGGGAGAAGTACCAGCAGCACCCAGAGTGACTGCATCCAGGCCATTCTCACATAATGGAGTTGACTATGCTGGACCGATTAGTATCCGGGCTTGGAAAGGTCGTTTGCCTAGCAACAAAGGCAATTCATCTTGAAGCGGCAAGCGATGTCACCACTCAAGCTTTTCTAGAAGCATTTCGGCGGTTTACATCACGACGAGGAGTTTGCAGCCAAATCTACAGTGATTGCGGTACAAATTTTAAAGGAGCTGAAACAGAGCTGTACCGACTTCTGAAGAATACTATCCATGACTGGAAAGGTGTTGTTAAAGTTTTTTCGTCACAAGGAACAAAGTGGAATTTCATTCCTCCTGCTTCTCCCCACTTCGGAGGATTATGGGAATCCGGCTCGAAGAACCAAAGCCTTTTGATATTTTATTTAATTTATTTAAAAATTGTAGTTAAAATTACAAATTAAAAACACACTTTTACTTTTAAGAAGATGATTTATTTTTTTAGCTTGCTTGCAGCGAGGCTTAGTTTGACAGTAGTAATGCTGAATCTTTGACAATTTAGAATTTTTGGAAGCTGAATTGCGGAACATGTTGACGCAGATGCTACATGTGTCCAGTTGCTGGTTGCATCTGAATTCAACCCACTGGTTTACTTTGGGTTGAGTTGAACTACAACTGATTGCATATTTTTCAAAATGCTTAGAAAAAATATTTTAAAAAAATGTTCCAAAAATAAATTTGATATTAATATTTTCTCGTCGTTTTTTTTTTATAGAATTAAATTTCTAGAAAATCTCATTTCTTAAGTTGTTGTTAAAAAAAACTATTTCTGATTTTTGAAAGAAAATTGACATAATTTTTGGGAAGTTTTTATTTTTTTTTTTCAAAACTATGCACACAAGCAAGGATTTTGCTTTGGTGAAAGGGGGTGGATTATCATTTTAAAAATCACACCAAAGTTTGAAGTTTGAATAGCTCGGTAAATTTAAAAATCACACCAAAGTTTGAAGTTTGAATAGCTCGGTAAATGCTTTTTTTCATCAATCCCTAACTCATCGTCAGAAAATACTACTTTTATTTTAGGACCAGTTAATGCATTGTAATCCTCAATAATAAAACCATTAAATTTTTGAGTCATATTTAAACTATTTTTTATTTTTTTTTTGCTTTTCTCACTTCACACTCTCATTCCAACATTAAACAGTAAATAATGATTATTATGTTTATATTATTAATAAAATGTATGTATTCGCAAAAAAAAGACAAAATTATTTGCAAAACAAAACAAGCTAATTAAATAAATAAAAAAAAAAAAACAATTAAATATTAGTTACTTAAAACAAAACATTTTTTTAAGTAAACAAAAGTAACAGTGTATCACACAACCCTCATTGCACTACTCACTGAATTTTGGGATTTCACTGATTTCATTTACTGTTTTTTCCTAATTTCTTTTTTTTTTTTTGGTAACTGAGTATCTTTTTTTGTTTGGGTCTAGCAAGAGTAAAGCACTTAATGGTGTCCGTAACCATGTCCTAGGGAGATGGTGGAGATTCCTCCCAAGCCGTGTCCATAACCGTATCCACCACCGTATCCTACACTGATGGCTGGAGCTGCGGCAATCGATACAGCTGGAGCAGCAGCATATGAGACAGCCGGAGCAGCGGCGTATGAAACGGCTGGAGCAGTGGCGTATGAGACAGCTGGTGCGGCATATGAGACAGCTGGAGCGGCATATGAGACAGCTGGAGCAGCGGCGTATGAAACGGCTGGAGCAGCAGCGTATGAGACAGCTGGTGCGGCATAGGATACAGCTGGTGCGGCGGCAGCGTATGAAATGGCTGGAGCAGCTGCGATGGCCTTAACTGCAATTGGAGCAGCTGATACTGACACTCTGTAGGAATTGGAATATGATGTGGCAACTGCAGGGGCAGCAATAGCCTTAACAACTGGCGCAGCAACTGCTACTGGAGCCGCCTGGTAGGCTACAGCAGGAGCAGCTTGTATGGATACAGCAGGAGCAGCCTGATAAGCTACAGCGGGAGCAGCCTGTAAGGCTACAGCCGGAGCGGCAGCAGCATAACCTATCCCAATTCCACCTCCTATTCCTATTCCATGTCCATAGCCACCTCCAAGACTGTATCCACCACCAAGATATCCGGCTGAAGCAACGGCAATGAGTGCGGACAATATAAAGAACTGAAATGAATAATCCTTGTTGAGCAGATGTGTCCTCTTGTAATGCTCCTCCAGAATCGTTTAACTTACCAATTTGAACATATTGCTAAGAGATTTTAATTAACTGTTAGTACTTAGTTAGTGATCTAGTGTTGAAGTTGGAATGATTACGATTCGATAACCAATGCACGTATTTATACAACTTGAGAATTCATCGTCATGATTGGCGACAACTGAGATGCTTTAAACGTATGAAGAAGGAGGAGGAGGAGGGAAAGAGTTGGAAGCAGTAATTACAGACGCAAATTTGGCTTTGTTAGCCGCAGCAGCTTCTTTTAAAAATAGTTGCAAGTTCAAAAAAGGGCCTTGACTTGACATCAAATACTTTAGAACTTGTATTGCATTGAAACCAATTTGTATGTAACTTAATATTTGGCAGTCGCATAAAAAGAATTAAACATTTTGAAACATATTTTGACATTTATCAACTCAAAGCATTTTTAAAAAATAGTAAGTTTTTTATTTTTAGTAAAATTAATACAAAAAAATAAAAATATTTGAAATATACGGGAAAAAAGTGGTTCGCAAAAAATATTAGTGTTTGAATTTTTGGTTTTAAACTGATTTTTTTCAAAAAATAATTAAAGGACTATTTTTATCTATCCAGATGATCGTGGGACATTTATTTTTAAATAGCAGATTCAATTTTGTTTATTGAACAAAATTCCAGTGGTTTATTGTCTGAAACCCGTAAATAAGTTCTTTTTAAAATTTCTTTGTGATTCCGAAGATGGTGCAAGGAAAAAAGACAGGAAAATAATTAAACATGAAAAACAACAAATTTCATTAATGACTATATACTATATATAAGTACATTACCAATATCACGCTGTGCTTCACCCAAAAACTGCCTAATTATATCAACAGTCCACAGATTTAAATAGTACAACAAACATAGGAAGAGATGTGGGAAAAAAAAGTTGGTTCAAATTAGTCAAATAGCAATATTGTTAGTCCAGTAAATGAAGCCGAAAAAACTTCTAAGTAATGTAAAGTAATTATAATTATTCAAAACGTACCAGGTGTTTCTTAAATTACAATATACATTTTTTTAAGCAAAAGTATTTTTTATCTTTGAGGTCTTGAATCGACGCTGAGCTGTTGGACCCCATCAGCAAAGACACGACGTTTTTGATAATCGGCCGGCTTGAGGTCTTGTGTTGACTGAACTTTATAGACTTTAAGATCTAATTCTTTATGAAAGAATGACGTATTTGGAACGACGAGGAATGGACAAACCTGGGTTTTTTCAACACCTTGGGCTACAACAGCAATATTCTCAGTGTTCTTGAGCGACGTACGCTCTTCACATCGCTTACTTGTCCCTACAGCTCAAATTTTCCCACCAATTTCTGAATCGCGTTCCGCCAAGGTGGTAGACGACGCGACGCATGACCAAAAAATGTTTTAGTTTTTTAGTGAATTTTAATAATTTCAATGCGTTGTTGAAGCGTTTCATTTTATTTGTCAAATGTGAAAAAATTACAGCTTCAAATGTGACAACTACCGAAATAGCGGGCTATTCAAAAAGCACCTCTTATTGGAAAACCAGGTATCTATCGTAGATTAAAATAAGAAATAAATCTTATTAAAGGTTTTTTGTTTCTCTTCATTTATAAAATTATTGTTACAAAAAAATAATGAAAAGTCGTAAAATATTGTGAAGTAGTTGAATTGGTGCCAGTTTCGATTTTCAAAAAATCTGCTACCAGGCGTTAACATATTAATAAGACTTCGCAAATCCAAATGCTTCGTAAGATTTGTTTTAAAGTGCACAAACTTATCACGAGGCAGCATATTTTTTTTTTAAGTTCGATTTTCTTGAGAGGAAAATAGGACAAATAAGTGTTTTTCAAAAATCATAAATTAAAAAAAAATTGAACACAATAGGTAGGTACTATTTTTTTCCCAATTCAAAAATGGTGGTGCAAGCTGCATGAAGCCAAAATGGTATGTTTCTTACAATAACCTTTAATTTTTTCAAAAATCTAAAATGGCGATTGTTATTATTATTTTAATTTTTCCGATTATTTCTTTGACTATATTGTCCTATTAAATTCGAGTTTGAAATAATAAAACACAATTTTAACAACACGTTTTCAGCTATTTTAATCAACTTTTATATTATTTAAAAAGCGATGTTTTTAAATGTTTGTTTTAAAAAATTCAATCAACCGAAATATATTAAAATGTTTGATAAATATTTATTCGAATTATCATATTCCCCTTTCATCGATTTTTCAGATTTGAAAAAATTATAAATAAGCTGAATACAAATTTACTATATTTTCCATAAAATTCGAGAAGATGGAAATAATAATAAAATAATTCGAAATCTATGAGATAAATTAAACACAATATCTAAATCACTGATTCAAATGGCACACAAATATCTCTGAATTTTTTAATATTCCACTTCACTTCACTCCAAATCCATAATATCCACATAAAAGGAGCCTCACTCAATATTTTTTTATCTAAAAAAATAAATAATTTTGAAAAAGTTATTTATTTATTTTTCTAAACTTTAATGAAAAAACTAAATGAAAATAAATTAACCATAACAGATAATTTTAAATTCTTCTTCCATATTCTGCGTGCATTGCAAATCACAAAGCCAAAATAATAAAGATCACAAATCAAACAAGGGCGTCGTCGGCGTCCACGTCCACATTGCCATTAAATCCTAAAAGTGATCTCTAAAAGTCTTCAACTCGAATGAAACAAAAATTATAGAGATCACTTAACAAATGCCAAACAACTATTAAAATTGTTAACTATTCGAGTTACCAAGTCAACCGTCATGTGAAGTCAATTGACCAACAGAATCTCTACTACACATCACCATCACCAACACCAACACCACCATTACCATTCATTGACAATCGTCCGTCGCAACCAACATGAATAACTTCTTGGAAGCTTTTTCCCTTCCGGTCTTTATTCCACAAGCATAAGCGCAGCGCAGCGCAACAGCAGCAATGAGTTGCTATCGCATCTATATCAAACAAAGCTCACAAACTCACAATAATTCGGTGCATGCGTTGAATGTGAGTCAACTTCCCAACGAACAGGGGGAGCTGTGTGAAGAACGGTTTTCCCGCCAATTTGGTTTGAACTATTTGTGACTGGCTTTGGGTTGCCGATGTCGATTTTCCGAAGTTTTGTTTGTTTGTGTAGCTTTTGTCAAGACAGACTTTGGTGATTGCTGCAGTCAGCCCACCTCCTCCTCCTCCTCCTGCTTCATGTTTTAGCATCGCAGTTGCCGCCACTCATGACGAAGAATTCGCAAGTTGTATAAATACGTGCATCGGTTACCAAATCGGAATCATTCCAACTTCAACTCTAGATCTCTAACCAGTAACAGTTAACCAAGAATTCTTAGCAATATGTTCAAATCGGTAAGTTAAACAATTCTGGAGGAGCATAAGGATACAGGTGCTCATAAGGGATTATTCTATTCATTTCAGTTCGTTGTATTGTCTGCTCTGCTTGCCGTTGCTTCAGCCGGATTCCTCGGTGGTGGATACGGTCTTGGAGGAGGCTACGGAGGTGGCTACGGACATGGTCTGGGTGGTGGAATTGGAATCAGCTATGCTGCTGCCGCCCCCGCTGTGGCCTACCATGCTGCTCCAGCAGTAGCAGTTGCTGCCCCAGTTGTCAAGGCTTATGCTGCCCCAGCCGTTGCCACATCTTACGCCAACACCTACAAGGTCTCCCTAGCAGCTGCTCCAGTTGCAGTTAAGGCCATCGCAGCTGCTCCAGCCATTTCATACGCCACCGCACCAGCTGTATCCTATGCCGCTCCAGCAGTGTCCTATGCCGCACCAGCCGTCTCCTACGCTGCTCCAGCTGTTTCATACGCCGCTGCTCCAGCTGTCTCCTATGCTGCTCCAGCTGTCTCATACGCCGCAGCCCCAGCCATTAGTGTAGGATACGGTGGTGGATACGGTTATGGTGGTGGATACGGACACGGTTTGGGAGGACTCTCCGCCATCTCCCTAGGACATGGTTACGGTTACGGACACCATTAAGTGCTTTACTCCTGCTAGACCCAAATAAGAACAAAATATTCAGTTACCAGAAAAAATGACGAAAAATGTGAACGAAAATGGCGAAATCCCAAAATTCAGTGAACATTGCAATGAGGGTTGTGTGATCTACTGTAACTTTTGTTTTTCTCTTATAAAAAATAATGTTGTTTTGTAAATAATATTTAATTGTTTTTTTTTTAATTATTTAATTTGCTTGTTTTGTTTTGCAACTGAATTAACTTTTTTTTGCGAATACATGCATTCTATTATAACCATAATAATAATTATTTTCTGTTTGATGTTGGAATGAGAGTGTGAAGTGAGAAAAGCAAAAAAATAAAAAAAAAAAAAATAGTTCGAAAATGACTCAAAAAAAAAAATTAAATGGTTTTATTTCGGCGGTGTAGGTACTCAATCAAGATTGCAGTTTATGGATTAAAAAAAGCTAATTAGTTTTAGAGTTAATTAAACTGTTGATTTAATTTGACATAAAAAAACTTTGACTGTCTAATTTAGAAACTAACTGATGGTTGTCCTTTAAAAGTGGGTTTTCGAACAAATCAAAAAATGAATTACAGAACTTTGAAATGCAGAATTTTGGAAACTGAAATTTAACATTATAAATAATTATGACCCCAAATTTTTTATTTGTACCTGTCCGATAATAATGATTAATTCAAAAAATCGTCTGGACACAAATTTAAGTTTCTCGTCTATGGCTTGGAAAAACGGCTTAGGAAATAAAACGAAAAAATCAAGAATGTTTATTTTTAAAAACATTTAGTATTTTAAAAAAATTTAATATTTTATTTAGGAAACAGTTGGAGCAAATTTTTACTTTACTGGAAAAAATTAACTTTTTTGAAAGTCAATATTTTTTTTATTTTTGTATGGAACTTAATTTGGTAAGCGGTACAAACAATTTTTTGAAAAAAAATTAACATGAGGATGTTCCAAAAAAATATTTAGTTTATTATGTATACAATTGATGGAGCAGTGTTACACAAACTGAAAATCACATTTTACGCAATATTTAGCCGCCATTTTTCTTTGGACTTAAATTTACATTTCCTACACAATCTGCTTATTTTTTAAATTTTATGAGTCTAAAAGTTTGCCTTTTTTTAAAAATTTTATTTTCTACAAATCATTTTTCGGTGATTTTCTTCAAAAGCACGAATTACAATTATATTACCAAATATTGGCAAATATTTTTTTCTCCATATTTTGTGTTAAATATAATTATTAGGTACCTTTTTTTATTTAGTTCAATTCATCAAAATATTTGAAATAGTAAATTTCAATTTTGCAGTATTCAATATTTTATTATTGGACAAAAAGGAAATAATATTTTTTTTAAAACTCTGTATTTCAAAATTAGGTGCCAAAACTCAGTTTTCAAAACTTTTTAAACCTTATTCTAAAATTCTAAAACAAAAAAACATAAATTCTGTACTTAAAAATTCTGTATTCCCATAATCACTATTTCAAAATTCTGTGTTCCGAAATTCTGTAAGTTATAAAAGAAAAATAGATCTGAGTAAAAAAGAGTGCACGCGATGAGAACTATTCTTGGTTAAGCGGCGGACGTGGCGTTCAATTATGCAAAAGACAACGCTTACTGAATTGGTAGTGATTGGGCCAAAGTTATGTTTTTTTTTTTTTTTTAAGTTATAACCAAAACTACATAATTGATACATTCGTTTCTTAGAAAAAAGTCTCTTAAAGCCATGATAACACTGTGGTGCAGCTGGGAGTATACGCACTTTTTCTTCAGAAACTAAACTGTCACGCCACCTATAGATGAAAGATCAGAACGACGTTTGTCGGGCCTGTTGTTTAGTTAAATGCGGTTGTAAGAGGAGTAGGTGAAAAGTAATTATGAATAAAAAGTTTTCAGTTTTAAATCGACACCTCAAAAGCAAAAAAGTTCTATGTCCCTTTTTTTTGGAAAACTCAAAGTAAAGTTTTTGAAGTTTAATATTATCACCATCATCGTCATTGGCTCAACAACCGGGGTCCGGTCCTGGCGTCCTTCAAAAGTCTCTCCACCTATCTCAGTCTCAAGCCGATGCCATCCGGTTGTGCATCCCAAGGCTTCGGGCTTCCTGGTCTACGCCATCTCTCCAGCCCAAGCATGGTCTACCACGCTGCCCTCTACATAGAATGTACCACAAATTACTTTCCGAGCCGGTTCATCTTCGCTCATGCGATCTAGGTACCCTGCCCAACGGAGTCTACCGAGCTTAATTTTTGTCACTATGTCTGATTCAAGGTAGATTGCGTACAATTCATGATTGTGCCGTCTCCGGAATCGTCCTTCCTCACATATGGGGCACACAATTCTCCTTAAGGCTTTTCTCCCAAACGCGGCTAAGAGGTCGTAGTGTCTTTTGCTAAGCACCTAAGTCTCGGATCCATACGTGAGTACTGGCAAGACCA